>VXBZ01008399.1:466496-483220 GCA_013399135.1 Heliornis fulica | reverse complement strand
TGAGAGTCCAGCACACGGTCACCAAGATGATGAAGGGAGTGGAACATCTTCCTTATGAGGACAGGCTGAGGGAGCTGGGGCTCTTCAGCTTGGAGGAGACTGAGGGGTGACTTCATTAATGTTTATAAATTTGTAAAAGGTGAGTGTCAGGAGGATGGATCCAGGCTCTTCTCAGTGATGGCCAGTGATAGAACAAGGGGAAAGGGTTCCAAGCTGGAACATAGAAAGTTCCATCTGAATATAAGGAGGAACTTTTTCACCATGAGGGTGACAGATCACTGGAACAGGCTGCCCAGAGAGGTTGTGGAGTCTCCTTCTCTGGAGACATTCAAGACCAATTTGGACACATTCCTGTGTGATTAAATCTAGATGATCCTGCTCGGGCAGGGGGGTTGGACTAGATGATTTTTCAAGGTCCCTTCCAACTCCTGACTTTCTGGGATTCTGTGACAGCAAAGTAGGCAGTAACTCAGCAGGATGCACAATGTCCCTGAACTCATCACTTCTCCCTGCAAAGGAGTGCAATGTGGCATCTTTGCTTCTTCTGTCTCATTGTTTCTGGTCTCTAACCTGGTAGGAATTGAATAGCAGAAGAACACTGAAAGACTGGGGGATCTTCTGGGCTGCATATGAAGGTGAGGGTGTTCACATGAAACAGGATTTTCCATACAGCAGCTGCTCCCACACAACAAACTGAAAGGGCTCAGCATAGGGCCACACTAACCAGCAACACCTCTATCCACAGCTAGTGACAAGGGTCTCCAAAGTTTCAAGAGAGTAGGAATTAAGCATCTCAGCTCTACTGGCATGAATCTTTTGGAATGTACCCAGCAAGTGTTATTCTTTTCTCCCTGGGAATCATGTTCAGCTTTTGAGGGTCACTATGGCAATAACAGAACAGCAATAAGTAACCACCTTACTGAGTCACTCCTTGAACTCGCTAATGGAACAGTTAATTAGGCAAGGGGATTAGCCAAAATACAATACATCTCCTTTATCAACACAACCCATGCCGTGACGCTCATCTTCGCCCTGTACTTATGACCTTCATGCTCTACAGAAGACATTCTTATTGACACTACCCATGGGCAACACCTTCTTCTAATTACCTTCTCTACAAGGGGGATTTCATCACCAGGGTTCTTGCTCTCTGTGCATGTGTGTATATATATCTGCTCTCACGGGTACACAAGCACACACTTAAGCGAAGCGTACTGGAAGTCAGCGAGCACAGATTGGCTGTGAAGCAGCTCAGGAACCCATGTCTGCCATGAAGATAACCACCTTTGTGCTCCTCACCCTGGCAGTTCTCTGCTTAGCAAGTGAGTAATCTCTTTTTACCTTCTGATATATTAAAGTTATGTGGTTCGAACGCTGGAAGCTGCTCAGTCTCTTGGATAGAGAGCAATGGGTGCTGGATTGGGTGGTGCTTGTGCTCTATTTAGCAAGCAATATTGAACCAGTAACAACTTGAGTAGATGAAACTATTCCTTGATGGTGCTGGGAATCAGCTGTATTCTGCTCTGCAACTAAAAAGTGAGCTGTAAAGCCTCAGAACCTTTTTCCTCCAACAGATCAAGGAGATTGGAGCTGATGAGGTCCTTCTCCTGCCGAACGAAGCAAGCAGGAGACAGTTAATTATGCACAGACCACATAATATGGCTGTGAACAACCTCCTTATGATGCCAGTTTGCCAGGCTGGAAAGAACTCTGAGGTTCAGGTTGCTCTATAATATGATAGGGAGCTAGGGGAAATTTCTCAAGACCTCATTTGGTAATTTTAAAGCTTGAAAAAAATATTAAAAAATAGAAAAATAAGTACATTTAAAATAACTGAAAAAGTCCACATCTTCTCTGTTAGTAGTATAGCAGTTCAATGTAATTCTGAATGTTAGAGACAAAAAAACATGAAATTGTTAAAACAAAACCAAAATTATGAAATAAAACCTTTTTCTATTTGAATATGTCTGAAAATTGTCTCAAAATCAAAATTCTTATGAAAAATTACAGATCTGATGAAATGCCATGCTGTTGATGGAAACTACTGACAGCAGGAAAATAAATATTGCTGTCATAAGAATTCCAGAAAATCCCTTCCTTGGACTTTCTAGTTTATCTTGTCTGCATGTTAACTGATGCTGACAATACTTTGTGAACCACATCTTTTGCATTTTCTCCTAAATACGTAGTGGAAACCAAATGGTTACCAGGGGGGAGAAAAATAACTTCCTGATGTTTTTAACTGGGTTAAATCTGATCCAATTCCAAAATAATGACAACTCAGTCAAATTCCTGGTTGCAGAGAGTGGAGCCTGACATGGAACATTATTTATGTTTCTTCTCTTTACCCTGGCCAACTTTATTTGATGAGATGTACACAGGTCTGTGAAAGGAAGTTTCAGTGGAAAGTTCAGTGGCTTTGAAGGTCAAAAAAAAAAGCTGCATTTAGTCAGACAGTGCTAGAGCTGTACTGCCTCTTAGATCAATATACATATTCTTCCTCCTCCTTCTGCATAGAAGCCTCTGACTGATAACTTTTATCCCTTGGAAGCCACAGAATGACAATGAGAGGAGAACAAAATACATTCCTAAAGAAAGTAATGGATGTGTCACCATAATGCAGACATGCCAATGTTACTTGATTACGTTCTGGGAGGCATAATTAGCATTGTTTTGCAGGAACTTTTGAAGCCCCACCTGAGAACAGGGCTCCATTGCACTAGATGCCATGTGTATCCAAAATAGCAGCCAATCCTGCTGCCAAATAGTTTAGAATCCATACTGCCTGGTGAGGGAAAACAAAGTGGCATTGTGATCCAAATTGCATTATCATCATTATGTACATACAGTATTATAGTTTAATGACAATCCTCATTATTGACAGAAAAGCAAAATATAAATGGTCCATGTGATTTGCTTACAGCCAAATTAAATTAAAACCCAGTCATGCTCAACAACTAATCCATCCTAAACAGACTGGCCACTGAACATAATATTGACTCTTGGGTCTTCACCCTTTCTCTGGTGAAAAGCAGAACAATAACCTCCAGTCCCTCCAATAACAAAGGCGCTCTGGATGCTGACAGAGACCTCTAAGGTAAACAATGCAATAAGGTTCACTTGTTCAGTAGTTCCTGACACCTGTATCTCATTAAACACTGAACACCCATGTCAGTATTTATTTTCAAGAAAGTAAGGGACTTGGTGTTGTGGGAGGGGTTGGTGTTAATGCAGCTGTAAACTGAATGTTTAGCAGTGGTTTTTATCTCCTGTGGTTCTGTTTATCTTTCAGATGCTGCCAAAAGGCATGATGTAAGTAATTTTTTCCTTTATTTCTTGATTAGAAATACATAGTTTGTAACAGCATGAGGTTAAATCTTCCCATATTAAGCATTAATTAAATGTTGCTTAAGTCTTGAGGTTTTAGAAAATTCTTGAGTTTGAGGGATGTGGTTTCCATACAGTTGCTCTAACAACTTCCAGAAATCTTTACATGCAATATAATCTGGGTAAGAAAATGGGCAAAGTGAAATTTTAATTCAGAAAAATAATTATTAAAAAATATTTATCTGGTGAGGACACTATAAGGCTTTTTTGGTGACTTTCAGATCCTAAATCATGTACCCAGGCATTTTAATTTCCCTCTGTGCTGGAGGGTCTATCTTGGGCTTGGTTTCTGAAAGCACTGGGGCACTGAGTAATTCAAAACCCTTACTCAGATGAGCAATGATAACCCTCTGGCAGTCCAGTGGGCAGAAGCTGGAAACTGATGTTCACTCCTGCACAGAGCTGGTCACACATTAGTGCAATACATAAAGCTTCTGATTCCTAAAACTATGCCAAGATACACATACTTTTCCGTGAAGAGCCTGTTTTGCTCTCCATACCAAGTTAAGCATCTTCCCCATTTTACGTGCTTATTTTATGTGTGTATATATATATACATATATGGCAAATTCACCCAATCTTGAGTTCTTTTATTAGCTGGCCCTTGCCTCTCACAAGTTGGCAGTTGACCAGCTTTTAAAATAAGCTACAACTACAGAGATTCCCTTCCACTGCAGATGCTGTGTTACACTGTGGAAACCTGCAGCTATGTCAGTTATGTTTTGAATATGTAAATTCATAATTGAATTTGGGTAGATCATCAGAAAGGAAAAGCTCCAGTCATAGTTTCTCTCTAACAACTAATATGCTTTAAATTGTCTCTAGATCAGCAGCAAAATGAGCTGAATCAATTTAGGTTGCAACAGCACCTACAAGGAGAGGTGATTTCCTAGACTTTCAGACACAGCAAACGGCACATTAGAGTGTGTGTGTTGGGACAGGAGCTCACTGCTGCTTAAACCCCAAGAGTGACATTCACTTGATAGAACTCCCAAACCAGGACAGGAGCACCTCCAGTCATTTCTTTTATTAATTTCTACCCCCATGTACATTATTCATGTACATATGCAACAAATACAGTCCAGCTATCATATGACGGTGTCTCAGTGATCTCTTTTCATGCCTATACTTAAGCAGGACTTAATTCTCCCTGGGCAGATCCAAGTATTGTACAATAGACACTACCCTTCACATCCCTGAAAACTAACCTCACTTGACTTTACTGGCAATTGCAATCAGGTAGAAAAAAATCAACTTTTCTGTGGATGCAGAAGGGGCTTTTATCCAACCACTGGTCTTATTCAGACAGACAGCAAAGTCCCTGCAGATGTTCAGTACCTGACACAGGTAACATCATGCACATCTCTGTCACAGGAATGTGGGTTTTTTTGAGGCTTAGGCTCAGCTAATATAGATGGTGGAGCCCCACTGACTGTGCTGCTCTACAGCAGCTGATGAGCTTGTCCAAAATGTCATATATTCATGTCTGTAGGTGAATGGAGAATGTGAAAGACTGTGAGAATGTGAGAACAGTTATACTGTCTTTGCAGGTAGACTGCAGTGAATACCAGAGGTTAGAAAGAGGAAGACCTATCTACTGTGAAAGACTCTATCAACCTTTCTGTGGCTCTGATGGGAAAACATATAACAACAAATGTTCTTTCTGCAAAGCAGTCCTGTAAGTACAATACTACATAACTACTCTTGAATAAGCCCAAGTCTGAGAGGTTAGCTGAGTTATCTAGTATTTCCATCCCACGTAAGTGTTATCATTTTTTTTTTTTCAGAGCTCTTATTCCTCTGCTTCTTTGCTTAAACCCTATAGAGGAATTGTTTCTCCCACCAATAAAGTCTAGTTAAGCTGAACAAACGACTTTGATATGTGTGTGAGAAGCTTCATATTCCAGCAGCACCTGAAAATAAAATTGTTTACAGATAAGGGCCTTCTTAGCTCTAAATGCTTATAGTGTCTGTGAGCAAATTATGGGCTGAGGACTTCTGAAAGGTTTTAGCTTATATTGTTAAACATACTGTCTGCAATGTCTATGTCCTCCCTTTCCTTGCAGGAGAAGCAGAGGTGCCTTACATATGAAGCAAGCAGGGGCATGCTGAATTAACTCTGCGTGACAGAAGAGTGCTGAGAACAGCTTCACACTGCCTTATCACAATATCTGAATTTAATTTCATTCATCCTGCCAGTTCTGATGATGGTGAACAAAGCTCAAAGTAGGCTCTTCAGCTGTGCTCTGACATATGCTGCTTCTCTCTGTTCTGGAGTGTTGGGTTTGACACTTCTCCCTGCAAAGCATTTCCTTGGGATTCTCAGGAGCATTCCTGGGTTTTTTTAGCAAGTTGTTTTTCACATGAGTCTTTTATTATATGTTTGTCTCAGTTAAAATTCAAATCTTCTGATAATGCCACCTGATTTTTAGCAAAGGTCAGTGCAGGCATTGCCTCTACTCTTCTTGTTGAAGTGTTTTCTTTCATTTACCCAGGAACTTTTGCAGATACAGCTTTTCAAAGGCTTCAGCTTTCCTAGGCAGTGCTTTGACTCTCCAGTTTTGTAGCTAAATTGTAAATGCTCATTTTTCTTTGTAGAATTCTTATTCATGTACGTTGTTTAGCTATTTAGTTTGCATGTTTATTAAAATAAATGTTGATTTTTTTTTTTTGTCCAAGGTGAAATTTCTGGAAAATAAATTTATTGCATCCATTATTCACAAATGAGGTATTTCTCAAGTTACAGGGCACAATCACAAAGCAGGAGCTAGGGCCAGAGTAGCTCAAAACAAAACCAAAGCCTGGAAGATAGAAGTTGTAACACTGATAATATGCACTAGATGGCCTCATGTTACTAGAATTTATCCCCCAGTCTGGTGTTCTTATTCTTTCAAATAAAAAAAAATCTGGTTAACTCTAAAGGTGTATAAGCTAAGCAGTGTCTCTGTCAAATCCTGTCATGTAATTGTGCTCGCTAATGATTCCATTAACTTCTGATAAATTGGCAGCTGTCAACCCTTAAGAAATTTCTCTACTGCTCTTACATCCTTAGCTTCATTATTAAGCAGGTTTATGTCTTTTTAACTTGAAAGTCCAAGGAATACATTTTCCTGGAAATAAAACTTATGAATGACTAAATCACTGACTTTACCGGGCCTACACACAGAGTGTTTTGGAAATGGAATGTGAGTTTGGTGTTTCAGGCTGGTTTTTTTTTTTACCACTTCTGTCTGCTATTCCAGCTGGGCTAGAGTAAAGCTTTCCCTCAAAAGAAAGGAAAATGAGGAAAGGAGCTGATGTCCTTGCCTTTAAAGACAAACTCTGAAAAGCCTAGTGAGTTGCTGGCTGAACGCTGCTATAGCATCAGGCAAAGTGCCTTCTGTAATGGAAGGAGCAGGAGGATTTGTTTGTCCCTGGTGTTAGTATGTGCTCTTTCTGGCAGAGCTTGTTCCCTGGAGAGAAGCAGCTGTGCCAGGAGAGTTGTGAGCACTGGCACTCCATCACCTTTGCTTTGCAACTGTTAGTGGGGCCCTGGCATGGCCCTGTCTTAGATGGAAATTTTTCCCAACAGTTCTCAGACTCATCTTGGGAGCATACAGACCACTCCCAAATAGGAAACTGGATGAAAGCACCCAGTTTTGGAAGCTAAAATGATTTCATAGCAGAGACACAACTAGTCTCAACTAGCTGGTCTCTGGCTGACACAGCTCTGTTTGATTTGCTAGTGCACACTGACGTAACCCTGGTCTCCAGTTTGATTTATAACATGAACTGGCTGAACTATTTTTATGTTAATTGCCTGTTGCATTCAGTACATCTGGAAGAATGATAAAGCTGAAGCCAGCAAAAGATGAAAGGAAAAATTGAGGATCAATGAATGCTGGATTAATGAGATGCTAGATTAAGTATGTAAATGGAGTGCTACTTTCCAACCAAGGAAACACCATAAAAAGTAAATTCACTGCATTTCTATATCAAATAACAATAATGAGTGTATTTAACAAAGGACTTTTTTCCCTGACTGTACAGTCCCCTAGTGCATTGCTTTTCTGGCCAAAGTATGAGTAGCTACTAAATGTTATGTAAATCTTTTCCATGTGGATTTCTTAGCAGTATTATTTACTGTTCCTGATCACTGGTGTTTCCCATGAAACCAGAAGAGCACAACAGGAGCCTAGAAACTGGTTTTGGGATGGAGTCGTGTTTATTCCCCAGTGTGGGAGGCTTCAGACTCCTTTCTGAGGGACAGTAGAACTCTTAGTACATTAAAAACTGATCAAATGCTCTGGATCTTCAAAGGCCACTGAAACTGATGGGTGGCTACCTGTGACCTTGGCTTTAACACTCATCTTTCAGAATAGAGAAAATGGGCATGTTGTTTTCTAGGTGATGTATAAGCAGAAGATACTCACTTTGGTTTTCTATTGAGGTTACCAGCTTAGAACAACAGTATGAGCCAAGTGCCAGGATAAAATTGGAGACTTAAACATTGAGACAAGTAAAGATTGAGGAATAGTTTCTGCACAGACCACAGCCCCCTTCTCTTTGTAACTGAAGTTGGCACTAATTAGCGTCTTCATGTGTCAAAGGGCTAACTACTGCTTTCAATGCAATCACACAAGTATGTGAGGAACATGAAGCTCTTGGAGCAAGCAGTATGGCCACTCTCTTCATGGAACCTTTCAGACTGTTTCTGTCTGATTCATTTCTCTCAATGAACTCAGACTTTATGTGTGGTGTGGGTGGGGAGAAATGGTTGAGGGGCTCATCTTCAGGGGTCATGTTCTTCATAAAACTGAAAAGGAACAGTTTGTTAAGAGCAAGCTATCGATTCCTACAATGCAAATTTATCAATGTTTTTGAGAAGCCCAGAGTAGCTGTAGCTGCTCCCTCCCTGGCAGTGATCAAGGCCAGGTTGGATGGGACTTTGGGCACCCTGTGGTAGTGGAGGGTGTCCCTGTTCATGGCAAGGGGTTCAACTAAACGGCCTTTGAGGTCCCCTCTAACTCAAACCAGTCTGGAATTCTGTGATTCCAGAAAAGTTGTCAGAACAGATCACATTTACGTTCTTCATCTTTGCACTTTGTTAATAAAGGTTATTTCCATGAAGCCAAATGGTCATTTCATAATTAAAAAAGAGACCCTCAAAAAAAGAGAGTAAGCAGGTTTCCAGCACATATATTTCTTTATTTATATTACTAACATCTTCTGATTGTAGGAAGTACATGTTACTATGAACTACGTTCTGATATGTTTGAAACAGGTTTTCATGAGACTGTCCCAACTGCTGAACCAAACTTTATTTGCTGTTAAATAGAATTGAGAAAACAAAGCCAAACTCTGATGTTTCATCATGATGTCAGACAATTGTGCAGACAGTTCTGGGATATATTCTGCTTTCTGGTTTGACTTGTCATAGCCTAAGTGGATATTCACTCCACCTGCTTTAGTAGCTTGAGATATTTAACTGAGCTACCAACTCAGTGCACATCCACAAGGGTGACTCAGAGCCCTGTAAGTTAGAGGTCTACAACAACCCACCACACCCCTGCATCTACCACAGACCCCTGGGATTGTAATTTGTTTCTGATATTTCTGACATGAAACAGCAGACGAGAGCAGCTGCAGAGCAATGCTCTCTGACATGAAATGCTTGTACTTTTTATCAGCTCCTGCAGATAACACTGAGCAGCATACCAGCTTCTGCCACATACCAGAGCACAGAACATGATTTGCAAATTGCTGTAAATGACATCTGAAGAAAATGTTGAAGCAGCCAGACAATCTGGACAGTCAAGTTTGTGTGATGGAGCAACGACATAGCAATATGGGGAAGGAAAAATGTACGTAGCTTGAGTGAGCTGATGAAACATACTCAGAGCCTGTTTGCTAGAAAACAGTCTAGAGGCAGCCAGAGATTGGCATTGAATGGTGTCCTGGTTCTGGCCACAGCAGAGCTGACTTCCACAGGCAGCCAGCACAGGTGAGCTGAGTTGGCTGGGGCTGTTTCCACACCCCCTGACATCAGTCAAGGCCCTATAAAAGGGGCTGGACAGGCCAAGGTAGGGGTTGGTGTGGCTTTGGGGTAGTCTGAGTGGGGTTGGTCCTTGCATAGCTGCAGTAATCTGTGTTACTATCTTATCAGTCAAGCATTCAGCATCCAGTGTGGGACTTGAGCCCACAAGCCTGAGTTTGAAGCTCTCATGCTCTACCAACTGTGCTCCTGAACAGCCTGAGCATCAAACAGGTTGGATTCTGAAAAAAAGAAAATGGCAGTGTTATAATATAAAGCTGATTTGATTGGCCATAAAGCCTCCTCTGTGTTTTCTGATACTGTTGTTACTGTTATTTGTGATATTGTTGCTACTGTTATTGTTCTAGCATCGTGTAAGCACAGCAGATGAAGACCACTGGTGATAGGTCTCTTCTGTTCTCAGCATAAGAGCTGGACCTTGCTTCTAAGACATCAGATACTGACCTGGAAAGCAAACGGTTGAGGGGGAACATAGCCACTTTGAAAAAAGCCTCTTGTGTATCAGAGATGTATGGATGAGCCAGAGCAAACATCCAGGTCTCCTAACTCCTACACTGGCAATTACCTTCTTAAAGACATCAAGGGCAACATGAAAAATTACCAGCTGTGCTATTGCACAGCTATTTATATTGCTATTGCATAAATCATTCTTTAGATGGGACCAGAACCCCATGTTGCTGGACTGAAGATAATACCAGGTGACTGACTGGTAAAGTACAGGGGAATATACTTACATTCAACTGACTTCATTATGATGGGTCAGTGTCTGGTCAGGCTGGAAAGCTGCATTCTAGCTCTGATCTAAAACCAGTGTGACACTGCTCAGGCTGTTTACACTAAATAGCTCAAAGGTTATCTGATGCTTGATCAGTGTTCTGGTTGTTACAGTTATTCAGTATTTCCGAATCTTTTAATACCAGTAATACGTGGGAAAAGCCCAGGCTCTTAGTGTCACAGCTTAGAAAATGTAAGCAGAAGACATTTTAAAACTATTTGATCTTAAGTTCATAAAATCTTATTTCATAAGACTCTGTAACTTATGGATGTGAAGTGAACTGGGAAAAAAAACCACCACCAAAATTCCAATGAAGTTCTCAACACTTCACATTCTTTATTTCAGCCATGTCAAGAAGGCGACATCTTAAAAGGTTGTTTTTACTGAATTTGCATTTTCAGTCTCTTGCTTTGGAACATTCTTCAGCTGGCACCAATATAAAAAAATAGATGGGAGAGGACTAAAAGCAAGTCTTGAGCTAAGTGAAAGGAAAAACAACCAGGACATGATGCTAAATTAACTAACAATAGTATGTAAGCTTAGAAAAAATACAGAAAACATTTTTTTCCTAACAGATTTGACACCTTTAGTAGTAAAGAAGATAAAATGACTCCTTTTCTTCCCCTTTCTCAGTTTAAAATATTACAGATTTCCTTGAAAAAAAAAAATCATAGGAGAAACAACATTTCCTTCCTGTTTTGCAGAAGATAAATGTACTGTAATCAAAACAACCGAAGTCTGATAACAATTGGGATGTGGGATTCATTTTCTTGAGGAAATGGGAAACTGAGGCAGGAACAATGTTCCTTGGGAATNAAGTGGATATTCACTCCACCTGCTTTAGTAGCTTGAGATATTTAACTGAGCTACCAACTCAGTGCACATCCACAAGGGTGACTCAGAGCACTGTAAGTTAGAGGTCTACAACAACCCACCACACCCCTGCATCTACCACAGACCCCTGGGATTGTAATTTGTTTCTGATATTTCTGACATGAAACAGCAGACAAGAGCAGCTGCAGAGCAATGCTCTCTGACATGAAATGCTTGTACTTTTTATCAGCTCCTGCAGATAACACTGAGCAGCATACCAGCTTCTGCCACATACCAGAGCACAGAACATGATTTGCAAATTGCTCTAAATGACATCTGAAGAAAATGTTGAAGCAGCCAGACAATCTGGACAGTCAAGTTTGTGTGATGGAGCAACGACATAGCAATGTGGGGAAGGAAAAATGTACGTAGCTTGAGTGAGCTGATGAAACATACTCAGAGCCTGTTTGCTAGAAAACAGTCTAGAGGCAGCCAGAGGTTGGCATTGAATGGTGTCCTGGTTCTGGCCACAGCAGAGCTGACTTCCACAGGCAGCCAGCACAGGTGAGCTGAGTTGGCTGGGGCTGTTTCCACACCCCCTGACATCAGTCAAGGCCCTATAAAAGGGGCTGGACAGGCCAAGGTAGGGGTTGGTGTGGCTTTGGGGTAGTCTGAGTGGGGTTGGTCCTTGCACAGCTGCAGTACTCTGTGTTACTATCTTATTGCTCAAGTACTCGCATCCACTGTGGGACTTGAGCCCATGAGCCTGAGTTTGAGGCTCTCGTGCTCTACCAACTGTGCTCCTGAACAGCCTGAGCATCAAACAGGTTGGATTCTGGAAAAAAAAAATGGCAGTGTAATGATATAAAGCTGATTTGATTTGCCATAAAGCCTCCTCTGTATTTTCTGATACTGTTGTTACTGTTATTTGTGATATTGTTGCTACTGTTATTGTTCTAGCATCGTGTAAGCACAGCAGATGAAGACCACTGGTGATAGGTCTCTTCTGTTCTCAGCATAAGAGATAGACCTTGCTTCTAAGACATCAGAGATAGACCTGGAAAGCAAACAGTTGAGGGGGAACATAGCCACTTTGAAAAAAGCCTCTTGTGTATCAGAGATGTATGGATGAGCCAGAGCAAACACACAGGTCTCCTAACTCCTACACTAGCAATTACCTTCTTAAAGACATCAAGGGCAACATGAAAAATTACCAGCTGTGCTATTGCACAGCTATTTATATTGCTATTGCATAAATCATTCTTTAGATGGGACCAGAACCCCATGTTGCTGGACTGAAGATAATACCAGGTGACTGACTGGTAAAGTACAGGGGAATATACTTACATTCAACTGACTTCATTATGATGGGTCAGTGTCTGGTCAGGCTGGAAAGCTGCATTCTAGCTCTGATCTAAAACCAGTGTGACACTGCTCAGGCTGTTTACACTAAATAGCTCAAAGGTTATCTGATGCTTGATCAGTGTTCTGGTTGTTACAGTTATTCAGTGTTTCTGAATCTTTTAATACCAGTAATATTTGGGAATAGCCCAGTCTCTTAGTGTCACAGCTTAGAGAATGTAAGCAGAAGACATATTAAAACTATTTGATCTGAAGTTCATAAGATCTTATTTCATAAGACTCTGTAACTTATGGATGTGAAGTGAACTGGGAAAAAAAACCACCACCAAAATTCCAATGAAGTTCTCAACACTTCACATTCTTTATTTCAGCCATGTCAAGAAGGCGACATCTTAAAAGGTTGTTTTTACTGAATTTGCATTTTCAGTCTCTTGCTTTGGAACATTCTTCAGCTGGCACCAATATAAAAAAATAGATGGGAGAGGACTAAAAGCAAGTCTTGAGCTAAGTGAAAGGAAAAACAACCAGGACATGATGCTAAATTAACTAACAATAGTATGTAAGCTTAGAAAAAATACAGAAAACATTTTTTTCCTAACAGATTTGACACCTTTAGTAGTAAAGAAGATAAAATGACTCCTTTTCTTCCCCTTTCTCAGTTTAAAATATTACAGATTTCCTTGAAAAAAAAAAATCATAGGAGAAACAACATTTCCTTCCTGTTTTGCAGAAGATAAATGTACTGTAATCAAAACAACCGAAGTCTGATAACAATTGGGATTTGGGATTCATTTTCTTGAGGAAATGGGAAACTGAGGCAGGAACAATGTTCCTTGGGAATCATTCAGAAGATGGCATGATCAAATTCAAATAGAGATCCAAACTGCATCTATCCATCCTTGGACAATTCATAAGCATGTTAACAAGATTTTCAATTCCTGTATTACAGAATATAAATTCTCTGACAATTTAGACCACCAATAGTAATTTGTAACCAGCTTTGCATGCTAGTTATACACACCATAAGTTACAGGAATTAACTGTCCATAGAGCGATCTTTTTTCAATTTTGTGGTGCATGAGGTGTGTAAATGTATTGAGACACAAGCAAAAAGAGATTCACATTTAAAGTATAAACATAAAAGATATAAAATTTTTATTTCCCTTTTCAAGTGGGGTTTAAATTTCCAGCACAGGATGATGGATCACTGGGATCGCTGCTTAGGAAGCTTTCTCTCTGTTAGGCCTACATACTCTCCATTAGAGCAAGCAATCAGAATACACCAGGTACAAGCATGGCAGCTCTAGATTCTCATGCCCAAAGGTTGATTCCTCAAAGAACAGCAACCCCCTTGATGGAGAAGTATGTCACATTAACCCGATGTTAACTGGACCAAGCTACGACCATGTTCCTTCAGACCTCCCAGAAGCAGCACCTGGAGCTAGAGGAACGGGGGAAGCATGGGGAAGGCTTTCCCATCCACACCACTGAGATGCCACCTCCTGGGAGAACACAGCACATCTTCAGCTGCGGGACACCCACCAGCACACCTCTACCCTTTCTGAGAACAGCTGGAAGGAGAGGATTTCATGTGGCACAGAGCATAACAAAAGAAGGAAAGGTTTGTTTCTGCCACTATTTCATGGCTGGTTTCCTCTCCTGCAGTGCACAAGGCCATCATTACAAGGACTGAAGCTGGCATAACTTCCATATTCTACACTTCAGTGCTACTTTACAAGAGGTCTTGAGGAGTTTGATAAGGATGGAATCACACTCCTCACAAGAAGGGAATGACAAAAGAGGAGAGTTCCCTCCGCTTCCCAACAACATCGTGTTACAGCTCCTCACGGCCCCAGCCCTCATCCATCTTCCACAATGAGCAGGACAACTGCAGCTATGAAAGCTCCCATTTACCTACCCAAAGGCCTCTCTGTAATGTGCCACAAAGTGACACCCCTTGTCACTGTGTGAAATTAAGCAACCAGTACTTGACATCAGTGTCCCAGCAGTGCCTCCATGCTTTTCAACCACACCATGTTACACGTGGCTATTCTGACCGTGTTCACTCGGCAGCTGAACTGTCTCCTCACTGGAGGAAATCACCACTGCTTCCACAGGGCAGGTCAACAGAAGACAGCCCTGAGTGCTTACGGACAGGGTAGACAAGACAGTTCCACTCAGTGCAACCACAACACCTTGGCAGCAGATGGACTTCCCGGTTATGCAACTGTAAATATAATTCAGAGTGGCCATGTGCCGCTGGAGAGGTCGATTCTCCTGTGAATGAACTTACTTCAAGTTCACAGCACAAAATTTGTTTTAGAAACGTGTGCATCGATTTTTTCAATAAATCCTTCTAAAATGAAAGAATTCACAAGCAGTGATTTCATCACTTTGTAAACCTCAGTGCCTGCCAAGAGCACTATAGATCTGGTAGCTTTACACTGCTGCCATCAGGAATGTAATTGTCTAAGCTGAGAGCACCTTCTCTAAAGGAAAAGACAGAATCCTCTATATTTAAATTATGTGCCACAGCCAAACACATTGCCAGTGCAGATATGGGTTGCAAACTTCAGGTATAGCTACAAACAGCATGGTGGTATTTGAATGAAGCAGGCAAACAGCAAGTATTAGCAATAAGAAGTAAACATTTTTATAGTATCAGTGCAATGCTAATTCCAAAGTTTGTACCAAATACTCTTGAGCTTTTTCAGGGTGGAGAGGTGCTTGTGTATATCAAGCAATAGAACTCACTCTCTCATGGTTTAACCTGACTAAGAGTATTTCTATGTGTGGAAGACATAAAAATGGGAGTCTGAATACTTAAACCTCAGTGAAAATACTACTGACACATAAAAGGAACTTTGCACATCAGGATCCTTTTGATTCACCTTTATCAGGTATCAGCTGTAGGGAGAGGACTGAAACACTAACAGCTGGATCAGTAGTGCAGGTGAGACACATTAGGTATAATTTCTTATAAACACAGAGAGAAAGGCTCCTCTTAGGGGAGAAGTGGTTTGTTGAAGTTTAGTGGGTATAGTGGTGTTTTCTAGGGGTTAGGTTTTAGGCTATAAGGAGAGCAATAAATGAGGATTTATGGGTTTAAAAGATTTTCATAGCTTGAAGTTTCTGTTTGGAGCTAGATGGGTGTTTTGTAGGTTGCTTCTTAGAATTTTTAAGTTTTGAAATGTTGATGAGTTTTTTGCAAGCTGCTCCATTTGCAGCTGGTGTCTAAGTTTGCCATCAGTTGAGATGGGGAGTATTGCTTCAGAGGATTTAAATTTAGAAGCATCTCTTTGGGAGACTAGTAAGTACTGGGAGTCTGGGTTGTACACTCTCCTATAAAGCTAGCCATTAATTCTCCTGTATCTTTTTCTTCAATAAAACTTGTGTTGCAGAAATAATGTTATGGTACCTCCCTAATATATAAGCTTATAGCATGTATGTCATAAAAGATTCTACCACCTGTAAATGAGGGACCTCGATGCCTTGGAAAAAAGGAAGCAAAGCCAATCCTGTGATACTAGTTCAGGAAGAATCTTAACTCTGTAAGCTTCTCTGTAGTGTGCTATGTGTAATGTTGTATGCTATTTCATTTCAAATGTGGTTGAGACCAGAATGGTGTTTTTATGGATGGCTTAGCATTCTTAGTTTCTAATTGTCTTGCTTTGGGTTTTGATTTCGATATTCACAGGTGCCTGAAACTCTTAACTGTCCCATGTAGCAGTGGAGAGAGAAATAAATAGAAGCATCAAACTGCCTTCAGAGATTCACACAAAACTGGCCTGTGAGATAAGCTACTGGGTCTCTGGTAAGAAAAAGAGGGTAGTGCTGGCTTCTGCAGTCTACCTTGTAGCCACCTAACCACTCATAGACTCTACACTATATTAACTTTAAATGAGGGTTAAATGCCCTTCTCAAATTCCTTAATTCAACTTGTCTTTTTTGCAGTCTTCTCTTACTGCTGCTGAATGTATTCCCCCTGCATTTAGCGGGAGGAACAAGGACTTGAAACCTGCTAATGAACAAACTTATTTTGTCTGCTCTTTTTTTTTTAAGAGGAGGCCTCACTTATCTACCTTCTCTGTATCATGGGGTCTGAGTTTATTGGGTGTTGCTGCTGACACATCTAGCATCCACACTGAGTACCAAGATAAGGGCCTGTCCCTGTTTTGCGCAGCTGGTACCTACTCTTCCCCATTTGGCAACAGCACCAGTGCCTGTGGTTCCTCTTGTTCAGCAACCCAGCTGAAATTCAGTTCCCTCCTGTATGCATTGCTGTCACTGGGTCATTCCTGTTGTACGTTGCATTGCTTTTTTTTTTTTTAATACTGGAAGAGCCAAATAGGA
>VXBZ01008399.1:354033-463567 GCA_013399135.1 Heliornis fulica | reverse complement strand
GAGCCGGTCAGGGCCGTTCCCCGATGTGACAGGCCCCGAGGAAAGCTGCTCTGCCTTCTGCTGCGGGGCAGGACGAAGCCCCGAACCGCCGCGTTAGGGGCGGCTGCCGCCCCCGCCGCCTCCTCTTCACTGAGGGGCCGTCTGCGTTCAGGCTGGCGGGAGGGCTGAGGAGAAACCTGCTTTTATATCGCTTTTCCAGGCAACATTAAACGTGATCTTTTTTATCTCTTCTCCCTGCAAGGAAACGCCCCTCTTATATTAGCCCTTGCCGTACGCCCCTCGCTGTTCTCTCTCCCTTTCACTCGGGGAGGGGGGTGGGTGAGTACGGTGTGTGGGGCGGCGGCTCGGGTCTCCTCGGGGGTTTTCAGGCTTTTAAAGTTCAGGGTTGCAGTCACTAATCAAGAACATAACTCGTCAGGCTGTTGTTTCATACAGAGGCCTTTGTGAATTGAGTCGGGATGAGCAAAACTGTTCTATCAGTGTAAATACCTGGGGATGTTGGGGTTGGGTTTGATTTTTGCAAATGGGGTCAGCTTCCTAATGTAGAATGAGCTGCTAAAGTTGTACATGTTAGCTGAAAATAGTATCAAGAGGAGAACATATTTTGCAGAAACTGCTGCCTCATAACAGAGTAGGCCATTATTTTTTCCCTTTTACTTAATAGCATGAACCAAACTAAGCCACAACCCAGACTCAGAGGGCAGGTTGTGCTCATTTCATTTACATCTTACGGGATACTTTCAGACTTTTTCATAATATCTGTTAATCTTTTTGCTTGTCACAGTCTTTTTAATGTGGTCTTTCAAATACTGCGTTGTTGTACTTCATCATGTGTCTGTATAAATCTAGATTTTTTTTTTTTTAATGTTGTATCCTACCCTATGTTCAGAGTCATTAGGTGACATTCATTCTGAATCCATGTAATACTTGGTTCTTTGGAATCTGATCTCATTAGTAGTTTGAAGTAAATTTTGGGCTGGTGTTATGGACATGCTAAACCCTTCCAGAGTGCACCACAAAGAAGGCCAGTACAGCCAACAGACTTGGCATCTTGCTTTGGCTGGAGAAGTCCCAACCAGTCCAAAGAAGCAGAGACATGTTTCGTGGGTAGAAGGTGCTAATTCAGTTATTTTAATATAATTTTCAGTGCAATTAATTACGACAATATACAGTTGTTAATTTAAAATTCATATGAAAATATGTGAAAGCACACATTTCTTAATAATTAGATGACAGTGAAATGATCAGTGTTTCAAATTTTGTGCCAGTGCATAAATCACTTGTGTTGGAGAAGGCAATTTTTTTTTCTGTTACAACTTCCACATAATGTGAAGCCAACACTGTGGTATATTTACATCACACTGAATACTGTAACTGTAAGTTTTCAAAAATGCCTTCTTTCTTTAAAGCTGTTTCTTCTCATCCACTGAATTTTGTTTTTCAACCTGTTAAACAGGTTTACTGAGTTAATGGTCTTTTACCCTACTTAACAGAAAGCATTCCTTAGCCAAATACCAGTAGTGAAGACATTTCTCATGCAGTTCATCTGCATGAGGTGTTAACTCAGTTATTCTAACGTTAACATTGAATTCATATTTATTTTAGTTACTTGTTGTAATCAGTTTGGAAGTTTTTTAATGAGACCTATTAGATTTTCAGTCCTTCTGTGCCCATGTGTGTGCTGCAGGAGCAGCATAGACATGACCACGTTAGTTAGTAAAGGGAAAGAAGAGAGGATATCCTGTGCATTGCTGCTGAGGCAAGGACTTTCAGTTTTTCAGGCCCTTTCATCTTTAACTAAGCAACCTGAATATTTTATTTGGTATTCTAACCTCTAAGAAGAGCTGGTTTTAAGACCTTTAGTAGGTTGGGTTTAGGGAATGATCAGTAGGAGCCAATTTTATAAAAGACACCATTTTTCTGCTAGACAGAGGCTTTGGGCTTTCTGTTTCACTGGAACACACCTAGTTGGTATTTACTTGATAACCTCTGTAACTTTCTGCACAGCTTTCTTGTGATTTGCTTGATCAAGCGGTGTGTGGATGGTATCTCCTGAAGACAGTTTATTCATGCAGAAGAAATGATCTGTCTTAATCCTCATTGGCAGTTTCCCTTAGCTCAGAGGGACTTTCTAGTTTATCCAAAACCCATGTATGAGACCTCATGTATGGGGCAAACTATAATTTATGGAAAGAATTTTTCTGTTTCTTAGTTAATTCAGCTGTACTGGAGCTTGTCTTTATTGGTAGATTTTGCTGGGTTTGGGTTTTTCTTTTTTAATGGAGCTTAACTGGTGTGTCCTCGTCTACTCTCTGTCCCTTTTCTCTTTCAGTTGCACTGAATTTACATAACATTGTGAACATTTCCTTTAATCAGAAATCGTTTAAAAAATGGGTCCCCGGCGGAAAAATGTGAAGCCATGCTCAGTGAACAGGGAAGGCTCTGAGTCTACCAAAGCTGATGAGCCAAAAGATTACATGAACCAGCTCTCACATGAAGTGCTTTGCCACATCTTTAGGTGAGCAACTTGTCAGAAGTCAATTTATTGTTTATTATTATATTGTTTTCTACTTTTCTCCCATCTTACTTGCATTGGTAATGCACATAGTATTCAGAAAATGTAAATACACCAGGAGTGAGCTGGCAGCTAAAAACTGGATGAAATAGGCTGAGAAATGTTTTATGAGTTCCAGAATTCATTTGGATACTTTGTAAATTAATTAATTTGTGCTAGTGTCGTTAAAGGCAGAAGGCAGAAGAAATAAATTATTTAATTCTGTTCACCAATGTGTAGGAATAAGTTTGTTTAAATATTGATTTCAGTGCAGAGATGTGTCTCAGGTATTACAAAGTTGAGGTACATGTTTTGAAATTGTGGCATCCACTTTATAGTGTGTGGAAGGGAACTGGGATAAACATATAAACTTCCCTACAACAAGGTCCTTCTGTAAGATGCCTATTCAGAACACAATGTCTTGCTGACAAGTTTGTTAAAAATAGTAGCTCCCCTAAAAGTTTGCAAAAGTAGTGTTGTAGAGTGTATGAGAAAATTTAAGTACCTTTAACTAAAGCATCTCTCCATTTTAGTTTTGTGTTTGAGCCTTAAATATCCTATATTAAGTGTCAAAATTTTGGACTGATTCTGCCTAGCAAAATTTCATGCTTTATTAGAGGACAGTTTGAAAATTCTATTTGAATTAATATTGTTAGGTCTTAGAAATAAGAGAATTTTTGTAGTCATGTTTGGGGTGTTCTTTAGTTTAGCAAAACCTGAAAAAGATCCATCTTTGATAAATCAGAGGGGTGTTTTTTCCTCTCCCAAAGGTACCTTCCCTTGCAGGATATCATGTGCATGGAATGCCTGTCCAGGAAGCTGAAGGAAGCAGTGACTCTTTATCTGCGAGTAGTGAAGGTTGTGGATCTGTGTGCAGGCCGTTGGTGGGAATACATGCCCACTGGTGAGTAATGCACTCACGATATGGCATTGAAGCGGTATTGAGCAAAACTGACCATGCTGTCCTTGTATTTATAATGACACAGGCAGGGTAAATTTTCAAAAGCAGTAAAATGAGTTAGATGTTTGGTTCTTTTTGACTTCTGTGAGATTTGGGTGGCTTTCTTGAGTTAGTGGTTTGGAAAATTTGTCTGTGTGTATGTATGTGTGTGTGTATCTATATTGGATATTATTGTAGCAGAAATGGGGATTCTCTGTAGCAATCTGTAAATACAATCTGTGTTTGTCTGATTGTTGTAAGGGAGTTAATCCAAGGGTTAATCCAAGAAGAGGCTGTTTGCATGCAGGCAGGAAAATATACAATGGAATGAGAGAGCAACTCATCTGCCAACACTTAACAATGTAAGAATAAATAAATTTTGATGTTACACCTCAAGCCATCTTCAGATCAGTAGATAAATTTGGCAACCTAGGTCAACCCTGTGAGTATTAGGATTTCTGTTAGATTTAAATTACACTGATGGGATACTGTTGGGGGAGACAGCTAAAATGAGTGAATTCTAAAGTTAGAGGATCTGCAAAGCTGGTATCAGGTAGATGGTTAGGCCCAACCTAAGACAGATGGTAACTTACTAGTTTAGGTAACTTACTAGTTTAAAATCCTTGTTATGTGTTGTCTGATCTTAGAATAAAATAATCCTTTGCTTTAAGAAACTGTCTTACTACTTTGAGAATTGTGAGCTGTGATCAGTAGTGGTGAACTGCAGGTAACTGATCCAGCGGGGCATTTTTGAGCCATGTAGCTGTAAGTGGAATTTCAGGAAAGGTAGACACAAAGCCTGACAGTCTGCAGCAGTACTTCATCTGAGAAGGGAGAAAACTTGACCTGTAGTCATGCAACTCCACTGAAGGGATCCCTATAGCAAGCCTGCAAAATTCAAGGCAGAAGAGTATGTAGGTCATGATTTCTGGAAGTAAGAGACAAACTATTGCTTCATTAAGTACATCTTCTGACATTGTTGAATTTATACTGCCATACAAAGAGAACAATGTATTTGGCTTTCCCTTTACAGCTAGGTGTCTGCTGTCACACAAATACCAAATCTGTTGTTGTCATCTTAGGTTTCACTGATTCCAGTTTCCTAACGCTGCTGAGGAAGATGCCAGACATTGAACAACTTTATGGTCTTCATCCCAGGTATCTTGAAAGACGCAGAGTCCGTGGCCATGAAGCTTTCAGCATTCCTGGAGTTTTAGAGGCTTTGCAGGCCTGTCCAAATCTGCTGGTGAGTGGTTAGACTTGAGAGAGAACCTCCTTCTGCTGCTGAGATGATGCATGTTAACAGAGCAGAAGAATGGTGGCAGGGACTTGGGGCTTGCAGGGCTTACATTCAGACGTGGACTTTGTATCCAGACCTGGCTGTACAGACTAGTGGTTAATTGTGACCGTATTTGCAAACAAGTAGTATTTTTAGTCACACCAGTGGGAACCACAGGTGCTCTTAAATCCAGAAATTAACTCATTCCCTCTGCTTTTTAAAAGACATGTCTTGCTACAGATTTAAAGCTAAATAACACTTCGTTTTGTGTGCAATGTGCTACTGAGAAGTTTATATTGTTAGGAGGATGGTGTTGCTTGAACCAGTGTTAGATGATTTGCTTTGCTTCCTTTCATCCAGGGTGTAGAGACCTCTCATTTAGAGCTGGTGGAAGCTATTTGGACATACATGCCGCAAGTTCACATTTTAGGGAAGTTTCGTAATCGTAATGGTGCTTTTCCAATTCCTCCTGAGAACAAGCTGAAGATTCCTATAGGAGCTAAAATTCAGACTTTGCACTTAGTAGGTAAGTGTGGTACTGGTGAAGTAGTTGGCTTCAACACAGGTGAATTTAAAGGCTTTGACACTGCAAAATTGTAATTCTTTAAAAGAGGGAATTTGGCACATGTTATTTTAAAAATATTTGTTGCTATATATATATAACATCAGGTCCAAAGGACAAATTCCAAAAAACTGTCTTGACAAACTAAGGTGAAGAACTTTTGTTTGAAATGTTTACAGCTTTTCTCATGTGCCACATAGTCAAGAAAAGCCAGCGTGTTTCAAAAGAATTTATCCTAGGGTTTATAGTTTAAAGCTTATTTAAAATGTTTTGTTTTGTTTATTATCAGGGGTGAATGTCCCTGAGATTCCTTGTATCCCAATGCTGAGGCACCTTTATTTGAAGTGGGTGAGACTCACCAAACCACAGCCTTTTAAAGATTTCCTTTGTATCAGCTTACGCACTTTTGTCATGAGGAACTGTGCTGGTAAGAGGGATTTGTGGGTGGAGGGGATGTTTTAGCATGTAGGAAATCTTAATTCTATCACAGCTGCATAGGCACCAGCTGTAAACGGAAATCCTAGAACTAACTGTTTTGTCTGTATTGGTTTGCTGTATGTAGGACCCACAAATTCTTTGAAGTATGTTCCCCTAGTGACGGGCCTGGCTTCTGCTCGAAATTTGGAGCATTTAGAACTGGTTCGTGTTCCGTTTCTTGGAGGACTTATCCAGCATGTCGTGGAAGATAGCTGGAGATCAGGTACAAAACTTCTTATCCCTCATACTTCAACAGACAGACAAACAAGTAAATAAAAATATTAGCAAATACTGGAGGTGTGTGAAGCGTTTTGTCTGTAGGGTATCTTTCCCTGAATATTATTTTAAAGGTATCAAGTGTGGTTATTGGGTTTAATACAGCTCTGTAATTGGGTATTGTTTTGATCTTTAACTGCAATTAATTTGACTAATAAGCTGATCTTCTGGTTGCATTTGTTGGTGAGTAGACCTAGCAGGATTGGAGTGGAGTTGGGTGCAAATACATGCTTTATTGATTTGCTGCAATAAAAGGTGTTAATTGACAAGACAATGCTGGTGGAAATATCAAAGACTTAAGATTGTGATCTATGACACTGAAGTGAAAGAATGTTTTTTTTCTTTCTTGTCAGGTGGTTTTAGGAATTTGCACACTATAGTTCTGGGAGCTTGCAAGAATGCACTTGAAGTGGATCTGGGCTACCTCATCATAACTGCTGCACGAAGGTATGGGCTTTAGATCTTTTTTTTCCCCTTCTCCTTTTTCAAAACAGCTATCTTTGTAGTGAAGTACAAGGACATGAGGAAGCAGAACAACCTTCAGAAATTTAAGGAATGAACAGAATGAATGTTTAAACTTTACATAACAGTAGTATTTTGTGGTTAAAATAACGAGTTTGATTCTGAGTTGCTTGGTGTCGTAACCTGCTGCCTTAGACCTGTATCTGAAAAGAGTGGTGCCGTTAGTCTTGCCACTGCTACATAACTGCCGAATACTGCCATGAACATAAAGCAGCTATCCTCTTTATCCTGCTGTTGTTGAAATATTTCCATTTCATAACCAGAGGCCATCTTCTTGAGTGGTTTCTATGGTAATTTTGTTTTGGCATGCCTTTTAATATAAACAATTCTTAATTGCATTCAGGTTGCATGAAGTGCGAATCCAACCTTCCTTGACCAAAGACGGTGTTTTTTCAGCTTTGAAGATGGCTGAACTGGAATTTCCACAGTTTGAAACTCTTCATCTAGGATATGTTGATGAGTTTTTACTACAGTGTATGACATTTTTTTATAAACTATTTAACAAATATAAGGATTAAATAAGTTGATGGGTTTTCAGTAATTTTCTAAGTGATTAGAAAAGAATATTAATGTACCGGTATTGAGGCTGCTGATCTCATACAGCTAAATGTTTTTTGTCTGTAACTGGGAAACTCAGCTTTGTTGATGTAATAATCTGATCAGTTCTATCAAATTGGGCTAAAATAGGGCTTTAGAAAAGCATGCTGTAAAAGGCACATTTCTGAAACTTACTGCTTTGTTTGCTACAATCTTTTTCATAGGTAAAATGACGAATGGAGACTTGGTGAAGTACGGCTTGGCTGATGTGGTTGAAAATCCGGGAATTATTACAGATATTGGTATGAAAGCTGTTAATGAAGTTTTTTCTTGCATCAAGTATCTGGTCATTTACAACTGCCCACATCTACATAACCCAAATAATTGGATTACAGGTATTGCACACCTTTGAAATTTTAGAGATATTATATGAATAGCTCTGATATTAAACCAGAATTTTTCTGCTCATAGTATGTTTGTTCTGTTTCTTAGTAAGTACAATAGTTGATGCTTGGTTTGGAAGCATAGTGATACTGGTAACAGTCAGAATGGAGATACAGAAGATGCCTCCTCTCAAATCTGGAAGGGGTATAATGAAAAATAAGTGAGATGGGAATCCTTGATGAGATGTATCTCTTCTCTTCTGCAGATCATTCAAGGTGGACGCGACTGGTTGACCTCACCCTGGTGCGATGCCATGCGATAAAGCTAGATTCTTTTAGTCAGTTCATTGAGTTACTGCCAAGCTTAGAATTTATTTCTTTGGACCAGATGTTCCGTGAGCCTCCTAAGGTGAGTCTTTCAGGGAGCGGTTTTGCCTTGTATTGGTGCCTGCCCATTGGACATATGGTAAGGTCTAACTGTTAGACATGCTTTTAGAAGTTGTGATTAAAGGTCTTTGGCTTGGTTAGCGTGATATGTTAGGGAGAATGGTGGGAGGAGTGGCAAGGTATGATCATGTATGAGTATGTGACCAGAAGGTGAGACTCCCGTTGATACTCTGTTTCTGTTGAGCTCTCTGCTCCTTCATTCTGCTAGTGTTCTTTATATGATTTTCTTTTTTTCATTCTTAGGGGTCTGTTTATAATTCTAAGGGGGTTTTATGGTTCTGTAGTGGGTAAAGTGGGGGTACTCTTCTCCTGCTGGTGTGCTTTCAAAGCTGAGGAATTTAATTTCTTCACATTGTCCCCTTTCCCACACGGTGACATGAATCTTTGTGTCAGATGTTGTAATGCAATGAAAAATGCCTATGTAATAAGCTGCTTTCTTTGATCATACATTCTGTCTTGAGGCTACAGTGTTCTAGGAAGACTGTATAATCTGTTTGTAGTGAGGTAATATGATCTCATAGCAAATTAAATATGATTTAATAAAGTTATATGCTTTGTGAAGCTCCCTTTCATTGGGATATTAACAGAGAGTAAGTTTTCTGGGTTTCCATCAAGATGGACCTCTGCAGTATGTGGCATGAGGGAGTATTAGGGACAATTTCCCTGTGCATATCGTTCCATTATCCTGGACCAGATACTACTGACAGAATGCTTTTTGTATTGGCATTAGGATAAGTTGTTGAGATAATGTGTCTGTGTTTATAAATCTTTATAATTTCTCTTTGTTTTCAGGGCTGTGCTCGAGTGGGCCTAAGTGCAGGCACAGGAATTGGGGTCTCCTCTGCCTTAGTCAGCAATCAGAACTCTAACAATGACAATGACAACAACAACAACCACCAGAATAACAATAATCCAAACATCCACCACAACAATCACCAACACCCAAACGACCAGAATGAGGAGAATGAGCAGCGGCAAGATGATCAAGCTGAAGAGCAGCAGATTGCAGCTGAGGGTAATCACTGTTGCTTGTGAAGCTTTGTAGGGAATGATTTTATTTGCATTGCACTTACTTTTCTATACACTAAAAGCTTCTTGCGTTTTCAGTTCCCAGTATGTAACTTCAGTCTTTTCTGAGGACTGCCTGCCCATCTGATACCCGTGTGATAAAAGCTGTCTTTGTGTTATATCTGCTAGCTGTTATGGGCACAATACAATTCAATGATCTGTGCCAGTAAAGATGTTACAAAGTAGAGTTTTGGCATGAGAACTGTGGAAGTGTGAAGTGTTTTCTAGGCTTCTCTTAGAGGAGTGTTAGATGGTGTGTTTTTAAACTTTCCCAGCAAAGGCAGAAGTCAATTGGAGGTAAATGAATATGTAAGTCCTGGTTATGCTGCTCATGGCAGTAGAACAAGACTTTTTAGGAAGAGTGGAAGATTTGGGAGAAGTGAACCCCAAATGTTAGATTGGGGCCCTGGCTAGAGAGATGTAGAACAGATCTGTGAGAGACTGTGCAACCTAGAGACTTACTGAAGGAATCAAGGCAGCTGTTAGTTACTTCTTGATGATTCACTGGCTGATTGTGGGTGCCAGTTGAATTCCTCTTATGCTTATGGGCTCTGTTCTGTTTCCTCTTCCTGACCTGATCTTAATCTTTTCTGATTAAGCACTGAATGAGATGGAGGAGGTTGCACAGGAAGAAGGGATGGCTGCTGGGCAGGGCCAGAACGAGGTCCCAGCTCACAGCCAGGCTGTCGTTCCTATGGAGGTCGATGAAGAGCAAGCAGGTAACTTTGGTTTTAGAAAGGAATTACCTTTTGGCATCCTGTTCATGAGGGGGTGAGATTTTTCAGTACAAACCTTGGATGGTTTTCTTCAGTTGGGTTGTCTGGTGCATTTGGAATAATGATGCTAGAACAGCTTACTGCTGAGCAGAAATTTATTCTGCTTTAAAGTCTGGTTTACAGCCTCCATTTTTCTTTTGTTTATGGAGTAAAATATCATGTTCTTAAAGCCTTATTTTTTTGCCAGGTATAATAAAAGACTTAAAAGGCCTGAATGAACTTGTCATGCTTCACTGTTGGCATTAATGGCCTTACCTTTTCCACCACAGTATGCGGATGCTCTTTTGCTCTTTTTTTCAAGCCAGAGCAGCTTGTTCTGATGTTAATTTTTTATGTATTAGTGACATCATTAGTAACACACATAAGTGACGTAAGGTAGTCTTCATTTCTTTTATAGCCACTATTTGCTGGACAATATAATCTACTAAATATGCCCACAACATGAAGTATCGTACATGTGTGCTGGAACTGTTCACTTTTTCAAGATGACTCCTGAAAAGGTTATTTAATTTCATGTTCATGTCTTGTGTTATTCACAGGCAGGTATGTCATTGTGATTGGCTAATGCCTTCCGTTAGTAGACAAGACAGTTAACTAAAAAAGCACAATTATATGGAAGCTTGATAATTCATACTTCTTCCCATTTCTACTAGTAGAATTTAGAAGGATAAGTGTGGGTGTTCTGACTGACACTTCTGTGTTTGTGGTAGAGGTTTCAGAGATAGATTATATTATTTACTTATGTAGTTACTTGTACTATAGTGGAAGAACATGTGTGTTGAGAAACATTACAGAATATGTATGTTTTGTCTTGTGTTATGACACTTTCCCTTTTTAACTAGAATGCTTTAATGTTGAAATGCAGTGCTTTGCTCTTCTCATATTTGGATTTTAATGAAGGAGCCACAAAATGATGGCTAAAATTAACCAATTTAATCTCCTGTTGTCTTTTTCAAGAAGTTCTAAAAGTTCTTCAGCCCTTTATTCTGTGCTTGGCTTATTTTTACTTGAACTCTTGGCATTCTTCTACTGTTCCCAGGACCAAGTGGCATTCAGCCTGTTGTAAAAGCAGCACCTATTACTGTCCATGATTCAGACAGTGAGGATGAGGAAGAAAATACGGGAACTTCAAGATCCTGCATCTCTAACAGCATTGCACAGAATTACTCAGATGGGGAAGAGAAAAGCAGAGATCCAGTGGAAACTAGAGAACCTTCAGGTGTGGAACAGATGAATTCCTGGGCACTTAAGCAAAATTTCTTAAGTTTTAGTCTTTCTTTCCTGTTCAGTTTTATTTCTAGCTTTATGAAAGGAATGTTTGCTTGTTTGCACCCTACACTTTTCTTGCCATTATCGGTCTAGAATGGAGGCGTTAAGGACTCACCCCTCTGAGTTCCAGTCACATAGTTGCTTTATGGTGCTTCAGCATGCAAAAAGCTGCACTGTTTTGCATGCTGAAACCTGCAGCTCCTTTTCTGGACTTTCAAGTGCACAGAGTTCATCATGTCTGTGAAGCCAGATTTGCAGCTGTGTTTTCTGTATGACTCATCTGTGAAGTACTACTGGTGAAACAAAATGTGACCGGTGGGGAAAATGCATGAGAGTTGTAGCCAGCTTTTGGTTCATGGGGTGTAGGAGTGTCCTCAAGAGGACACTTTAAGGTCAACTTTTCTATTATACAAGCTTTGGAGGGTAGTTAGAGTTCTCAGGGTGATGATATTCAGTACCATCATCACTTCTGAATCCTTAGCTATTGCAATGTATGTGTGTATATATAGTAGTACTGGTACGATATTTATTGCAATGACTCAGAGGCCTAGTACTTCATGGTAGTATGGCAATTACAGAGAAACATAGAAAAGGATATTCCCTGTCTTCTGGGTGTAAAGATACAAGCTACACATCTGTGACACTAAGTTCTGGGTCCAGTGCCATAGTAGTATGGCCTTTCCAGCAGTGGAGAGGACATATTATTTCCTGTAGTTTGTATTCCAAGCAGAGTAGTTTCCTATATACCTGAGAAAGGTGGAAGTCAAATTGTGATATATAAATATTTGACAGATGAAGTACATACAGTATTAAGTCTTAATGAATATTTAGCTAAGCCATTAACATAAAACATCTTGCATTGTGAAGGACTGAGAAACGTACTGGTCTAGTACTGTTGTGATTTCTACAAAGCCTAGGACATTAAAGGTGTAATGGATCAAGTGTTGTTCTCTTGTGACTAGAGTATGCCCTACACATCACCCAGCCCCACCCCTCTGCCCCAGCATTTTAGTGGATTTCAACACCACCAGCATTTTTCACTCGGAAATCAGTAGTGCTGTGCTTATAGCATAGATGTCAGTTCTGGTTTGACAGTTGAAATATTCTGTGTTTGGAGACAGTTTGCATAAACGTTTGTAGCACCAATGTGTTTTTTCAGGCTTGGTTTAGTGTAACTAGCCATGAGGCTTGAGACAGTAGCCATATTTGTACACTGTTCTATGTGGTTTTCTTCATTCATCTGTAAACAGAGGCTGATGTTGCCTATTGACACCACTTTCCATACCCAGGAGGGGGAGCTAAGGATTGCCATTGAAAGCATAAACTTTATGTTACTGTTTAATTCTATATCAGTGTGTTTCTCATATTTTTGTGCTTTGGCCTTTTTAACCAGTTACCTACTTTGTGAAAATATTAGCCTATTTGGCAAATATGTATCTCATTTACTGACAAACACCCCAGCATATCACTGCAAATATACCTGCAAGAGATTCTAAAGATTGAGCAACTGCTAAAATATTATTAGTTCCCATAAGATGTAAATAGCTTTGTGGTCCTGACACGATTTGTCATTGGCCTCTAGGCTACCTTCTATTTTAAGTAGCCTCTAACATAGCCACACTCAGCTTTTGAACTCTATGTTATGTTGTCTCACTGTTTTCTCTCTCTTAACTCTTCCAGTGAGTGGTAAAGGCAAGACGCCACTTCGGAAGAGATGTGGTGTCAGCCAAGTGGGCCAGACAAAGCAGTTCCATACTGAGGAAAGTAGCTGTGAGAAGGGCTGTCAAGTGACGAGTGAGCAGATTAAAGCAGACATGAAAGCAGCAAGTGACATGCCTGAAAGGAACAAAAGCAAAGATTCTTACTCAGGTTGCAGTAATGCTACGGGATCAGTGGGAACATCCAGCTCCTGCAGTGCTGTTTCTCCTAGCCCTGACTGTGCACAGACAGCTAATAGCCACTCTGCTGGCACCAGCCCAGCAATTGGAGATGAATCCAGGCAGTGTGTCTGCTCACCCTGTAAAAGTGAAGGTTCCAGCGAGAGAGAGACTGAGGAGAGCTCTGTTTGCTCCAGGTGCTCCTGCTACAAGCCACAAGTTGCTCAGCAGAGGACTAGTGGGTGTTGTGATGGAGAATTACCGTCCACGAGTGGAGCCTGCAGGAATGGACCAAACAGTGCTGGCTCAGATTTTGCACTTAGGACTTTGCCAAAGTGTGGTCTTCCAGGAGGGACAAGTGATGAGAGGACTAGTGGGAGTGTCTGTGGGCCTGCCAGTGATGGGGAGAGCATGAGCTCCCAGCAAAGGAGCTTCGAGATGGAGTATAAGGAAGAGTATCCTCGCCGACCCCTAACAAGAGCAAGGAGCAAGCTGTCCCATGTCCCTCTGGTGTCAGAGTCAGGTATGACCTGTATACATATATTAATTTCTGAGTAAATGACTGTGCTGTCATGAGACAGTGTTAAACAACCACAGTACCCACAGATAATACTGAAAGTAAATGTGAAGTTATTGGTTAAAAATTTAAAGCTAAGTGGCTTGTTAAAGGGTCAGAATACTGATGCAATAGAAGTGGCTGACTTCATTGCTGTAGCTCAGTAAAATAACAGATCTCTGGAAGAGTGCCAGTGACTTTTTTTTTTTGTTCCTCCATGCAAGCATTTCTGTATGTGTTATCTGTACATTCTAAGCAGTGTTTGATTTGTTCATTTGAAAACCAAATGCAACTTCTTTTGACAGCTTCTCTCTTCCTGTGAAGGCTGTTATTCATTGAAACATAAGACTGTCTCCCCCATTAAAATTCTCCCTTTAAAAGGAAGAAGACAGCAGGTATGCTCAGGTCCTAGCAAGAGACAGAAGTTAATAACTGGTACTTTATCAAGCAATAAAGAAATTATAATTGAGCCAAGATTGGTCACCTGCATGTTGGATTCTACTTCCAAGTTGCTTGGTGATCAAACTTGTTGAAAATTGTCTTTTTATTAAATAGTTTCGTGCTTCACATCATGCAAAACAAACAAAACAGTAACATTCAAACAAAATCTTGAAAGGCTGGAATGAAGCCAGAAATGGTGGAAGAATACATTGAAGAGGGGAGCTTGCTGTTGCTTCCAAATCTAATTGCTTTCTAAAATATTTATCTTAATCTGGCATAGCACATTTGATAATTACCGCCTATATCCAGGATTCTTTGTTGAGAATATCTGGCAAGTAAAATGAAACATGCTAGTTACAGCAGTATGTGTTGGAGGTAGAAAAGATTGATAGCAAATTGATATCTCTGTTAGCATTGAATGATTCAAACACAGTATGCCCTAGCATCTTTACAGTTTATCTTAATGTTCTCAAGTGTTAATGAAACCTGAATCACTTTGGATATTGTTCTGTAGCTCAGTGCATCTCGGGTTGAGAAAATCATCTTGCTGCTAAATTTAAAATGTCTGTTTTCTACCTTGCTCCACTATGACTAGTTGTTAAAATAACCAAAAAGAAATATATCCTCTCTATCCTCATCCATTACCAAAACATGGAGTCAGACAGATCTAAGTATCAAGTTAGGGTATCTTGCAGAAAGTATCTCGGTTTTCATGTTTCAGTTGTTAGTGGGGGTAAAAATATATTCTACTGGTGAAGAAAAATGTCTCAGCATTTCCTTTATGTAGCCTACACAAGCCAGAGCTGTTTTACTGGCTCCTTGTAGTTATGGGTATGAATTAATGCACTTATTTTCATCTTTGAAGCATCAGATATTACCTGATGCTTAAGGCAGAATGAGACTTGCTGTGTCATCTTTTAAATATGTGTTTAATATATAGAGAAGTGAAACTGCTTCTGCCTGGCTGTTACAGTGCTTTTCTTCACTAGGACAGGTTGTACAGCTCATTAAAGTATAACCTGTATATGCTTTATTACAGTTTTTCCATAAATAGTCTATAAATGTGACTTGAATATAACTGCTTTCTCCTATTCCAGCATGAATGACTGTGGTTTTCAGCTTCTGTAACAAACTGTGTTTGATAGCCAAAGTATTTTTTCCCTTAAATTATTTACTCATAAACAATTACAGTGGAACAACCAAATATTAAAGGCAGCGAAATTTGAAAAGTATTATTGCCTCGGCCTAGCTGGCTAAAGGATGGCAAGTGTGTAATTTTTCACTTGAGTAAAAGTGTAAGACACACTTTTTTCATGTAATAAATGGGGAGGAGGGTTTAAACAGATTGTAGTTTGCATTTGTAGTGAAGCAAGCTGTCACATTTGAAAATGCATGTTACGTTAAGCCTCCTGTAAGAATTTCTTGTCCTTGGGCTGTACCATAAACCATTCAACATAAAATTAGAAAGTTTTCCTTATAATGTAGCTAGGAAGTATTCTTTGTAGATTCTCTTGGAGCTGTCAAAAGCTCCTTGGGGATGATGATTCATGATGCCGTAAGTTGAATACTTAACACTATATCTTTCAACCTGTGGATCCCCTAAAGCAGTAGCCTGAATTCTGGAGCTCGTAGGCCCACTGAAATCACGGGTTAATTATGGTTTGCATGTATTGGTGGAATTTGATGATGTTAAGAAGAGAGATATTTTTATATATATATATTTTCAATGATAGTGGAAGAATAGCATGGAGTAATTCATATATATTCTTTAATATATTTCACTTCAATCTTGATTATGAACCTTTGTGAGCATGCCATGTGTTTAAACAAAAAAAGTCACAGGAACATTATTTTTTGTGAAATAACTTCTTGTTTTGATCTGTTAATTGTGGAAAATTAATTCAGGGGCATTTTTTTCTCTTATTCTGTGAGGTAAGGTTGGTCATCTATCATTGAGGGTTTTTTTTGGTTTTTCTCAAAGTCCCATCTTTTAAATCAAGCAGGAATTTGATGTTACTGACAAATGAAATGGAGTAAGAAGCAGCTGCTTGGGAACATTGAAGTCTTTTGTATCTGGTCATCCTTTGCAATACTAGGAAAAACTTAGTGACAGTTTAAAGAGCAGCCTGTTAAATAGTCTGAGATTATTTCTATTACTTAAACAACTAAAGCTATTTAAGTTCATATATTTGTCAAGGATGTTGTGTTTGCTGCAGAGAACCCAATGTAACCTAACAATTATCTTCTGTGTTTTTTTGTATCCATGTCTTTCTGTGATGTTGAAGATTCAGCATTCCTGTGTTTTCATCTATAAACAGCCCACTGCCCTACCCTGATTTATTTAGTGCGAATGATTGAGCAACAAACCTTAAAGCGGGTTTTATGAAAGAGATAGAGTTGTTTTCAAGCCAGACAGGTAGTTTGACCTCCTTATGTAGGCAGTGTACGTTCTTACTGGATGTTAGAGCTAGGAAATGCCTCTTATTCTCCTGAAATGTAAACAGAGGAAAGATTTTTCTGGTTTTCTGTTTTCAGAGGTGGCCAAGCCAAAACCACGGCAAACCACAAGGCGGAAAAGGACAGCTGACAAGTCCACGAGTACAAGTGACCCAGTTATTGAAGATGATCATGTTCAGGTAAGGCCTGTTTCCTTACCCACTATAGGTTTGTCAGCTGAGGATGCTCGTGAACAATGATGGAAGTATATGAGTTTGTCTTTGGTGTGGAGTCAAATATGATTAGCTGATGTTGCTGCTCTCCTTGACCTTAACCATATACAGGAAGTTTCTGATAGGTGCAGCAATGCTCTGACTGGCCTGAGAAGAGCAAAGTATAAGCTAAAGCTGAACTTGGAGTGTGTCAGATATTTGTGGCTGTAGTGCTGCATAAAGTCCCGCCTTCCCACAGCATCTTTCTTGATGTGAAGAGAAAAAAAAAAATTTCTCTGACACTTATTTCTGAAACAGCAGCATAGGTTACTGCTGTTAAAAGAAACACCGGATATGTAATTGCCTCTGGACACAGCAACTCTGCAGTTACTTTGAAAGACAGAGGTTCTCCTAGGGTATAAATAATGTGGGTTAATTCTTCTGCAGTGAAGATCAGTTAGGGAAGGAGAAGTCACAAGGTCTGGCTTAGTGTATTGTAACTGTTTACTTAAGGGCCATATTGTAGCTGAACATGAGAATGCTTTAGAGAGTGAATGAAATCCAACTTACCTACCTGCACTTATTTTCCTCTCTGTCCAGAGAATAACTTAGTCTTACTAATTTAAGATAGCTTATGTGAATGTGTCCCATAATATTCTTCTGGTTACTGGAATGCATTACAGCTTTTGTGGTTAGCATACCAGTTATTTTTGTGCACAATTTTTCTTCTTAAAATAATGCCATTTTGAAAGAACAGTTTTGTGATTTTTTAAAATGTTTTTAACTGTTTGTAGTTACAAGGGACATCCGAAATTCCTGAACCCATTGCAAAATGCTTCTTTTTTCTCAGTGCTTCTCTTCTCTCTTTACGTGTCTTCATTTTGTTTTAGTGGAACTCTGTTTAGTCATCGTTGTGTTATTGGTCAGGTTCATCCTTGGGCTGCTGAATTTTGATAGAGGTTTTAGTTATAAAACTTTGAAAAATTCAGATAAAAACCCCAAAGTATCTTCCTTATTGCATTTTCCCTGTGCTCATGCTATTGGAAATGATTTTCAACCCTCTGTGTGAGGTTTTCCTCTGAGATAAAGCTGGTAAAATACATTGGTACAGTAAATTCAAACCATGATTCTCTGCTGCATCTTCCTTCTGTATTTAAACAAGAGTTACTGTCCAGGATTGCCTTTTTTGTCATTGTGCTTGAAAAATAGCTGTTGAATAGTAGAAGTACCTGGCAGGTGATACTAGGCTTTCTGATAAAAATTGTGCTTTCTGATAGGGCTTTTCTTTCAATCCTTTGACGTTGTTCTTTTGTGTTTTGTGATGTTGCTGATCAGCAGGAAGTCATTTTACCACATTGTGGATTTATTTTTTTCCCTCACCAGGTACTGACTTTGAAATCCAAAAATCTTGTTGGCATCACCTTAACTAATTGTGGAATAACAGATTTGGTACTGAAGGACTGCCCCAAAATGATGTTCATACATGGTACGTGGTCATGTGTACCTCTTCCATCTGGCATGATTAGAAATTTTTGAAAGCATTCAAGCCAGTCCACTGCTTGCTTTGTATTCATCAGCTGTGTTGCTACAAATTAAACTGATGCTTAGAACATCAAATATTACTGCTTCTCAATTTGAATGCTTCTTCCCTTACAAGTTGTAACAGGTTTAATAAAGATTAATATCTGAAAATCAACAGATTAAATTATATGACAGTTAGGAAGATGAGATGTTTATTGAAGAGTGATAATAGAATAATTGGAAGTTGATTAAATGAGTTTGAGTACCTTGTTTTTTCTCTCCTTTCTTTCTGCCTGCTGAGATTATTTAGCGGACATGATAAAAACCTGTTTTAAATTATGGCATTTAAGCTGCATTAGATTCACATGCCAGTGTGTGTGACTAATTCTGTATTGAAGTATTGGGTCATTTATTGTTTTCTGCAACATCTACATAAAATAACATGTTTTCTTCTGAAATGAGTTATGTCTACATAGGAGAGAATGAAGAAATAATTTATTTCATTGTTCCAGAATACTACTTAGAGCATACATAAATTTTTAACTCAATTTTGATTACATGAGCAGGGTCACTAGAAAGGAAATATCTTTATTTTACATTGTGGGGCTTCACAATACTCTGTGTTTGATCTTATTTTGAAGTTAGTGGTTTTCAATTATGGCAGTCTGCAGACCATTTCAGGGGGCTTTGTGAAAGGAAACAAAGGGAGAAAAAGGTTATTGTTAGCTGAAATTTGACATGGCCTTTTAAAAGGATTCTTCTTACAAGTTCAGAAATTAGAAGTTTGATCATAACGTGGAAGAAATGAAGAGCCAGTCTGTTTCTTCCTGTGCTTCAGTTGTTAGCTAGACAATTACTCCAGTAACTGTCAGTTGCTTAGATTACCTGTTTGCCTTCTTTTGAAATAGTTGGCTGCATAACACTGACAAGAGGCTCCTCAGGTCTTTTTGGTACTCTTTCTTTTAATAATTCTGTTTACTGATTTATAGCTACAAGGTGCCGTGTATTGAAACACTTGAAAGTAGAAAATGCTCCAGTTGTCAATCGGTTTGACTATGCCCAGTGCAAGAAGTTAAACATGGATCAGGTTCTGGATCAGATTCTCAGGATGCCACCGGAAAGAAACCGGATCATTTACCTACGTCCTATGCAGCAGGTATACAACCAATGTTCACTTCACTTTGAACACATCTGAAGTTCTGCCTGTATTTTTCCACTCGGGGCTTCATGTGTTTTTCAATTAATGCAGGAAAGGTAAATGTTTTAGTAACACAACTATGAGAAACTTGTCTATTAAAACTTTTATCTCCAAGGCTTGTACTGCAGAGTCTGGAACTTGGATGGTACTAAATTTTAAGACTTAATGTTACCATCTCAAATATTCATTGCATTAGAAGATATTGTAAAAGCTCATGATGCATTGAGTTCCTTCAAAACTGAATAATTAAGGTATCTGTAAGAACCTAGATGCTGCTAAGTCAACATGTCGTTACTTATAAGCAGAGATGTAGGTATCTGAAACTTCAAACCCATGTCATCTAAGATTCACTAACAGCAGTTAGTGTTTTGAATAGTACTTTGCCAGAAGCTGTGTCCTCTTGATATTGAAGTGTTGCAAGACAGTATGGAGAGCCTCCTCTTCCTCCCCAGATAACATGTAGGAGATATTTAGCAAGATACTGAGGTCATTTGACAAGTAAATAAGAGAACTTAATTTAACATGTAGAATGGGAATTTTAATTCTTCAGTCTAACCAGAGCCTTCTGTGTTATACTGTGATCATGCTTCTCTCATGCAAAGTAGTGCTTTTTCTGGCTTGGTTTGCCTGACCAAGGAGGGAGGACTAATTTGATATAAAAGCCATCTTTCCGTTGAAACCAGATTTATTGCTTTAGCTCTTGGAAGGCAGTTGTAAGACTTAGGAAAACAAAACCCCAGAACAACCAAAAACCAATCCCTCCCACCAAGCCAGAGACAAATTCTGAGAAAATGAATGCAGTTTAGGCCCTTAAATAAACTTTCACAAAATTACCTACACATTGGAGTTGTGAAATACATCAGAACATACACATTTGAAGTCAAATGCTACTACTCAGGAAGATTTACTGGCAGAGCCATGATAGGGAAGTTTTACTCTGCTTAATCATGCATTGATTGTGTATTGTGTTAAAATTTCTTTTTGTTGGTTGTGTTTCCCCAGAGTTTGGGGGATTTGGTAGATGTCTGCTCTCAACCATAAAACCACATCTCTTTCTCTTGGTTACAAGTCTTTGTTTGCTGCCTTTCACAGGTTGACACATTGACTCTTGAGCAGAAGATATTTAGTGGGCCTTATCCATATCACATCTGCATAATTCATGAGTTCAGTAACCCACCTAATGTCCGCAATAAGGTGCGCATTCGGAGCTGGATGGACACAATAGCAAACATCAACCAGTGAGTACTTGCCCTTCACTAATCAATCCTGAGTCAGCAGCTGCAACTTCAGTCAAGCTGGAGACTTGAGACTTGCTGTATTCTGTTAGACAAACTTTAAAACAAAAAAAAAGTGTGTTGACTAGTAAAGGTTGAATTCTAGAAAGTGTAGTGTAGCATTTGAAAGTCAAGATATATCTTAGGCAAAATGTATATTCCATAAACTTAATTGTGTGAAGAATACTGTAGAATTCCCCAGTTCTATTCCATCCATCAGTAACACAGTTGAACATTGAAGTAGTCAGGATGGGTGGGGAATGTCTTAGAATCTGAAAACAGGATTCTTTTAATAAAAAAAAAGAAAGTCTGATTTACTCCAAGAAATTAGTGTTAATTTCTGGGTAAAATGATGTGCAGTGACTATCAGCTCCTTACTGAGGAGTGCATATACTCAGCAGCAGGTAATTGCTGTATACAGTGGCTCCCATCCAACTGTTTTAAACCAGTGTTTTTGTTGTTCTGTGTTTTTTTTTCACTAAAATGACTACGAGAACAAATTTACTTGGGAAGTGTTGTTTAGTTGCAGTTATATTGGATTGTTCCTTACAGACAGAAAGCTATACTTAAGTTAGTTTGGTTGCTTTCTCATCTAAAGCTCTGTGGTTACTCTCAGAAGTGTAGGGATTACATGCATACACTGAGTTTGTGTGTGGGTCTTAGAGGAGTATTTCTATGTATTCAGGTCCATTAAAGGAAAAATTGTGTAATAGGATTTCCCCTTTGGTTTTTGTCCTTCTCATCTTCCCATTTCCTATCACTACTGCCTGTATTCTCTTCCTCCCTCTCTCTAGAGAGCTTATTAAATACGAGTTCTTCCCTGAAGCTACACGAACTGATGAAGACTTGAAGAAATATACAAAGTACCCTTGGGGACGAGATATTTACACTCTAGAAGGTGAGTGTTTATGGAGAGCTGAAAGCTCATGATCAGTCTCTTACTAAGATAAGTAACTTAGCATCAAGTTAAAAGAGACATGAATAATAATTCTTGTGGGGAAACCGAGGACCTCTGGCACAGAGTGGGGGAATTGAAATGAGGTGCTTTTCCTGCAGTTGAGTGACCAACCTATGTGATATCAGTGAAGTTTACTTGGTGAAGAGTGCTGGTGCTGCAAGAGTGACACTGTCCTTTTGTATCCTCATCCTGTCTATCTTCTAGGCATTGTGGATGGTGCCCCTTACTCAATGATTACTGACTTCCCATGGTTGAGGTCGCTGAGAACAGCAGAGCCAAACAGTTATGCTAGATACGACTTTGAGGATGATGAGAGAAGTGAGTAATCTTTTTTGACATGTTCAAAGAACTTGAACTTTTTGCTTGGTCCCAAGCTTACAATGCATTCCTTTATTTTTCAGTTTTCTATTTCTTATGCTGTTTCTGGTAGACTGTAAACAATGACTTATAGCAGTGCTGGGACCTGGATGAGGAGGGGGTCCAGCAGAGCAAAGTGCTGTAGTACTACAGCAGTGTATCAGCCTGTTGGAGACCCCTGATACTGACAAAATCAGAGTGCCAATTTGCTGCTTACTCTAAAAGTGTCGTGGGTTTATCATATGCGGAAGAATGAGTGCATTTAAACCACTCAACACTAACACTGTGATGTGTAGTCACAACAATTCATGGTCTGTGGAGTTCAGTGGCTTTGCTGCGGAAAGCTCAGCTGGACGACTGCCTCTGGCCTTGCCTTATAAAAGGTTGCCACAGTAGGCTGAAGAGAGACCAGAAGTGAGACTCTCAGAAACTTAAAAGGAAAGAGGAAAGAGCTGGACTTGAAAGCTCTGGAACAGGAGATGATGTGGATAAATCTGCCTCTGTCTATTTAGGAACTTGTCTTAAAAACATTAAGAGTGGGTAGTTTTTAGGGTGCTATTAAGAACCTTGGTTGCTAGCAGGGAAAAATATGTTCTTCCACTAAATTAGGAAAATCTTGGAATCGCCTTCATTAAAGGTATTTTTAATTAACAACAGTTTGTACATTCTCTTCTTTTCTCAGCTATAGTTCAAAGGGATAAGGCTCAAAAGGATGAGGAAACAGTTTCTCACTTTAAATTTTTTTTTTAGTTTTTTATTTGAAACTGATTCATAGACTATGCTTGTAGTTCAGTCTGTAGTTGAATTATAAAACATTGATATGTATTTGATTTAAAAGAGTAATTAGATTAAACATGATGTTATAGCCATAAAAAGATAAAGGCCAGACTTCAGTTTTATCCTTGTTTATAAAACATTGAAGTGATTACTGAAGTGGATAACTTGAAAGCATGTCAGGTAAGTCTCAGGGAACTGAACATGGCTTTTTTATGTGCTGGGACTCTGTTCACTTGAAGACATACGGGTTTGTTTTTGCATACATTAGATGAGTACTGGAGCTATCAAAAGGTTTAAATGTGGGGAAGACAGAATACCTTTTCTGTTTTAATAATATTCCTTGAACATGGTTGTTCAATGGAAGATTTTTCTGTTTGTCTTCCAAGACACCTAATTTAATGAAAAACAGATTCACTTGTGATTTTTTTTTTTTTTTTATGGGATAGACTCTAGTTTTTATTCATATTTGCCTTCCACAGCTACTATTTATGCACCCCGAAGGAAAGGACAGTTGTCTGCAGACATCTGTATGGAAACAATAGGAGAAGAGATCTCTGAACTACGCCAGATGAAAAAAGGTGTATTCCAACGCGTGGTGGCTATCTTCATTCATTACTGTGACGTCAACGGGGAACCGGTAGAGGACGATTACATTTGAGTGGATGCCCTCCATAGCCTGTCATCTCTTCATAAATTCTGATTGGCACTGCCAGCCAAGAATGCAGGTGGATTCTTTCCAAATGCAGAGCATTTTCTTGGAACGTGTGCTTTGCAGTTGCTCTCACACAGTTTGGAAAGAGTATGTAGTAAATGTATAATGAAAAGTAAAAATTGTATACTACAATTTGTACATAGAGGAAACAAAAGAAAAACTTCCTAATACTGAGACTTTATTTCATATGTTTATACAATTTAATTTAAGTTCCATTTTAATGAAGGCCAATAATTAGAAACAGGGGAAAATATTTGAATTTTTCAGCCCATACAATTCATAGCAGTATTTTTTTTGTTATAACAAAATCCCATTTGCTGTGTTCAAAAGAGTCATCAGAGTCTCTTTTAATCTGTGCCTTTTTTCTTGAGCATTTAAGAGTCCAGTCTGAGTAAACCTGTTGAGCACAATCTTTGTGTCCTGTGTGCATTTTTCAAAGAGAGAATTATTCTACAGCTGTTGCAGAGAAGGCCAGAAGCAGAGGAAAAAGTGAGCCAGTTGCTGATCTGTGCTAGTTTCCAGAGAGTTCATGAAAAATAATTTTGGGAAAGAAGAAACTCTTGAGCACCTTGAAATCAGAAGATACATTCTAATTATTTTGTATCATTAGATTTAATTTCAATAGTGTATTTAACTTTTTAATATGAAAAATAAGTTGCTGATTGTTGGTTCCGCTCTCTAACATAAGTCTGCACATACTGACTTGACTGAAAGCTGAGTTTTCCCTGAAGACAAGCAGGAAAAGCAATGTGTAACTGCTTAGTTATAGCTGTCTGTGCAGGATCCATCTGACTCAGGCAGTGAGCTGATTCATGCTCACTCATGAATGCAGATTTCCCGTACAGTCAGTAAATACTGCTGCTCTTTGCCCCTGAATAGTCGTTTTTATTGTATATAGAAAATGCCTGTGGTTCCCACGGTATCCATAGATGTTTTTTGTGTGTGTCCAGAATTTGCTGCAATTGCACATAAAGGTGTAAAACACACAAGTTCTGACTCTAACCATTGGACTCGTGTGCTGTTAGTGAGGTGCCCTGTGGGGTGGGAGACCTCTTACAGGCTTCTTTGCTGTGTGGTGAGGCAGTGTCTGCACGTGTATGCAGGGTGACTGCACAGATGCACCTTTGATGTGCTGTTCGATCTGCTCTATGGCCTTACTGATTGTTCGAGCTGTTTTAAAGGGGCAGAGCTACCAGCCAAACCAGTGAAGGTTTACTGACTCGCTGTGGTAGAAGCCACTGAGCTGATAAGATTTTCTAGATTATTGTTAATGATTTTATTCCTTTGAACTTTGGTATCAATATGATTCATGGGGATTTCTATGACTTTTGGCTCTGCAGAATTGAAGAGGCAAAATTTCAACATACCAAAGCCAGTGTTAGTTTTCTCTATATCTTGCTGTTCTGCAGAAAGGTTTGAGGTTATATGGAACTAGAAATTAATTAGGTAAAAGGAAGAGAATGATGCTTAACAGAAGCAGCAAGGGATTTGGTATAGTGCCTTCTCACATGTGTGCTTTCTTACTGGAGGTGGAGTGCTAAATGCCAGATAATTATGTGAATGCTGTGAAATTTGCTTTAATGCAGGATCAAAGTTAATGTTTTAGTTATAACAAATATATTTAACCATAGATAATATATTAAGTGATATTCAGACAAAACGTAAGTGTGACCCTTCCTAGAAGTGTTTCAAGTAACATTGATTCAGGCATGTTTACCATTTTAATATAGCATGTACAGAAAATGTTACTGCGTTTCTAGAGTATCACACCAGATCTCCATCTGGTATCTCTCTCTTTAGCCTTTTGAAGAAGTATTTGTGCAAATAATGTACTTATTTATATTCAATATTTCTTTCTGTAAACAATTGAACCCTCTGGTAGTTTTAACCTCTTAAACATTATACTCATTTTACATATAGTGGTAATGTAGTGACTAAATTCATTGTGTCCATGTCTTGAGAGCTCCAGGTGCCTGAGGTTGTAATTGAGATTGTACCTGGGATGTGGCCAAGGAACCTGCCCTCTTTGCTAAGTCCAGTCTCTGAAATTGAGGAAAGGAGCAGAGCAGAAAAAGAAATATTTTAATTATTTTCCTCTTCAGCCTTCATTAGTAAAATAAAATAAGAGAAGCTACTGCTAGTACATGAACAGCATGTCATGTCAGTCCAAAGCAGCCCGTGTCAGCAGGAGCTGCTGTGCATGTAATAATTTGCTTGTCAGTCTCTGCTTCCTCTGCCTTCCATGGTGTCCTGCTAGTGACAGACATACACACTCAGTAGCGTGTTGACTCCCAGTTGAAAAGCTCTCCCCGTTGTAGGGGCTGAGAACATCTTGATTTGCTTTGCACCATGCAGAACACAAAGTTGCAGTCGTTTGGATTTGTGATCTCTTCTTTAGTGGATCCTTGAGTGCCCATGCTAGTGAATGTGTTTGCAGAAAGACTGCTCTAACACCAGCCCGTTTGCTGATGTGCTCTCGTCTGCAAGGTGTCAGTCCTCGATGGCCTCCCCTGAAGAGGGTGAACTACACCCAACAACTGTATGCAAGAACAAGGGCCCTGAAACCGGTACGGAGCCGGGGTTTGCTTTCGGGCTCGAAGCCGCCTCCTGGATTTTCACTTTACACCAGCTCACCTCCCACGGGGATCGCAGCTCCTCCGCAGGACTCGGGAGCTCAGCCCCCGCAGGCTGTGAGGGCCTGTGCCCGCCTGACGCACCCGCGGGGACCGGCCTGGGCCGCGCTGCGGCAGCGCCTCGCTCCGCGGGCTCGGGCCAGGGGCTCTGCAGTGTCGGGCGGCAGGGGGCGCTGTGCGCCAAGCTGCGGAGCGGCCTGTCCTGCCGGCCCTGCCCGCCTGCTGCCCTTCCTCTGCCTGCCCGACGCTGGCTTTGCTGGGCTGATGTGTTTGTGGAACTGGGCTCTGGGTTAAATCCAGATACGTGGGAGGCAGGTTGAGGAAAGGAGCGTTTTCTGTACAAAGCACTATGTCTTGAAGAGTTTCACATACTTTAGTTTTATGGAATTCTGCCATAAGCTTTGTGACTGCTTAGAATGAAGATGTTTATGGTCAAGAATTGTTCTCCTGCTACTACTTTAAATGGAGCTTGGTTTTTTGGGGTTTTTTTGGTTTTTTTTCTTTTTCCTCTCAGAAACACTTGTCACTTCCCTGTGTGAAACACAAGCCCTTTTCATGGGACAGGCTCATGACCTCTTCTTGAACTAAGATCAGCAAAGAACAACTGATATAAATAAATAAATGCCCATTTACTGAGCTCTAGGCAAGCTAAGAAGAAATCAATCACTTCCTTCCCTTTTTTGCTGCTTAAGCAACTTGATTCCAGGAGGTCACAAAAGGTACAGTCAAGTATATTCAGACATTTCAAAGTATTCTGTATTGTATCTTCTACATGCCATAGAGTACTTTAACAATCTCTTTTACGAAGTTTGATGTATTTTAGTAAAGGTGATACTTTGTGTTCATTTAATTTTCTTTCAGAATAGCCTATGTGTCATTGGAAAGCTTGTAGAAGTGGATGTAGAGAGATCTTAGGCTTGAGAAATTCTGGTTGACAGCTTCCAGGTTGTAAAGGAATATGATCTTCTGTGTCTGACCTTCCCCTGGTCTCTCCGTTCTGTTTCCTTTTGGGACAGCCCGTTCCTCCATTGCCCTGTCAAGAAAAAGCTTCCACAAGCCTGACTAGCTGTTCATCTTTCCACAGGAAGCAGCCAGCTGCCTTCTGTCTGTATGTGACAGGCTCCCCTCTTCACACTCAAGTCCAGTCTGACACCTCTTCTGGTCTCTGGCAGGAGGACAAGGCTGCTGTCACTGCAAATAAGATGGCTGGGCCATCCTGCTCTGTTCATCTTCCTACAAAGAAAGAGAAAGAGCGGAGAAAACAGCTAGGACTTTCAGCTTTACTGTGCTCATGTGTGGCAGCTTTGGAATGAACTATGAAATCCATTTGCAGCCCACTTAACAAACAGTGATATTTGCATCTGGATATCAAAGCAACCTGTTTGCTGGAGTTCAAAGGCAGCTTTGTAAACATTAAATCTGATAGGTAAGGAAAATGACAAAGGAAACTCTGATAAGATTGCATAAATTCTGTTCCCTGCTTCCTTCATATGCTTTGCATGCGTGTGGCTTCGGGGAAATAATTAAACAGGAAGGATTATCTTCCCTAGCTCTGATGTAACAGTTCTTGCACAAGGATACACCTCCTGGGTGGGTTGTACCTTTGTTAGACTTATGAACCTGTAGTGCTGACACATGCAGGTGCACTAGTCAGGGTCTTCTCTTAAAGCCAGTGAAGAGAAGCGAGTGCTTCCCGGGCCTCATTCAGCTGGCCAGAGGCAGGTGGTGACCAGCTCTTGGCTAGGTGGATAGTGAGTCTGGCATGACTTGTGCTGCTGCCCACAAGTGTATGAACTGCCTTGTGCCTCTCTTTCCTCACTGTGAGTAGGGCAACAGCTATTCCTGAAAGAGGATGCAGTGGTCATGGCTGAGTTACTAAAGTGCCTGAGAAGTGTCATGTGCATTGAGAGCACTTATGGTAAATGGATAAAGCAGAAAGCATGCCTAGGAGGTGGGCACTGTGGAGAGGAGCACAAAGTGGTGTCTCAGAGGGAGCAGTATATGTGTTCTTGCTTTTATAATCTGATGTAGGAGAAAGACAAAATCAGTGTTTGGGGTTTGGAAAGAAAAGGGGTTTGAAAGTATATTTTAATTTGAGGAAAAGCTATAAGGAGTTGATGGAGATAAGAGTTTTGCTTCTACCTCACTCTAGTCTCTAAGCTCTTTAGTGTGTTAGAAGCAGCTGCAGACTCCTGCTTTTGCCCATGATTTCTGCTTCAAGTACTTTAAGCTTAATCCCTTGACAGGGGGAATACGGGACACTTGTATGTACAAGTGTGCCAACAGGGATGCCAAAACTAGATTTCCATCTAATAGAGTTTCCATTAGCTCATTAACAGTCATTAGGTGTTGAGATGAGATAAACTTTCTCCATTGCAGACACCACTTTTGTGTTTGCAGGAAACAACAACTACTTCCTGTGGTATGATGTCTCCAAAGGAGTTACCTAAGCTGGAAACACCGCGTAGGATGAGAGCATGAGATGTATTTGAACACATAGGTGTACATTGTTTGTATCAAAGAATAAGAAGACACATCAGTGTTGGGAACTACTCAGCCTGATCTGTGAATGGTGACCTTGGTTTAGCCAGAACAACTCTATCACACACTACCAAAGAAAGGTGAGGCAGGAAGATAAAACATGTTAGTAAAGCAGCTTAACTTTTCTGGAAGTGTCACCCCAAAACCTGGCTTCATTCCAGAAGAAAACCTTTGGCTGGCAGCGTTCAGTGCACTGATTCATGGTTTTGAAGTGCATCACTTATGAAGACTCACAGCAGCCTCCAGCTTTCAGGGCTAGGCTATTCTTCAGAAGAGCTACTGGAGAACTGGAAGTATTCTTGGTAAGGCAGGTACTGCAGAACAGTAATTTAAAAGAAAATATTGAGGAATGTGACAGGATGGACTGCTAAATATGTCTCTGCTTCTACAGGACAGGTCAGTCAAAATCACAAGCAGATGACAAGTCAGCTTTCTCCTTCAGCATATATTTCCCATTATGATCTACAGTTTAGATGTGAGCCTGTCCAAACAGAGCTGTAAAGGACATACGAAAAGCTGTATACTGGAATGCTGGTATAGAAGAGGGAGGTGTCAGGATTTATCTGCTGTGTCTGATTGTGCTCTGTGCTACCAAAACTGTGGCTGAACTGGAGATCTGCAGGCAAGGGTCTGAGCATCATAGAGAGCGTAATGACAGTCGCATTTTGGCTGCTGCTGTTTGCTTGCAGGGGTCATCTTTGAGAGTTTATTAGATGAGGGACACACTTCTGATGTAAAAATGAACAGCAACATTCTCACTCAGTGCTGAAAATACAAGCTTATGTTTCATTGTGGGCTGCATAGGCCAGCTCTGAAACTGATGTGGATTTCTGCTTGAGAACACCTCCTGATGTAGTTTCATGTCCTTGTCTCTCTCTCTCAATCTTCACCTAGGACTGGAGAGACAAAAATCACAGATTTCACATTAAAGTTGGACTCGGGCTTTGCTGTGCCCCTCTCCAACTCTAGCTGGGCAAGGAAGTGGAGGTTATCATTTTAAACATGTCTGGTCTAGCAAAGGGCGAAACATCCAGTGGTCCAAACTGGGGAATGAGGTGTGCTCATGGGTGAGACTGTGTATAGGTGTTGCACAACCCAGTGTAGGCTCTCAGGGGGATATAACTCCTCTCCTGGCTGCTCTAAACTTACACAAGAGGAACACGGATCTTCATAGCTTGAATTTCTGCATGAAAATGACTACCAGTAATGACCTTGAGACTGCCATTGAGGGCTGTAAGAGTGTTGGTAAGTGAACTGACTCTTGCAAAGAGAGGAACGAATGCATGTGATAGTGGGGCACAGTCACGGAAACCAGTGTGGAGTGAATGTGTCTGTGTTAATCTATGTAGTCCTTAAAGTAACTTCTGAAGCTGTTCAGTCACTGCAATAATGCTCTAGACGCTCTTTTACATTCTCTGTTTTTTGGGGTTTTTTTTACAGGTAGAGGGATGGCCTTGAGTAGGGTTGGATTAAGAGATGAGTAATATAAAGATGGCCAGTTGGCCATATGGTCGGACAGCCCTTTTGGATACTCTGTTAGTCAAAACCCAGTTTGGTAAGTGAGATTCAGCTGTCAGGAATAAGAAAAAAAAAATAAATTGATTGCTGAGGCTGCTGGAAAAGGATTTAGCTCTGACGCTCAGTCTGTATCACTACCTGACTGAAGCACACCCTATGACAGCTGGACAGTCTCTTTTGGGGCCTCTCTCGACTTGACTTGGAAGAAGGCTTCAGGGAAATCAGGTGTTCTGCTAATTCAGCAAGAAAATAAATTTTCCTTTTGTCCTGGAGCCCTGAGAAGTCCCCTTAACAGCATCTCATAGAGCACAGACCTTGGCACTTCAGCTGCTGCGTAACATCAGCTAGCATTGCGTTCCCATTCTGTGTGGTCCAGGAAAGATGTTAGGGTTTCTCTGGGTTTCTTATAGTGATTGATTTCAGGAGTTTCAGAAGAGCAATGAAAATCATTAAAAAATGACAGAAATGTGTAAATTGTTAAATAGCATAGCCTAAAATAATGTTTAAGCTCTTCTGCAAATCTTTGATATCTTTTAAACAATAAGCATATATTAGTCAGGACACCTACTAGATTTCCTTATAGCACAGGCAATTTCAGTTCAGTTTACCAGGAAGCAGTGCAGATCCATGAGAATAGTAACTGGGTAAATTTTAGTTAAATGCTGTGATTTTAATTAGATGAGGAAGTTCCTATGATAAGGTAAGTCCTTAAAAGATGTGGAGTGAATACATGATTATTTTGGATCCAGAAAGATTTTAGCTATACAAAAATTGAAAGAGCTAAAAGCTTTTGTATATTTTTAATGACTTTGTATTCATAGAGAAAAGCAACAGATTTATTGCCTTTTGGTATAATAGTTCTCAGAGATGGCTCAGGAAATCTAATGCAGAGAAAAAGATTGGATCCTAAGCTACTGAAGGATTTACAATTGACAGTTGCAGAATGAAAATGCTCTCGTTGGCTTTAGCATTTAGGAAGACGGGTGAGGAAAACTGTCCAGAATGACTCAGAGTCTGCCGTATGTGGGCTGCCTGCTCCAAGAAACCATCACTCTACTGGCATTGTTATTTATTTTTCTCCTGTGCTAGGAATTAAATGGACACGATTTGAACCCAATTGGTTAGTTCTGTTTCACGCTATTAAGTCAGACTGGTGCCAGCAAATACCTTAAATGGCTTTTGATTCTTCCTCATCTTTGCTGAGCAGAGCCATTTTTGAGAGTCTTTCATTCTAAAAGCCACAATCCTTTGGTAAGATGTCCTTTAGGTTGAAGATATTTGTTAGTAATATTTAGATCAAGAGGTATTTTGGGATGCACAAATGCATTTAAGGACAACTAATACACTATTATTGATTGTTCACACAGCTCTTGATCCTATTTAGGGGACATGTAGGAGAAGACAGATAAAATATAAGCCATTTTGAAGTGTGTTGAAATCAAGGGCAAGGTGAGTATCATTTAGCCTTCTCAGCTCTGACTCATTCAACTTTTCAGTGGTTACCTAACACCTTTCTAACGTACCTTTAAGTGTCCTTTGTTCCAGCAGAGACTTGTGGAAGACCAGAATTTGCAAAAAGAAAAAGAGATGCTCTTGAACCAGGGACTGCTCAAAATCGAGATGAACCTACAAATGGTTTTCATTGCTCATGTGAGTCTGTTTTGATTGCATTCATTGTGCCAGCCAGACCAGCATCACAGGCCCTCCCAACCCGGAGATGCCTCCAGGTAGATGTGTTGGGCCAAGATGTGGGCTCCTTTGATTGTAAGTAATTTGTAACCAGGGATGGTTACTAATGTAACGGTATCTCTGGAAGGAAACGGTGGTTGTTTCCCCCACCCCTGCTGTCTGTGACTGCGAGTGTGCAGAGAACAGAGCATTGGGAAAGGTTTTCAGTGTGCTGCGCTTGTTTTTTCCACTCCAGTCACCCGCCTGTGCAGACCAAACGCAGCCTCTGAAGCATCCGCTTTGTACCGTGGTGGGGAGGGGGTTCAGCCTTCGAGCAAGCTGAATGTGGAAAATACAGGCTGGAGCCAGGCACTGTGTGGGCTACGTGGGTGAGAAGCAAGTGAGGGTTTCCCACGCATCTCTGCAAATGTGCCTCTCAGCTCCCGCACTGGCGCTCCCTCCGCTGCCGCTGTGAGCCCCTTCCCGGCTCTGCCAATGCACCGCAGCTGGGGTGCGGGCACCAGGGCACTGCACTGCCTTGAATGCAAATACAAGCTATTGCCCCCATCTTTAGGCTGTGGTGGTAAATGTTTTCATTCCATATAGTGCTTAAATAGGCACCAGGTGCTGCAGTAGGAGCAGGTCACATATTTCTGAGCTACATGAAAAGGGTTTTGAGAATTTATTGAAAGCGTTTTTCTATTTCATCTGCCAAGATAGTGTTTCTTTCTTTTTTTCCTAATGGTTTTAGTCCTTCTCCAAGACTAAAAGCTGAAAATACATTCAGTGTTGAAAGAATTGAGGAGGATAACTGTGAAAAGGACATTTCCCCATAAGGATTCATCATTCTGCATGATGTTCATGAGCATGACCTGCTAGTACACTTGGGCTGCAGCCATATCTCCATACATCTGTCTAGCAACACAGCTGCTGACTGCCTCAAGCACTGACATTTACAGAGTGTGTATCACCCAGTTATTGCTTCACATCCCTTCAGACATTCTTGATCATCAGCTAATTAAAGTGTGCGGCCTCCTCTGCACTCTTACTTGGGGCTTCTGCTTTGTGAACACACACATTGGTGATGTGTGAATTTTACTCTGCAATGTGACTGTGACTTAGTTTCTGAGTAAACTGAGTACAATAGACATGGAATGCTGCTCAGTAGAAAAGCTGGCTCACCTCATCATGATGTGCATCCTGACACTGTCTATGCCCACTTAAGGTCAGATGGCCACAGTTATAGCATTAGACTAGGTTTTCAGTCTGCCTCTGGAAGTAGTCAGCCTGCTGCTATCCCTGTTTCAACATAAGTAACCTTGATGCATCTTTGGATATGCTTGTCTGGGTTTACCCTGCTAACAAATGTCACACAAGATCTCAGAAATGCTTCTGGAGGATTCTGGAGGCTTTTGGAGCCTAGAAAATATGGAATATGCAAATAGAACTGTGTTGACAGATCAGCCTTCTGAAGACAGTTTAACAGAGGCCAATTTCTTATTAGCTAGTTGTTCTTCTAGCACATTATCTCTGGCAAAGAAAAGTGTAATCAGTTGTTATCCAAGAAAACACCTACAGCAGGCATCATGCTTAACACTTCCAAGACTCACTGCATTCAAAAAAACGTGGTGTTCCTAGACCATAAATGTGGTAGTGTGTTAATTTAGCGATGAATAACAGTATATTTATGTGAAGAAATAAATGTGTGGCTTAGTTATTAGAATCTGTGAGAGATGGCAGGGTAGAAATGGGAAGGAGGGAAGTAAGGAGCATCCTTTTTCAGTCAAGTTCTCTGGAAAACTCTGATAACCAGAGCAGCACAAAATTATGTCTGGCTCCCTAGTTACAAATGCCTGTCTTGAGAGTATGGAGCAGTGGCTGGAGCAGTGACATCTCCCAGTGTAGACAGTGAGAGGTGAGATGGACACAGGGCAGGTAAGGGAGGAAGAGGCTCAGTAACAATCTCAGCAGCAGTGTGAGGAGAAAGCGAGCAGGCACACAATGGCTTGGTGCAGAAGGCAGGATTGTTCCGGTACTTGAACATGAGGAACTTGCGTTGTAACCCAAGAGCCCATCGCTATTTTCAAAGCAATGGGGCCTGATAGTCCCTTGCTGTTTGGCTACATTGTGAGGCTGGTGGAAAGTATTACTTGGGAACATCTCATGTTCTGAGTGGCAACAGTACAAGAAATGAACATGAGCTGGAGTTCTCTGCAATGTACATAGAAGGGTTTTTTATTCTTAAAACAGCCAATGCGTTACACGTTACTGAGCACAGGCAAAGACTGACACCACTAGCCAAGATGGTCAATGGGAAGATGAACTTGGAGGCTACAGGAGAAGCTACTTTTAGCAAAGGAAATCAAGCAGGGATCATTTCCATGTCACAGAAATTCTAACATCACCAATGATGGACACTGTGTCACTTGTTGGGTTCACAGAAGCATTGATGAGATTATTGACTTATTAAGCAGGAGCTGCCAGGTGGTTCATGACAGATTTACTGAGTCCAGCGAGCAGTTAGATAGAGATGACACAGGACATGGACATTTTGTGTTTGGAATTTCATTCAAACAATGTTAGGAATTGGAGCCTTTTTTTTCAAGCAGAGATGTTGACCGTTTTGGCTAGTGAGCTACCAATCCCACTGACAGTCTTCTGACCATTGCCTCTGAGTAAAATTGAGTGTTGAGAAGTTGATTTTATATTAAGAAGAGATATATTAGCAAAACACATGAAAATATAGGAGAAAACAACACTTCAAGGACAACAGTGGAAAAACAGAACACCATGACTATTGCATCCCCATGCTGCTGGTCCCACATCACTCCAAGAAATTTCACATTAATATTTTGATGCCTTTTTAATGGGGACAGAGAAAACCTTTTCTAGGAATTCTTTAAAAAATTTGATACTTGTGAATCCAAGACAACTTGTTCTGCAGTCTTGCATATGCAAATCCAGACAAAAACTCATGCAAGCAGTCCCACAGAGGTACAGATCATAGGAGTGAAGTAGCCCTGGATGGATCTTTTCCAAAACTTCCAATAATGGCCTGGGTTTTTTCACCCACTGAAAAAAACCCACTTTTTTTGGTGTCAGCAATAGAGTTGAAGAGATAACAAGTTCTTTTGGAAACACAACCTTGTAAAAACAGCTCATTGATGAACTGTTCCTAATGATAAACCAGGAATTGGCTGAGGCTCTCACCCTCTCCTTTTGAATAGCTGTGTTCTTCCCATTGACACCTATCACCACAGACACTGAAAGCTTGTTGCTGTAACTGCTAGCAGCTTCCTATGCTGGTGTCTGGCTCCTTCTAAGCAGGGCTGTTTCTGCCCAGTGCCCTTTTGAATCCTAGAGGAAAGTGATGTTAAGCTTTATCAGTGTTTTTTATGTGGAAGAAGTATTTAGAGAAATCAGATACCATGGCAAGGAAGCCAGTTGTTCTTATCATGCACAGTTTGTTTTTCCTACCAACATTTTTGTTTGTTCAAAGCAGGATTTGTTTGTTTGTTTGTTTACGGTAAATACCTGTCACATAGCAACAGAAATATTACTAAATAATAATACATATAATGTTAAGCTCCTGAATCTAGAAGCTTTAATGAAAAAACCCCACACGTTCCTGATAAAAAATAATAAATAATGTCACCTTTTCTTTTTACATTAAAAATATCTGTACATGATTACACAATATAACAAAGTACAGTTTTATTTTCTAGGCTCAGCGTGGCATCTCTGGTTTAGATCTTCATCTAAAAAGGGTAGAGGCTTGTAGTCTTGATCCTCCATATTTCCCAATGCATGAAAGTAATTTTCTCTAAGTTGCAATGTGTACAGCCTTGTCTACCCTTTCCATGCAAAGGTGGAAGCAGCTCACAAGGAACACTGGAACACCTACATGCAGGAAGCAGCTAAGGACTGAGATCTGTGCAAATAGAGGTGTGCATATGGTGATATTCAAAAGTCTTGAAACTTCTTGCCTCAACTGGAAAAGAACAGAAACAAATAGAAAAATAAAGATGGAAAATGTAAGTAGAAGTTTGTCTTTCTGTTGAAGCTAGAGAAGTTTTTAAAATTATATATTTTTCAAGATGGCACTTGGTGATCTATTATAGACTGACTTTGTCTCTTGGCCAACCTTTCTTCTTGGTGTGAATGCCCAAAGTTTGCTCAAATGAGGCCAACACTGTGCCTTGTCTGGAGTTTGAGGGGCACATCCTGTCCATCAGCCTCCAAATAGCAGATAGTCACTATACTTAACAGTCAGGCTGGATTGAGGCCGTGCTTGCAAGACTGCCTGTAGGCAGTGAAATGTCTCTCTAGGTCCCACTCCAGCTTGTCAGGCATGATATAGACCCTGTGGGTCTTCTACCAACAAACTAGGCCAGGACACACAATAGAAGTATATACAAAGCAAGCTTTGCAGAGCTGGGTGGATCAGCAGCTTGTGCTGACCTTTCACCAGAGACTCTAATCAAAAGACAAACATTTCCTCTAGTTTGCTAAAGAAAAGGTAGTGCTGTTTCTCCCTCACAGCATCCAGTCACCGGTGGGCAGGATCTTGCACAGACAGAGCAGGCATTGAGTCTCACTTCATGTTAGGGCTTTAGTCAGAACTTGTAGTCTTTAAGATCATGATATCACAGGACAGAGAGATGCCTTGTACACAGATGGCAGCTGGAAAGGAATCCTGGGAGTCCCTGCACTGGGTGGTTTGTACCTGTGTTGTTTCCTTACATCAACAGAAATGAGCTCATTCCTGGAGTAAAGGCTCTTCAGTTGTGTGGTCCAGTTGTCCTTGCAGATGCAAGAGTCTCCCCAGCCATTCTGCTCATGCACCTTCCCACATGCCCATTGATCCACACACTAGCAGCTGGACCTCCATATCACTTGGTGTAGGAGGCACCAAGACAGTGCAGAAAAATGAGTTTTCATAAAATCCTGCTGTCCATGAATCCTTTGGGTATCCTAAAAGATATCTGCTCCTTCCCCTGGGCCATTTATCTTCTAGGATTGTGACTAGAAATAGGACTCTTGGGATTCAGGGTCATTGTGGATGGGAAGCTTCTCGTGTTCCTGATGATGCCCATTACATAAAACAGTGTACCTAGGAGTGGAAAAACAAGAAGACACACTCATTAATGCTCTTTAAAAGGACAAATGTATATAAAATGTTTTTTTTGAAAACCCCACAGTACATCTTAAGAAAGTACATCTTCCAGATGTACAATATCCAGATGCCACATTAAGCAAATGTGAATCCCTACTTTGTTCCAGGACAGAAAACCAAACCTTCAGTTTAATGCAGTCAAATGCCTGAAAACCAAGAACCTGTTCCAGCTTTATGTCCTTTGGAGTTATCATGTCATGTATATAATTTTCTGATAATTTTCCAGGCTTTGAGCCAGGTATGGAAAAGCAGGATTCAGTCATAAGGAATACCTTGTTACCTCTTACCCTGTGTCTAATCTACCAGCTCATTTATTGCTGCCCACCTCAACGTGGCTTTTTGATCAGAACTGTTGATTTAGTTTGCTAATGACATGCAGTTCTTTTCCATAAGTGGCATGCGATGCTTAGTAGGAGTGAGCAGATGTGAGGTGATAGCAAAAATGTTGGCTAACATATTTCTAGAATTTCACATCTAATCATTCTTTCTTGCACATTCCCTGAAGGATACGGAGCAAGTGAGAGATTTTCCCTTAGCAGTCCATTTCATTTAAACTGAAGCTGGACCAAACAATCCCTTGAGCAGGTCCAGAAGTAGGAAGCTGCAAAAATAATCTCTAAAAACCTGTTCTTCCCTAGTCCAAATACACATTGGAGAAATCAGGTCTCCATTAAGACTCTCCTCTCCCAAGTGTTTAGAGATGTAAAAAGATTATTCCTCTTAGTAATAAACATTGAAGACATATCAGAAATATCTGCATCCCAATAAACATTAAAAAAAGAAAAGCCTAAGAAAACAAAATAATATATCAGTTCTCCTGCTGTTAGCAGAGGTGGAAGAAGTAGCATTAGCTTCAGGATTTGTTTGAATAGTCATTAGAAAAAAAAGGTCAGGAACTCCTTGTTGTTTGCATATTCAAAAACTGATACTATGACATCAATTTACTTGGCATTATTAATCTGTATTCATCTTTCTCCACTGTGTATATCTGGGTCTTAGGTTGCTAATTAAAGTGCTTACAATGCCACTGAAATGTCTGAAGTAGGTGATCTGAGTGCCCTACAAATGATGTAACCACTAGCTCCAGTAGATCAGCCATGAACTCAAAAGGAAAGCCAGCTGTCTGAATTTGTCCTGGTGAACATTCCTGGAGGAACTGACCCTCAAATGTATTAGATACTGGTTTTCATCATGGCCAGGCTTGGTTGCCTTGATACAAGTCACTGTATGTGCAGATATGTCCATTGAACATCTTCCCTTAGTACTCCTTTTTAAATAATGGTCAGATATTTCAAATATATACATTAGTTCTACCAACAAGGTACAGACTTGAGGCAAGAAACAAGAAAAGACATTTTGCATCTTACACTGAACAGACACTCTGATTAAATGATCATGAAGCATACAAGTCATAATGCAATTTTGATTCTAGACATGGCACATTGTGTGAGGCGAACCAGCAGACCTCTGGCATGGCAAAGCCTCTGCTACGGATGCTGATGCGGAGGATGAGAGCCAGGGGGCCACCCGCTCTGTGAACAAGGCAGACAGACTTCAGAGCAACTCGGGACTTGCTCAGGAGCACAACAGACAGGCACTGAAAGCTGACCAGACAGGATTTCCAAAGAGCCAAACCTTTCTGCTGCTGCTGCTGCTGTAGTCAGAAAGCAGTTGTGCAAGATCAGCAATTTAGCAGGTGGTGCCATTTTTTACAAAGATGCATTAAGCTAAAGAGAAGTCACTTAGATGTCCCAGGATCTCCTGTGGCACAAAGTGTATCTGAAGGCTCGGGCAGTTAGCACTTCCAGCTGCTTACCCTGTGGGGAAAGAGGACCTGTAGAAGAGGAGGAAAGAGCAGCTGTGTGTAGGGTGCAAAAGCTGTGCTGCAGAGTGATGGCTTGCAGTGGTACTACTGGCACTTTGTCCCTGAACTCTTACCAGCATCCCCGGCAATCTGTTAAAGGAGACCTCTGCTGGCGGGCCTGTGTGTTACCAGGGTTGTTTTCATCTGCTGGAGTTTCTCCCTTTAAACGAGAGTTCAAAGCTACCTGTCAGTTACACGGCACCAGTTTAATGCTGGCTAACAGACGGGATTATAGCAACACTGCCTTTCCACACCACCCCGTTGTAACTGATCTGCTCTCTGAACATACTACGAATATTTCAGGTGTCAGTATCTATGGGAAACAATTTTCAGAGAGAAGGCTCAGCTGCAGTTGAAGCTCGATTCTGCCTCACCTAGAGGAATGCACCCCCAACGTGCCTTGGCTCTCACCCCGCTGAGAAGCCTTCAAGCACCATGGGATTTGTCTTGCCAACCACCAGCAGAAAACAACACTCGGGCCCTGCACATGTGGACTGAATGTTTCAAGAGAAATTTAGCAGATAGGTTTAAGTACTGTGGATACATCTGAGGAAGAAAATTTAAAAGGTTTAAATGTATTAAATAAATTATCTGCAGCATATTGTTTGCTCAGCTTTCCTGCCTGTAATGAGTTCCTTCGATGGGGTTTGTAGCTGCTGGCATGCTAAACTACCAAGCTTGATTACTGACCATATCCCTGGGCTGCCTGTGCATCCCTCTGCATCCCACTCCTTCCAGAGCTGGGGGTGAGTGTCACTGTCATTTCCCCTGCCAGCTTTACTCAGGTCATAAACACCACCACCCAGCAGTAAGGTCCAATAATGAAAAGCCATTATCACCTATAAAGGGGCCCTGCAGCAGGCTATTCACGTAGTTGCCAAATGATACTTTAATTGTGGTGATGACCAATTTGGCGATAATTGCTTCTACATCTCCTGCAGTTTCTGACAGTCCAATGGACTCTTTAATTAACTGGTTGGATTAGCTCTCAGCAGAGCACAGGGGAGGTTTGTGGTCTTACACTCTGTAGGCCCACGACCAGGACAAGAAGAAGCTCCAGCGTTATTCTGGGAACTCAGCAAGAGACCAAGCACAGAGGGGATGCTGTCTGTAACCTCCTGCTTTCACTCCCTGCAGAGCTTTCCCCTCCCCACCAACGTGTGCAATGCATTAAGGAAGCAAAGCCAAGAAACTGTTGGTCTTTGGCTTTCTTAACTGTAAGGAGAAACAGTCACCATTTTGATGGAGGTGAAGCTGCTGCTTAGCCCTCTCCAGACAAGCAAACCCCCAGTGACCAGCTCTGTCCCCCCGGATTGCACTGTCTTGACACAAAGCTGTGCGATTTTGGGGCCAGGCTCCTGGCTCTGAACACAAAAGCTAACTGCATCCATTTCCTCAGCAGAGCACGATGCAGGAGGAGGGGAAGCAGTGCCGTGGTGGGGTGTGTGCCACCCCTCTATCAGAGCTCTCAGTCACCGGCTCACTCTCCAGAGGGCAGCTGCTGTCTGCAGTCAGTGCCTGTGGGCCTTTGGACAGTGGGAGAACAGCCAGGAATTGGAAGGTATCTGCTGTCTTTTCCAAAAATGGTCTTACGTATCCTTCATTCTTGCAGTATCCCTGTAAAGCACATGCCCATAGCTTCTCTGTGCCTAGCCTGGGAAGCACAGTTGCAGTTCTGCAGCGTTTTATCCCTGATTTACTCCTGATTTTTAACTGTTTATCTGGGTCCAACCCTGCCTAAGCTCCCTGAAGCTGGAGTTCTCCAGCCTGCAGGCAGTTAATCCTGGCGGCTGCTGCAAAGGGCGAAGGGCCCCTGGCAGGTATAGAAACTCTGTGGGGTTTGAATCACATTAGTAGATACAGCTCATTAATAACTGAGCCACAGGGAGCACAGCCAGCCCTTCCCAGCCTCAGCTGAATCACTGATGGGCTAAAGGACTCGTGTGGCAGCATCTCCTGCACCTTCCAAAGTCTCTGAACAAACACTGTGTTAGTGTTGCTACAGCAGCCTTTAATCCTGGCAGGAAAAATAACTTCACCTAGACAGTCATAATTATAGCAGAGAAAAAAATGAATAAAATAAATGTCCACAACTGTCTAAGCACAGCGAAGCTTTTTCCTGCGCCGAAGGCAGATTAATGGAAGAAGCCACAGCCATCATAAACCCGCAGTAGGCCCACAGCTGTCTTTGCTCCTGTTTACTAATACTTTCCCAATGCACCTGTTTACATTATTAATTGCTTCCATTTTTGAACTGGCAGAAGGTGGTTCCTGTTGTCCTGTTCACTGGAGACCGAGGTGAGGTTCTGCAGCTGTCATTGGGTTAGGAACAGTTTGCTTTTGTGCAGGAGGTACCTGGAGCTGTTAACTCTGCGCTCCCTAGGGCCGTGCCACCAAAATCCACTGCTTCCCACCCAGAAATGAAGGACACATTGTCACCAGGCAGAGAAGAGGCTTTGCACACGCATTCAGACACCAAGAGGTTAACGTTGCTGCAGAAGTAGGCAGGTGGGTGCATTTATGGTACCTGTGTCTCAGTGGTACAGTGCTGCCAGGGTAGCTCAGTTCTCAGCAGGGACACACATGGCCGCAAAGTCTGGGGAAGTTTAGACACAAACTATGCAAAAAACTGATGATCACCAAGTTTCATTGCACTTGCAAACTTTTTGATAGCCTTTATATTTTAATGCAGAATAGCTACTGACAGAGTTTTTAAATACTCCCTGGTAAAGTCAGAATCGAAGAAAAACCTTGTATTGGATTATTTCTTTAAAATAAGATACTGCTCGTAGCAGTTCACATTAAATTGTTTGAAGTCTGTAATCTGCTCCACTCCTACTGACCCCACATGCACAGTCAGACAACTCAGGACAATTTCACCTGACTGACATGAAACTGTGGCCCTTGGACATCCCTGAACCATGGCTTGGGCTTTCTTGCTGGTGCTTCGTTAGTGACTCTGGACTTTTGTAACTTTGAGGGTTGTGACAATGTTTGCAGAGGCAATCCAAAACCCCCAGGTATTTCTGGTTGCTCCTAGCAAACCCAACTCCTCATGGTGATAGGCTGTAAGAAGCCTCTTCACACTGGTGGAAGATGGCTGGAGCCAAATTTTAAGTGGAATTGAGTTTCCAAATTGAATAAAGAATGAAAACTTAGATATGAAAACTGTCTTGGTCCACAATTTATCTTTCCCTGCATTTTTCTTCCTGTCACAGCAGCACACCTCCCCAGTGCTTTCCTACCTGGGATATGTGCAGCACAGTTACTATAGCTTCACACTCAATATAGTGACCATTTCTCAAAGCACCGTTTCTTTCAGATGGACTTACAGAGAAAGAATAAATATCTCTCTTCAATATCAAGTTGGGATTACGGTTAACAATCATTTGGCAGATGAGAGTAGGTTATTTTAATGAGCACATCATTCTGAAATAAGCCTTCCACCATCTGCTCAGTCCCATAATTATAAATGCAAACAACATAATTCATAAATGCGCTATAAAGAGAGAGAAAGAGAGAACAGCTTAAGATGACTGTTAGTTATTCCAGGCAGTAATGCATCTGCTTACTTTATTCCTGTTTCAGGAGCAGGTAGAAAACGGTCTTTTAATTCTTTATTTTGTGGTAGACACAAACCCACAGTAAATGATTGCCTGTAGATGACACAGATGTTAAGTGCAGTATGGTTTCTGGTTGGTGGCATTATTTAGCCATGTCTACCAAGGAAGTGCCCAGAAAGGAGCACACAGACCATCCCAAATCTCTGTGAGCCAGGAGTAAACTTTGAGCAAGTGTTTGAGAAGAGCAGGAAAGAGCCTATGACATCCAGGCTTACAGGAGCTAAGGGGAGGGATAACTCTGCTATATTGCCCCTGAAAAGATGGAAACTGGGAAATCTTGGGAAACAGTTGGAAAGTTGAGGAGAGTGTCAACATAAACCCCAAGAATCTCTGGAATTTGCTATTTTAATTTGTGAGATTTTTCATTTTGAAAGAGGCAAAAATACTTTTAAAATCTGAAATACACAAAATGTCAAAGTAAAATGGGAATAAAATACATTATTTCATTCCCATTTTCTGATTTTAAAAATGAATATAATACAAATTAAATAGTTTTTCATGAAACATTTGATTTAAATACAGCTGCATATTTAATTTTCAAAAGGTCAGTGTGGAATTATCCCTCTCTCAAAATTACCAGGTTTATAGACTCCATAAAATGAAAAGCCTTCTAGTAACTCTGTAATCTCTAGGCTGGGTGACTCATGCTTCCAGCCACTGAAGTGAACTTCTGTCAGTAGAAATCTGTGTGGCAGGATAAGAAGCATATCCTACTACCCCTACCTTCCAAACATCATTCTCCCAGGGCAAAAGGGAGCCAGAAAGGACAAGCTCCTCCTGTCTTTTTGTTGATGTATATATCAACAATGTAGAGCAACGTAAATCGATTCTCAATCGTACTCAATGCTGAAAACATAGCAATATATCTCATAATTCTAGGATTAAGAGCTGTCATTTCTCTGCAGGTTGCTCATTTCTGCCTGCAGCAAGGTACTTGCAAGACTTTCTAGAGTAAGGTTTAAGGTCATTGTCTGTCCTCCTTCTGCTGCATCTGATTGACCTGCAACCCAGAGGAGACCAGCACTTTGTCAAAGGTGAGCTTGCTAAAGGTAGGACTTGCACTGCACCTGAGCGATTACCTGCATCTGCTTTGGCCAACTGGAGCTGATTCAGAGAGAAACTCTCCTCTATATGTATGGGAAACCAATGCATTAAAAGGGTGGATGAACTGAGAAAACACTGAGACCTGCTCCAGAGAACTCCCTCAAACGCTTTAACTCAGTAGCAATACACTCGCTGTTTGTCCCACTCCAGCGCACTGGGTGCAGCAGGATTTCCAGCCAGACATGGGCATGGTGCTGGCAGCATGGCTGCTGCTGCTGCATGAGAGCTGAGCTAGCCTGGGAGGCAGATGAATGTCTCCATCCCCTCCTCCTGTGACTATTTCTTTTCATTGCAAGCTGAAAGCCTGCAGAGCCCATAAAGATAGAGCATGATTATCAGAGTAAAGTGGCTGGGGTAGGTGATCTGCTAAATTGGCTGCTGGAGCTCTGGGGGAGAAACAGCCAACCAGACAGAGTCAGTATCTGGCTGTGCCTTGGCATCCAGGCCCAGGAAAGCACGGTGACGTGGCCAAGAAAATTATATCCATCCTCTGCAATGAGCAGGGACCTTCCTGTGCCTTCACCATCCTTGGTTCCGCTTTGGGGAGGGATCGTGTTTTCTGTGTGTAAAACCCCTTTAAGTCAGTGGATTTGATGTCTCAAGCCACATCAGTCTATCCCCAAAGAGAAAATACCCCTACATTCTGAAAATACCCTAGCAAAATCTGAAGTCTGTCCTTGAGTTACTATTTAATTTTAATTATTTAAAATAAAGAGGAGTAAATATCAGAGGACCACTCCTCCTTAGAGACTATGCAGTCCTTTGGGAAAACATGGGTAAAATCCACAGAAATGTCATCAAAACTTCAGTTTTCCCATTGCAGTTGAATGGTGAAAATCCAAATCTTGGGAAAACATTTGGATTGCTATATTATCCATATGGATATGACAGCAATGTTGATTTTAAAGCCCTTTGTAGTCAAATGTAAATACAAATTTGTCTCTGTCTCATGACAAGTGTTTATTTTTTTCCACTCTTGAGCAGTTACGCTGAATATCTTAATTATCTTTAAATTAAATAATGCTGTTCAGACCTTGTGAGCTGGAATTAAGCACTCATCATTCTTTACTAAATTTCAGTTAGAGGTTTTAAAAACAGCTGTCTCCAGCCCACATAATCCAGCATGCAGTACATTTTGTAAGACTTCCACATGCCTCCTCAGATTTAAAATTAGCAGACAGTTCTCCAAGAAAGCAAAGCCCTTCAGTGAGAGATATATACTGCTGGAAAAAAAAAAACAAACCAACTTTCCTTTGTATCTGACAAGGCATAGAAAACAAAGCATCTATCAATACATTTGTTTCTCTCCTTTCTTTTTCCTTGGTTCCACCCTTCCTGAAGGATATTTTGCTTAACTGCAGCTTGCATGTTCTCTCACTCACATGGCAGCTTCGGGTGCTGCTTGCTCGAGTGACCTGCACCTCCAGGATGTGTTGTTCCTAGAGCATCTCAGTTGAACATGGGCCAAGGCAATCCCATGACAAGTCACTGAAGCGACACGAGGGATGTCCTCACCTCCAGGGGTCGAGGAGGTCAGGCAGTTCCTGATGGAGATGGGACTGCACCTGTGAATACAGGTGTTATTGCTTTGCACTGGGGGTTTTCTGCTAAAAAAACAAAGGGACCAGAATCCCTCCTCCACCCCTGTTCACTTATTATTGTGTTTACAGTAGAAGCATATCTTTTTAAAGGAGGATATTTAACTCCTTTAAAAGTGCAGGCAAATAATAAGCTAAAATATGATTTTGAAAGTTAATGTCAAAACACTTCAGCATTTTGTTTCATTTTCATTTTCTCCTGCTGAAAACATTTGTTGCATTTGACCCAATCACTTTGTTTCCTTGGAACTGCAACTGTTCATTAACTCTTCCTTTTTTATTCTTTTTATTGCCAGGCTTTATTAATGAATTTGATCTAAGAAAAAATATAGAAATTCACTTAAGCTGCTTTATCTTCAACAGCTCACCCCAGCAAATGCTTTTTTCCATGAATGAAGGAAAATCATATTGGTCTCTCCAGTGGAGTGCTGAACACGACCCTTCATTTGGCAGAGGAAATATGTAGAGAGACTGAGTGATGAAGATTAATTAGGAGCCTGGCCTGAGTCAGCCAAGGCATCTTGCACAGACCAGCAAAGAGTTGAATTCAGTAAAAAAATAGGGCTGAAGGAACACGCTTTTGTATGTCATTATCTCTGGACACTGGCTAAAACCTTTTCATGATGTTATAAAGTCTCATTGCTGTATTGAATAACCACCTCTTAAGATGCTAATTACACTCTTGATGGACAAAGTGTCCATCTCTTGATGGAAAAGTTAAAAACAGGAACACCAGGACAGATACTTTAATGCTAAACAAAGACAAATGCTAAAACTGTGCTGATAAGAACACAGATCAGCTAAGTTCTTCAGTAAGCTGTTCTAAAAAATTGTAGGCAGGAGGTTACCAACAACTCAGGGCTGTTCCAACAACTCCTGCTTGGTTGTGTGCAAACCCATTTCTCAGGGTCTTATCTCATTGTGGTAATTATACTTCCTTTGTATACCTTGTCTTTGGATTTTAGTCTCTTTGGAACAGACATTGTGTCATTTTAGATATGAATAGTGTCTGGTGCAACCAACTCATAGTTTGGTTTGGGGCTGTGGTTCTCCAGTGGCAGCAATTAATCACTTATATAAAAATAGTTTGTTTCCTTTTTAAAATGTCAGAAATGCTTTCAAGGACAGAACAACCTACAGCTGCAGGAAAGGTACTTTATTTATTGAAGAACTTCTTTCCCTCACTAAAGCCTTCATGCCCACAGAGGCCAGGAGCATCCTGCTTCTGGGTCACTGACTGCGATGCTGCCCTGGGGCTGGCGAAAGAGAAACAGGGAGATGACTGAGTTCAGTGTGGACTTCCCATTTCTCATGGCACAGCTGCCTTAACTAGATTCCACCTTTCCCCTGATTCTTTTAGCAATGCTTACAAAAAGGCTGAAGCCTCTCACACTGTAGCAGTGACGCTGTGATGCTGAGCTGGGTTGAGACAGGGTGGTCTTGGCACTGAGCAGTCCCCAACAGCAGCTCTCCTCTCTCCTGCTGTCCTGTCTCAAACTTCTTCAGCATCCCAGTTTCACCTGACATCACTTCTGACAAGGGCAGTGGTTGCAGGTGGGCAGGCACTGTGCCTCTTGGCTCTGGCCCACACTGAACAGGTTTATTTAACATTACCTGATGTCCATCTGATGTTTGTCACTGTTGGCCAACAATTAATTGTAACATGGATGTTGCTAAGATATGCCTGAGATTTTAAATAACTTTTTAGGTAAGAACAGCAAACAATCTCTGAGTGGGGCCTGGAAGAGGCAAGAAATACAGGATATGATCCCTTGAGCATATTGAGAGTTAATACTTCAGGAGATGGTGACCAGATCTCCTCTGTGAGTCAGAACTACTGAGCTGCTGATGGCTTTTCAGATTGTACCTTCAATAAACCAAATAACCACACACTCCACACATGCCATCACTGCTGTCAGTTATCCTCTGCCATCAGCCTGACCCAGAAACAATGCTCAACTGAGAAGTTTCGGGGAACTGATACACTCTTGTTGCTGTTGCCCTGTGTTCCCATGGCCTGATTGCATTTTCCTTCCTGTGCTCAAGCAGGTGCTCAAGCTGTCAAATGTGTCAGCTTTCAAACAGCAAAAATCACTTTAAAAATAATCAGCCTCATTATTCAGTTTTGATCCTGTCAGAACAATAGCTGCTGCGTTTCTCCAGCACATCCCGATGCATCTCACGCTCCCCTCGCTGTGAAGATTGGCAGTTTGTATGGCACCTCTTCCTTGGTGCAGGGATGAGAATCACAGGCACCCCTGCATAGAAAAACACCTGGCTTGGGAGTTGCTCTGCTCTCCTCTGCCCTGTTCACAGAGACCTGCTGGGCTCTGGCACACCCAGCCCAGCCTCCCCCACAGCTTGGGATGCTGAGTAGCACCATGGACTTTAAACAGAAAGATGATGTCCCTCCTCACCCAACTGGAGGGGTTGAAGACCCCCCTCACCTCGATTGCTGAGCTTGACTGTTGCAATATATCAGGATATAGTACTATAGTTTAAAAATAACCTTGCTTTGCTTTTTGTTTAGTGGCACTGAGACAGTGTCTGTAGAAACAGCCTGGGATCTCATATAAGAGTGAACCAGGGGTGAAGAAAGCATCACCAAGAAGGTCCCCAGGCTGAAAGGTACCTTTTCCTTGTTTGACCAGACCCAGTGGAGCCATTAGAGATATGACAGAAATTATCAGTTACCCCATGCCACCCCTCTGCTTATACAGGGCTGTGCATTTGCCATTGCTTTATCCAGCCTAAGTTTGGTCACCTCCTTATGATTTCACCCTTCAGATGCTTGACCTGGATGATGTTTACCAGTTCCCATGTTTTCCATTGCAGGATGATCTGATCAACTTTAGAAAAAGGCCTTGGACTTCAGATATTATGGACATAAATATGACGGCAGTTGGTGATGAAAAACATGGGATCCCCACAGGAATGAAGATGATGGAGTCAGTCCAGAGATGTCTTCCATCGCAGGTTTGCAACTTGGTAACATTATAATAATCAATGTTTTCACATGAGAAACAGAAACCCAGTCACTGAAGGACAGAAACAAATCTAACTTTAAAATCAACAAAGAGGAGCTTTTTGTGTTTGCAATCTAAATCCATTTTCTAATTATAAACACCATGGTAAACAAGTAAGCAAATGAGTGAGGCCATTCAGTGCCACTCTGCAGAAGATGGGCTCTTTCCCCTTTTTCTCACATTAACTCTGTATTTCCGTTTCTCTCTCATTAATGTTAAGATTGGCACTTCATTATATGTTCTAATTACCCACAGATTTTGGCCTACAGTTCATTTTTGCACCATAATTAAAGCAGCATTCATAAGAGGTCCAAATCTGATAATTAGGAGGCTACTTGGAAGTGCTCGCTTACATTACAATTACACAGCATCGCATTGAGAGAGGTTTATAACTACCCACAGATGGGATAGCTCATAATAAGCTTCTGGTTTTAAAGTAAGGTGTTTCAATTACTGAAGTACAAGCAGGATCAATTAAGAATATTCAAATAGAAGATAATGAATGGTTGGGTTTTAGGTTTGGGTTTTTTTTTTTTATAAATGGAGATCTCGCAACTGGCATAATTAGATCTTTCATCTGCTAGGGAAAAAACAAGTCATCCATCAAAGCTGTGGAATGAAACAGTGGCAAAACCACTTGGAGCTGTTTCCTTATGCAATGGAGACACCACAGTTTCCAAATGGGTTGCAGAGCAGTCGTGACCTGCAAGACTGAGTTTGGTTTGTCAGGCTTGTAACACATGCCACAGCATTAGAGTTGCAGCTCTCTGGGAAATGGGTGGCTTTTCTGCAGGGAAATATGCAGTGGAAAATGACAGTTGCAGTTTGTTGAAATCTTCTAGAAGAAACTTCTGCAACATTTCATGTGCCTACCTTGCACGTGCAACAGCAGGACTTTTCTGTGTCAAAACAAGACTTGCTCTAAAGAATTATGTGTTTCATAACAAAGGTCTAGCAGATGCACATTTTTAATGTCAGTCAGTACTGAGTTCCTTTCTGCATAGCAAACTGTCACAAACTCCCTCTCAGCATCTGGGGTTCACACATGTTCCCTCCCACTCCACAGCCTGCTGGCCAGGATTCTGGTCACCAGGATATGTGTCACCCTTCCCTGACTTTGAGAGGGCCAGTTCACACATGTGTCCATGCAGTGTCGATCGTTTTGCATCCCTGGCAACCTCTGGATACGCTGAAAGCACTGTTAGGAAGCTGGCCATATCTTAAGGCACATGATGATAACATCTGAAAATTATGTTTTCTGGTAATGGAACAATGACACAAAAATTAAATAACAGTATAAAGATCAAAATTAATAAGAAAATCCTTGTTGAAACTTTTAACAGCTCAACTAGTATCTGCTGTGCTTTAGGTTATGTTGTAAGTCTCACTAACTTAAGGTAAAGGTTCTTTGCCTACACAGCTGCTGCCTTTTCTCAGCTATCATCCTGCTCCAGGGGAAAGGCAGGTCAGAGAGCAAACACCGAGTTTCTCCTTGCTGCATGGCATGGGAGTTGCCACTTGCCTCTTCTTCCTCCTCCTTTTTCAACTGCTTTTGCTATGATAAGAATTAACTAGCACATTACAGACTTTAGACCACTTCTTTCTTACAGCCCACTGGCTATGAGTTCATAAAACTTTATATGTTTTATTATGAAAAATATTAGCATGTCAAACTTTAGAGCTGTGCTCACAACTAATCTTATTTTGTAAGCATTTTATTAGGATGAAATGTCATACCACAGATGGTGACATTGGAAGTGGGTGCTTAATTTGGATAAAATCTCCATATTCTCTCCGTACAGCCTTGGTTTGATGCACACCACATTTTCCCTCTGCACACTCAGGGCAGTAGCACACCCTCTGAGCTTCCCATCCCACTCTACCCTCTTATATACACCCCACTTGCAAACATTAATTCCCTGCACCACTTTCCTAGACAGCAGCTCCTCATTTTTAGCTTGGTTAAAACCAATACCAAAACAAGCCAGTAAGTACATACTGCTCGGTGGCTGTTCTCATTCCCCTCTTGTCCTTCAGGAAGGATGATAACGTCGTTTGCTCATCCGACTTCCCTGCCAAGAGCTATTTCACAGCTAAGCTAAATCATCTTCAGGAGTGTGCTGGGGAGGACAGGAGGTGCCTTTGACAGCTTCTTCATTTTAATATGATTCAGAGGTTGCTAAGTCCCCATTTTCTGTTAGCTACATCCCCAAACATCCTGTGATGATCGCCCGTTATCTGACTTCAACCTTTCCAATCTCAACAGGAGTAGTTCCTGGACATCTGTTAGTGAGGATCTCATAAGAGTGATGCCAGCTACTGTTCCCCTCTAGGCTCAGGGACCTTCTGAACTTCTGTGTGCAAGAAGGACAACATTTTCTCATCTGAGCATCATAACAAGCAGTACCTCATCACTTCTAAGATGTCTAAAGAAAAATGTCAAGCTCAGTCTGAAGATTTGATTAACCCCTGTCCAATGATGCTTCTTCAAGCAAAAAATCTGAAGAGGAAAGAGCAAAACTGCAAACAATTTCTAATTTTGGGAGGGTGGGGTGAGTCCAAGAAACTAGGGACCATAACCACAAAGAGATAGTTATTCTCTAGTGGGTTTGATAAAGTACAAAGAGCCCCAGGCAATCCTTTTTGAGATCCTGATACACAAATGCCTTGTAGAGTGGAGCGTGACATTTAAGAACTGTATTGATTGATGTATTGATTTGGTTATAGGAGGAGGTAACTTGTAACTTGTGCAACAAAAATATTTGGCAATCAGCTGGGAGAAATACACACAATAATTGCTGATAAAGTCATAACCCTTCTGCTGCTGACCCAATTAAATGTTCAGTTTTCTCGCAGAAAAACAAGGTGAGGAAATTAAGATTCAGGTGAAAGTAGCCATTTATTCTACTTGATGTAAAGTGAAATGCTGGCAGAAAACAATCCAAAAATATTTTATGAATATTGAGTCTTTGGATTGACTCAGCCAAGTTTGAGTCCTTTAAGCATATGTGAAGCTCTGGAGTTTGCTGGTATGTGTCTCTGGAATATATATGTTCACTGGCATTCAAGTCAGTACTATAGTTACACCTGCAAATGGCAGAGAACTACCACAAGAGTATGTGATGCCTAAATCTTAATGCTGTCAAGACAGAACATAAATATTCTTGTTATTTGTGCTGTGGCAACAGTCATTGTATGCTTTCAGTATCACATGGGTTCAGAGTCAGGAGGCTGATTGGCTTCAAATGAGACAGATAAACCCAAAGTCACCAAATCCTGTGACCAGCAAATTCTGTTCTGGAAGATCAGCTTTTTCAGTCTCATCTCAGTAACAGCTGTTCTCCACAGCAGCAGTAGTCTGGGGGGACACTACTCCATCTGGGAGGAAGGGCAGGTGTCTCAGCAAGTCTCAGGTGCAAGATCGCCCTTTCACCCACAAATGAAGCTGCTGTCTACATGAGAGTTGGTATTAGCTCACTTAGGGAATTTCTTGATATGCTACCCAGCACAAGAGGTATCAGTTTCTTACTTAAAAAAAAAAGAATGTTTAAAACATAAAACCCAAGCCAGATGTTAAGTAAGCAAAACACCATCTCTGTTTTACCTGGATTTATGCTGATTTGGGTCCTTCAGTCTAAGGTTGCATCGTTTGGGTTTTCTTTACAGGGTGGGACCTTGCCCATGTCCTTGCAGCATTTTCCCTGAAGTCATCCACTTACCTGGCTGAGCACTGCCCTGTCTTTGGAACTAACAGGGCTGCCTGAGGGACTCCCAGGCTCAAGGAGGATGTGTGAAGAGATAATGCCACCCTGGCAGTCAAATACATGCTTGGAACATTCAGGTAAGACTTGGAAATGTTTTTTTGAGAGATCACTGTGCTGTTTTCCACCACATGGGAATATCTGCACTTGCTGCCCTGGAGGCAGATCCTTTGGGCAAAGCAGGTTTTCCTAAACCAGACTGACCACAGAGGTGGCTTCTGTCTCCTCTCACATATGTCATCTCTCACTGATGGCCCCAGCCCTCCAACCTATGGACATGATGTGTGGAGCACCATGGTGCTATGCTGTTCAGATATGTCAATGAACCCTTTTCTCAGCCTTGGCATAAGCTGGTGGAATATCCCCCCGTCTGTGTCTCTCCATGCTTGTACCTGGTCGTGCAAATACTTAATTTGCAATACCTGCTGTTAACCCCAGCCTATTTGATTTCATTTAGTCCTTCTGCAGATGTCAGTAATCCTTCAGGGCTCACAAACCCAGCAGCCCCTCCTGTTCACTGCTTTACGTATTGCCTTCAACTTTAAAGTGCAGAAGCAAACAAGTTCAAACTTCTGAAGGGTGTGATATCCCCTTCCTTGGTTGCTTCTAGACCTCTTACTTTCTGCTTCAGAGGAGATGACATAGTCTATAAATCTCTGCCTTAGCCTCTGCTTTGGTAAATGAATGTTGCTCAGATTTATGTTTATTCCCATTCCTGAGGAAAACCAAAATAATGAGACATGTAGCAAATGGAACAGGAAATTGCATTAGCCAGCAGGTTTCAGATGCAACTGACTTATGTTTTGGCTCATCTGCATCCCTCACCCAGTAGTGCACCCAATTTTGCACTTACAGTTCCTGGTGTTACACTGAGGAAATCTCAGCTGCACTTTGCCCAGTTATTTAGCAAAAGATCCCACCCCTGCATGATTACTGTGATTGTCCCTACATGTATAAAATACCACAAGTTTTTGTCCCCTTTTTAAGTAAACTCATCTCTCTTTCTATAAAAATGTGAAGGTGTATTGGCCCTTCCTTACAAGTGAAATAATAAAAGGTGTGCTGGACTTTGCAGACATTTTTATTAATTTATCAATGCTCATCCCAAGCCCTCTGCTAGCATTTTTGTCGCTTCTTAGAACAGTCTGACAGTATCAATTATTTTTTAAAGTTTCATGGTTTATTTTAGAGCAGAGATCTCTGATTTGGCCATAGCATGTGGTTTTGACGCCCAGTGCCTCTAAGTCCTTCACTTGTGCTTGTAATCACTTGTTATTTGTAAGTGAGCAAATCTAAGTATTTACCTCGTGGGTGTCTGTTTTCCATCCAGGACTGTGCTATCTTAACCCTAATACCTGGCAGTGGTATTATCTGCACTATCATTGTCACACCCTGGGCTAATGAGCACATTTGACAAGTGTGATTTCAACCATACATAGCAATGAAAGGAAACATTTCCAAGGTGCCCTGTGATACTGAGAGTATCAGCACTGAGATCCTGGTAGATGTTTTGAACTAGTCTTGGCCCTGAGAGCTGTGAGTTTCTGCTCACAGGCTCCCATTGCTCACATGAAGGGGAGGGCTGGGGATGGGCTTGAGGTGGCAGCTTGCCCTGCCACCAGGACAAAGAGGCCAAGCTCAGCTTTTTTATGATTTCTCTGGAAGCCATGGAACAACCAGCCCCCAGGATGCCTCAGTAATTACCTGCATGGTCATGGGAGGTTTAGGAAGAGCTGGACTATTACAAGCCTCACAGTTACAGTGCATAGTCAGACCAGTTACATCACAATATTTTTTGCATCAGGCACTCTAAAATGACAAGCAATTTTTTGATCTTTCATTTAAGAACAGCTCACACCCTGAATGGGTGTACACCCCTCAATCTCCACACTGAGCTGCCTGGCTGCTTGCAGTCAAATCTCTTGGTGTTTTCTCTAATAGCATAGCTGAGGAATCTAGGATGGGTCACCTGAAAAATAAGCCATATTCAGCAAGCAGAGTCAGCATTTGTACTGTCTCTGTGTTCCTGCCACAGCAAGGAAATTACTTTCAAACCAGCCCACAAGATCTGGTCACTCCAGACTCGTCACCTCATATACCATCCAAAAAGCAATTCAGTTACCATCATGGCAGTCATTTCAGCTGACTAGATTGATGCAAAGCATGTTTTTCTTCCTGAGCTTTACAGATCTTGAGTGATTGAAAAGCACAAAGCAAGATCTCACAGTGATGGATAACAGTCTGAAAAACACAGTTTCAGCTCTAGAACTTGGTAAAGTACTACCTCTACATTTGTGTGGAAGCTCCCAAACTGGCTGTGAACGTGCCATGAGCACACCGAACCAGGACACTGGGGTACTGAGTCTGCAGACTACTTAGGATGATGCATGGCTTAAGGAAACAAATAGTTTAAAAACTAAATTAGGCTGTCATGGCTGAGAAATAAAATATGGAGAGAGGCTCTCTGTTGAGATCATCTATTATATAGGCATTATGTTTGCAAAACTGAAAGCTGAGGAAAAGAAATGTATCCGGAGCCCCAAGAATAGCTGCAGGTTCCTGCCTGAGCCACAGGCATGCCCAGAACACGTGTACAGCAAGAGAACATCACAGCTGAAGCACAAAAACTGTGACATTGTAATAGGTCAAATGGGGATTTCTGGGCCCTTCTTCCCCAGCTCTTGTCAAAAAAAGTATCTCTAGGTTGCTTTTACTTTTTTTTTACTTTTTTTTTTTTTTTACTCTTAGTTTGACCCAGAAGAACTAAGCTTTCTTTCTTTTTATGGAAGAAACAGTTGAGGATTTCTCTCCTGAAGTAAGAACTGGTGACACTGATTACTGGAATTATCCTTTCATCCTGAATAGGTGAAGAAATGCTAATTTCTTCTAACCATTTCATACAGCTGGTGTGCCCGGAGTGTGGTGATTCTGTTACATGGGTAAACTGTGTTGCTATCAGAGTAAAAGATCAGAGAAATTAAGAGCACACCAACCTAGCTGCTTCCTCAAGGAGGGCTCATAAAGGAAACCTTGTGTATATTTTGGCAGTGCTTTATCTGTGCTACCAAGCCTCCAGCTGCCAAGGTCTGAGCAGCTACATGGGTAATAGGCAAGTCTGTGTTTGGCTGAAAAATTGGGTGTGTTTCTGGGTCTAAACACAACCCCATTAAACTTGGTTGGTGAAGCTGCCATAGCAGTGTTGCTGGACATCATGTTCCTGGTATGTGCCTCTGTGACTCCAGCATGTCACAGCGCTGTGCCTAGCCAGTTCTGAATTGCTCAGTCTCATCTGCTCCAGCTGGAAATCGTGTTGCTTAATTAATCTTAATGAAGTGTTGCGGGCATCTCTCGAGCTCAGTTATCTCTTTATTTAATTACAGTAACATACCATATAATGATCTCTGTTTGATGGGATGTCTTGCACAATAGTTTAATCCAACAACTGAAAGAATTAATTAGTTCCTAGAATAAGTCTCTAAACGGGTGGCCAAGTAAACGACATGCTTGTCACAAACGCCTGGACTCGTCAGTCATCATAATCTATTGCTGATATTATATACACAGAGTGAGAAACACATTGTCCTGACTCTGTGGCTCTCACATCTCCATAGGCTCTTCCGAAGTAGGAATCAGACAAACACTAAACAGATAGCTGGCATTTGTCATCCAAAAGGCTTGCCCACAGCCCAGGAGAGTTCACAGTTCTGCTTTTCTTCCATCAGGACTTGCCCCTCTGTGCATCTATCAAGACTTGCCTCTCTGTGCATCCCCAGCCATCGTGCAGAGGGGCCGACTGCCCAGGGCCATCTGGTACCACAGCACAAACCCACATCAGAGCAGAACCAGCACGACACAGGACCACAGCTCCTGGAAAAGCATCTCACTGCTGGTGGTGGCTTCATGGCAAGCAGGAGATTTCCCTTCCTAGAACATATCTGTGTATTGTTTCAGGGCCATACCAGTTTCTTCTCTCAACAAAGCCCAGAGCTGCTGGCACCCTGTTCTCCATGCCTAATAGAAGCTGGGACAGCAAAAAATTAAACATTATAGGAAAACTCTTGCAGCAAGGACAAAGCTGAGCAAAGGCAGGGGACTGCCCTGAGCAGACTGCAGCGTGGACCTGACACTGCTCACCAGCTCTGCTCACCAGCTTGTCTTGTGTCACCCCTTGCTGTCACACTTTTCTCACTGTGCTTTACATGGCCGTAACTCCTTCAGCAATAGGAATGGAGGTGACTACAACGTGGCAACCAGGGGAGGTGTGCAGCCTCTGAAGACTGATTGTTTAAGATGAGCTCTTTCTATCCACCCACCCACCCAGATAATATACACTCAGTCAAATACACTTTATTGTATGGTGCTGGCTAGGGAAAGGCGTGCAGAGCCTGACTTGCTTGCTATCAAAATTGCTGTGAACTTTCTGCTTCTTCTTGATCCAAGCAGAGAGGTTTAGAAGCATCAGCAATCTCTCCGCATGCAGAACTCTTGTTTTCTGCTGATTAGAAGACTGATGACAACGTGATGATCCTTGGAGATTCAAAAATAAGTACCGAGGGGGAATTACTCCCAAGCAGCATGAAGCTTTCATTCATACTTCAGGAATCGGCTTCATCCAAATGGGGAGAAAATCCAGCTGGCCCACAGCCCTTACAAGCTTAAATGCCGGTTTTCCAGTACATATGGCAGTACCATTCACAGAGCTATGACAATGATACTGTTTATAGCTCTGGAAATGGCGCTGCCATCTGCACCACGGTGCAGCGGCTCTCAGCCCCAGGACGCAGCTCTGCGGCACGACCCATCCAGTGCTTGTGTCCTACTAAAACATGGTGCATCTCCCGAGTCTTTACTTGAAATAAATGAGAATGGAGGCACGATTTTGGTTGAGAAACCCCTGCCATCTTAAAGAAAAGCACCCTTGCAGCTCCTGGTGTGGCTGAAAGGACAAGGAGGTGCCAGCTGCATGGTCTTCTGCTGCCACAGCCGTTCCCTGCAAATGCTGAGGGGGCTGTTGCAGTGGTGCTAGTGGAATATAATGCCACAAGCACATGTGCACACACACACACACACCCCAGTTTCCTCCTGTCTCCTTGCTTTAACAGGAAAAGAAAGGAAAGTCTTCCTTTCTTTCCCTATTCTCCCTATAGACTGGCACATTGTCTTTCCTTCCCTTTTGATCGAAGCCAGGATGTTGCAGTGGAAGCCTATTGCACTCCCCTCCTGACCAGTTAGCAAATCCTGCCCAGCACTGGGCGTTAATTTCCCCTGGAGAAGAAGCACGTGGCAGTCGTCGCACCCATGGAACAAATTGCCAGAACCCACCTTGCCATTACTGCCAGTGTGCTGCCAACAGTGATGTCTGATGGACCCTCTTGCCCTTCCCAGCCCACTTCTGGGCTGCATCTGTCCAGTTGCTCTTTAGGAGCAATCTTCAGAATGGAAAGATCTGAGGGGATGTGGCAAAGCCACATTGCACAGCCCCTCATCTGTGTTGCTGAAACATCTTTCCAAGACAAGTGTTGTATGGCTACAGCCGTAACTCCCACCCAGATTATCCTTATCACACTGCGGCATTGGCAGAGAAGGAAGAAAGAGAAAAAGGAGCTTTTCCTTCTCTTTGGCAGCAGTGTCCTACCTGCAGTCTCCAAGGATGATTGTGGGAAAAGGTTTGTGTTGTGAATACTTTTCCTGATGTCTGAAGTGTTTGAATCAGCTGTGTTCCTACGACAGTCACTGACATCTTTCCTCTTAGTGCTTTTAAGCCTCAAAAAAAACCCAGCAGGATCTCAAATAAGTTTTCTGCAGCCTCACTGAGTGTCTCATCAATATCAAGTGTGACAAAATCAACTGGGGGACAAAAAAAGGACAAAAAGAGAAGCAGAAGAACAAGGAGATTTTTCAGTCCAGCTCTGTCTCTAGCACATGTCACACTGGCCCAAACTGGTATAACCTGTGTGGGTGACAGTGGCTTGTGGGGTTGGCCAGAAGACTGCTGCCACACTCTGGCAGAGCTGCCTGTGCCATGGCCATGAGAAGGAAAGCAAAGGTGCTGGCTGGTTGGGACAGCTTGCTGGGGATTGACCTTGGTTTTTAGGCCAGCTGGGATGGACACAACAGCTGCAGCGCAGCTCCAAGACACATCTTGCATCAGCCTTGGGGACAGGCTGGAGGACCCCACTCCCTCTCATGCATTTCATTGGCAGTTACACTCACCCTCCTGCAGCTCAGCATCCTCAGCCACCCAGAGCATCCCTACCACACACAGCTTTTAGCTTCAGTTCAACAATTCAGAATGGCATCACAAGTAACTCAGGTTTTTAGGGTGAGGTTAACACGAAGGCTAAAACAGCATTTAGGGAGTCTATTTATCTTGAAGAAATATAAATAACTTAATTTCCTATTTGCAGTATAATACAAAGGGTTCTAAAGGACAACACCATCTTAGAGAGAATACCTGCATAGATTTGAGCATGGATTTTCTAAGTGGCAATTTGATTTGAAAGACTTGGCAATACTTTGCATTTACATGGTCCATGAAGGGAATATCTTGAAGCAAGGTGCTGCATTTTTTTATGAAATCATTATTGAGCAGCATAGTCAATCCTCCTTTCTGACTATAAATTGTTTTGGGCTGTGAATGGGCTTTCTTTAGTATTTCAGGAAATGTGTGCTGTCAAAACTTTGTAAAGAATTGTTTAAGGGACCAAGACTGTATGAGTGTGTTTGTGTTGCTCTGGCTCTGTAGGTAATTGTCAAAGCTCAGCAATGGCTTAATAAATCTGCAAGAAATCTCCCTTTGACCTTCCAGTAGAGTTCCACTTGAGGACCCCATAAAGTGTAGCTGCCTGGCCAAAGCAGCTAGCATGGGATTTTTTTAACAGCAATTACTTGTACCAAAATATTGTTGTGCCAGTGCTCCAGCTCTCTGCTCTGATTCACTGAGTCTCTCATCATCTTTCACCAGTGACACAGAGGCAGAATCACCCACTTCCTTAACAAAGGAAACGGAGCAATCCACATTACGCAGGGAGGCAGCCCCAACCCAAAGTGCTGCTCCATCATTGCAGCCTGCCAGGGCTTCTCATTCCATCACAATTCCATGTTTTGGAACAGCTCGATTCACTTCTGAATGAATCACGCTGCTCCAAGAGCGTCTTGGCAGCCTGCATGTAGGGTTTTTTCAGACCCCAACCAAAGTCGTGGTGACTTTAAAGGCTGTGATAAATCAGGACTAGTTTTATCAGTGCCAAATTGTGACATACAGCCTGGCACTTTTCACAGCCAGGAGAGCAGGAGCCCGTGCTGAGGAGGAGCCTGCCAAGCCACGGGGTCAGAGCCCCGGTGCCTGCTTGTTAGGCAGAGCAGTGATCGAGGCAATGGACTGCACTGATTTACACCAGTATGGTATAAACTGGCTCCTGCCAGCGGTGTTTTGCTTTTATTGTCCTTGCTCCTTGCTGCTTTATGGCACTGAAGTACTTTGCTGTTTTCCTGACCTCTGGGGAGAACATTTTCACTTCAGAAAGGGTACAATCCTACCAGACCAGGTTGTCAGGGCTTTGTAACTACATAGCATAGCTACAACTGACTGTATGAAGGAAAAACAAGATTTTCCTGTGTTGTGGTCAAGTGTCAGCAGGCCGCAGGATGTAGCAGCACCTCAGCTTGGGCTGTTCCATGGAGAGTTAATTATGTCACTGAAGAGCAGAGGTAGCAGCACACAGAGCTGGAGACTGCAGCTCATTGTCTCCTTGCTCTCTTCAGCTGAACTTTGTGGAAGAACTGCAACCAAGCCAGATTACAGTCAAGCGATGGGCACACTGAGCTTGTGTAGGAATAGGGCACGTGGCTGTACGATGGGAAATGACAGTGGAAAAACTGCCAGACAGACAAAAGCAGACACAAAAAACATGAGGACATTTCACAAACACCCAGCACAAGGAACTGGAGGAATAACAGACACTTTAGACATCTGTGTCTGTAATTTAGAACTTTGACCTCTGTGTTCATCCCTCATGTAGTGATGAGCACCCAGTAAAGTTCCTTAGATCCCTCAATGTGAAGAACTCTATGAGCTAGGAACCTGCCTCAGGCAAAACCTGCAGGAACCTCCTACCCTAGGTCTGTGTCAGCCTCAGCTTTCCAGGAGGATGAGTTGTGGGGATGAAATGATGTAGGGTGATGCTGGCATCATTGCTGGGGGACTCGTCAAATGGTGAGATCTATCCTTTGAACAGGTCTGCTTCCTGGGTGCTTTTGTACCTGCCAATATACCTAGAAGATAGTCCAACCAGCTCCAACACCCTGGAGTGTCCTCCTAAGCCTTCAAGTTCCACTGATGGCCAGGAACTGAGGGATACTGGCAGTTACTGAGGCTTTTCTTCTCTCCTACTAAAGTGCTGGAAGTGTTCCTTTCCTGCTTAGCCAGGGATACGCTCTCTGGGCCTGAGGTCCCTGCTTCACGTTCATCTACTTTAAATTAGCAGCTTATGCAGCTTCCACTGGCTGTTTTTGAAAAGACAGTTGTGCAGCCCCTTGTTGCTGAGAAAGGTCCTTTATTTCTTAAAGCTTTGAAGGGATGGTGGTTCCTCACAAAACTCCAAAAGCAGGTTGAGCGCTGATACAGGGAGCAGATTGCAGCCTGCTCACAGCTCTGACTGTGTATGCTGTGTCCTACCCAGGGAACCTGGCTATGGACAGTCACAGATGGCAGAAACAGGAACTGTGTTCTCCACTTCAACTCTGGGGTCTTAAAGCAACTTGAAATCTGCTGCCTCTCTTCAATATCTAATGAGGAATAAACAAAAGCATCAAAGAGAAAAAGGAGATAAACCCCCTGCCTGCCACAAATCTGTTGGGATAATTGGAGGTTTCGTGGGTACTGGGAGCTGAAATCTCCCCAGGGTCTGTGGCTTCATTGGCTGGATGCAGAGGGCATGGTCTGGAGGGTAGGAGGGATTGGTAACCTTGAGATGCCGGAGCAGTCATGGGTGTGTGGCACTGAAAGGCTGAATGTATTCTGTGTGTCTCCTGATGGAAGATGGAAAAGGCTGGTCAAGTATTTGGTTCTTGTAACGTGGCATCCCAGTTTCAAGGTAGAGAGACTGTAATTGTGACCACCTGGTCCTGAAATGAGCTCTGCTCCTTCTCCCTATCCTCTTTCCAGAAACACCTTGAGCGAGAAGCCAATTTCTTCACTCTAATTCCTTTTTTAACACTGAGCTAATTGGCACTGTGTGTCCACAATTGCCCAGCCCCTGAAGCATTCCCACTGTGGCAGGGACCTGGATGGAACCCAACACAACCTCTGAGGGAAGAGGAAACCTCAGAGCTGTCAGAAGGTTGAACTGACTTAAGACAGGTCCTGGAGTTTTCCACATCCCTATGAGAACCTCTCCTGGCTGTATCTAAACTTGAGGAGCTATGAAAAGTCCCTTATGCTTTATGCATGAGTCAGGCTTGGTCCAGCTTTGGTCAGAGACAGATCTTCTGTCCTGAGCATGGTCTGTGATTTGTGATGGTGTGTAGCTGCAATGTGAAATCAGTCCCAGCTTGTTACTGTCCTCTGCATGTTGTTCCACCCTTCTGCATGGTACCTGCTGGTGAGACCCTGCACTGCTGTAACACAGCCCTTTGAGTGACAGGAGTCATCACCAAAAGGCAGCGTCCCAGTCACATGCCATCTGCACATCCTGCAGCCAGGAGCCCATCCCTGGTGTCCTGGGGCAAAGCATCCCCACCCAGATGGGGTTTCTGCCTCTGCCCCACAAATGCTGAGCTACACATCAAATGAGGCTTTAAACTGTGTTACAGTAAATACTGAACAGACACATGCACAGAGCTGCAGTAATAAAAGAGAGGACTTACAGAGCACGTTCATGGTTAGACAGGAGCTGGTCTACTGCAGAAGAGCAGGAGGAGCTTGGAGACAGAGGAACAGCCACTTTAGTGCAGAAAGGAGGAAAGACAGACACAGTGAGGTAGTAAGGGGAGAAAGGAAAAAAACACAGAGATTGTTAATAGGAAAATACTTTCCATCTAGCCTGACATTAAACACCCAGAACTTATATTCCAATAGTGTCACAGAGCCACATCCCCAAACCTCCCAATAAAGGAGACACCTGATTCTTGCAGCTGGTGGCAGCTGGGTTAGAGCTGTATAAGCCATAAGATCTTGTTTTTTTCATAAACCATCATGGTAATCCTTCAGCTTTTCAAGAATATCCTTTTCTTGCCACACTGACACAATTTTAGGCAAAAACGCTCTGCTGAGCCCATCTTCCCAAAGCTCTAGGAGGGAATTTGGTAGGTACATATTGTCTTCCTCCTGCTAATGTCAGGAGTACCACCAGCCCACACAGTCTGGCTGAGGAAGCTGCCTGTAGTAGCTAGGTCAGTTGATTTAAACCCATGATAACTGACATGTTCACTACTAAAAAAGTGATTTATGGAGGCAATGCAGACCTGCCATAGATCCCTGGCTGGTGATCCCTGACACTTTTGACAGTTCTAGTATGTTGGAAATGTCGGTCTGCTTTTTTAAGTGCAGACGGGGGAGTAATAGTTGAGCTCCTTGATTGTGTCAGACTGCAGTGCAGGAATACAGCAGTTACTATTTAATTTTTAGTGAAGTTATAACTATACCTGGCTGCTAGCCAGCCCCCAGCACTAGCTCTAAAAATATACTGCTGTTGGCTGTGAGGAAGGTACTCACACCAGCCCTCTGAAGTGCGACAGTGGATTACCAACGCCTCTGAATGCACTTAACAACTGGAACTCTGGTTCTAGTCCTGCATTTTTCTCCTGACAAGAGCCTGATAAAGTGCAAATGGAAAGGTAAAACTTCCTATATGAACAGCAGCAGTTCTGGTGCAGAGAAGCCGAGAGCTTTTTAGACTTGTTCATAATGGGGATTTTCTTGGATTTGGTGGATTTGTTGGGCTTTTCTTTGTTGGCAAGGTTCCTGGAGGTCCCTTGGCCGCTGTTGTAGATTTTGATGTCACTCCTATGCCCTCTGGGCTGCCCTAGGGATAAAACCCACCCTGTGTATAGCACAGGACCTTGTTAAATGCTTTGACCAGTTGTATCCTTGAGGAATGAATCTTTCAATTTCTTAAGTAAAAGAAAAGATGTGCCTCAGTTGATACTTTTCTCTATTGAATAAATACCTAGATTCAGTGTTAGGAAGAAGTGCCCAGTGCTCTAGTGTCAACTTTCAGCCACAGGATTCCCTTTCACTGTCTTTCATACTGAAGTCTGTCTTTGATTGTCTTCTGGAAGCTTTGATTAAAGACCAGATTCCCCTTTAGGCACCGAATAAGAGGTCACCTGTGATTTTTCCACTGTAAGACAAGCTTTCAAATATTTCAGTTACTTTGAGCTTTGTTCCCCTGAATTTTCTGGGTTTTTTTCTTTTTTATGTTCCTTATCTGGGCATGTCACAACAGGCTACAATATAGCCTGTTAACATACTATGTCAAAGAAAGAGGTCACTTCTTAATTTCTACTTGATATTCCTTTTATTTCATCATTCGTGGACAGGTGAGAGCCCTCTGCCCTCCTGACCCATGGGTGTGCTGCGGCTGCCTGTCCTCAGACAAGCCTCATCCCTTCCCCAATACACCTCCACTTACAAACAAGTCATGAGGATCAAAGAAAGGGACTCTGATCCTCCATCACCTACCCAAAAAGTAAGTTTTGGGGATTTAATAAAAGCGGGTAGCTGCAATTTAGCTATAGTGGAAAGTACTCTGTCTAGTTTTGCCTTTCCAGCCTTGGGAGGATTATTGACACCCACTCATTCAGGTCACACATTTCCAAGAACCTGAGCAGAAAGTCATGAGATGAGAAGGTGGATTATTATTTTTATCCCACACTTATTTTAAAATGTAAGCATCAGCCATAGCTCTTAATTCTCTCATGTGCAGCAGCAGTTCTAGGCCTTATTCTGCATCAATTATCAAAAATAAAAATACAATAAATAAGGCAGCACCTGTGGAAAGCGGAATGTGCAGTAGAAGCTATTTACCCAACAGAAAAGGACAGCACAAGACAGGGAACACAAGGTGCTCTGCAGGTTTGGAGGAGGCTTCACAATCTGTGGAGGATTTTGCAGATCACTGAGGATCTAACTGCCTCCAAAACACTCAGCACCCAGACCTGTGCTGGAAGCCAAAGGGAGAAGCACTGCTGAAAATCAAAGCCTTTTTGTATACTCTGGAGTGCTCCAAAATATTTGCTTGTAATACACGGTCTGTGTGCCTCCTGACTTCAAAGAAGATGCACAAGCACAGGACAGCTCCAGAGGAGTACAACAGCCCTTACTGCTCAACCATTAATTAAGCTGACAATCTGAAGTCCAAGGTAAGTGTACACAATTTTACAGCCAAATCTTCTGATGCAAATCCATGTGAACCTTTGCACAGGGGAAGGAGTTTTTTAGGGAAATTAATTTAGCCTACAGCTGATTTTAAAGGATTTTATGGGCTTGCTTTAAAATTTATTAAGAACAATGATTCTTTCAAAAACAGCTAAAGAAATGGTGTGCAACTAAAGCACATCCTTTCCCTCAGTTCTTTGAGATGTTTTTTTATGGACCCCTCTCTCACATCCTGTTTCCTTCACTCCCATATGATGACAGAAGCTGAACATGGCTGTGGTACCGAGGCATAAGGAGATGCTGCAGAAGGTCCATCTCCTTGCTGGGGAGGTGGATGTGACACTCTTGTTGGGGTGGAGCTGAACCAACATTCCCATCCTCTGCGCTGACAGCGCTGTGCCGTTGCCAGGTGCTGGGTAGGATGATGGTAGGAAACGGAGCTCTTTGAAGATCTCTTGGGTAACACTTCTTGAAGTGTCATTCGTAATTGCTTTCTAGCCTACAAAGTACTTGCTTTGTGCAGTTCTTGTCTCAAATATTGTATCAAAGTGTTATAAAGTGCTTTCATTGCTAATAAATACTAACTACGGTGCTATAAAAACTTGTCAAAAAGCACCATAGGGCATGAATCTCACTGAATAAATTATATGTGCCTTTAATATATTAATGTAAACTGTTTCTATGCACTACCAGGCAGCTTACAGATCAATCACTACTAAAATTATTCATACATAACATTAACACAAGATACTACTAGTTTCTTCATGGGTTTTTGGTTTTGCTTTTTTTTCTCTTTGGTATAAATGCTCGAATCTGCCTGTTTGGCTTTGTTCTGCTCCATGTAGCAATGCTGTATCCTTCCATTCCTTCCAAAGTGATAAAACCGTACTGTATTTCTAACACTTGTTAAAATACTAAAAAGAAAGAAAATCTGTGGTTTATACTGAAGGAACTGTTATGTGTCTTTCAGAGGTGGCCTCACTCCTAAAGTGCTGCCAAGACTCAGACCTTTGGTGACTTTGAGGCTAAAGGCATTTCTGCACTTTGTGTTGAGGTAAGGGTCCAGAGCAGTATCATGCTCTTGTGATGATGCCACTTTGTAGCATGATGTGGCCTTTTTTGGCTTTCCCTTCATACAAGTGGAAGTACATGAAACTATGTTAAATTAAGTTTAATATATTGTGCTGGTTTTGCAACGTGGCTTCTTTAAGAAGCAGCTAGAAGCTTCTTTGGGGTCCAACACAGTAAATCCCAGATGGGCTAAGGCCAAACTCCCAAACCCTGTTACTGACAAGGCCAGCTGGGCCAATCAGTGCTGGTCACAGGCCTCTGGGAGCCACATTTTAGAGAGAGAACAACACAAACAGCTGCATTTTGCCACTGGAGAAGGGAGTGAGAAGCTATACAAAACTCTCCACCCAGGTGCCTGCACAGGTCTCCGTGCATTCCTGCTGCACAGGTGCATTCCGTGTCACTTAAGGAGACTGCAGCCACAGCATCAACCAAATACAGACTTACCCCTGACAGTCTTCCCAGGTGATAAATAGCATTTTATAGGTAAAGCTAAATGCTCTATAGTACCATGTGCCTCTTCAGTACCAAAGTACTGCACAGCACAGGATGGGCCTAGGGAATAGCACAAGTCAACAGCCTAATTAACATCCCTTCTGCTAAGTCTGCAAGAACATCTCTTCAAAGACTGTTAGTGACAGTGTCATTTAACAAGTGTCAGACAGAATCAACGCGCTTCCTTGAGGGACGTGGTTGACTTTGAAACTCCTGGGTCAGTCATTGCCAAGAAAGGTTTAACAGAAGTTGGTTATTTGGACTGCTGTGAGGGAAAGCAGCATCCAAGCAAAGGAAGAACGCAGGATGGACCACAGTCCAGAATCACAGAATGACTAGGTTGGAAAAGACCTTTAAGATCATCCAGTCCAACTGACCTGTCCTCTCCTAAACCATATCCCTGAGCACCTCATCTACCAGTCTGTTAAATACACCCAGGGACGGGGACTACCCCCCCTCCCTGGGTAGCCTGTTCCACATCCTGACAGCTCTTTGGGGGAAGAATTTCTTCCTAACATCTGATCTGACCTGCCCTGGCACAGCTTGAGGCCATTTCCCCTTGCCCTGTCTCTTAGCAGAAGTGACCATCACCCACCTCTCTATAACCGCCTTTCAGATCATTCTAGGCAGGGATAAGGTCTCCCCTCAGCCTCCTCTTCTCCAGACTAACCACCCCCAGATCCCTCAGCCACTCCTCAGAAGGTTTGTTCTCCAGCCTCTTCCCCAGCCTAGTTGCCCTCCTCTGGACCCACTCAAAGGCACCAATGTCCTTCTTGTTGTGAGGGGGCCCAGAACTGAATGCAGCACTCAGTGTGTCTTCACCAGTGCCAAGTCCAGGGGAACAATCACCTCCCCAGACCTGCTGGCCACACCATTTCAGATACAAGCCAGGATGACATTGGCCTTCTTGGCCACCTGGGCACACTGTCAGCTCATGTTCAGTTGGTGGAAAGTAACACAGCTGCTCTGTGTCCTGAGGATTGCTCTGTTGTGCAAAACTCATTTCAAAACCTGTAAGGTCTGTCTTTTCCGGCATGAAATTTGAAGAAAGACCAACTCAAGCCTCGTGGTAGGAGTCCCTGACTCTGCTGTATGTTGAAGCACAGAAATCAAACAGAGCTGAATGTGCCTTCATCTCCTACTTTCACTGCAGCCAATGTGAGGACACTGATTTTTTCCTCTTTCTCTTTCATCAGGGGAGGAAAACATGTTAGTTCTATGATGTGACAGTGCCTATGACATTTATCCTCCAGGGTCAGAATGCCCCTGTGCTTGAGGCTTAATTTTCTCTCTGTTTTCCAGAGAAAATGCTGAAGCTCACTTTGATCCAAGTATATGGCATCCGTGGGGGAAGCAGCCTGCCCGTTTATGACCAGCTGTTTACATGTTGGCAGTCCCTCAGAATGATCTTTTAGGAAAAAAAATGTACAATTCTCCACCTAGGGTGATGGCTGAGTCCCACTGGGGATTTATCAGTTACCACTGACATCAGGGATATCAGCAGAGACCTCTTAAGCTTCCAGAAGATACTTCTACTTTTAATCCAAACAAATCAGTCCACCCTCTAACTTCTTGGCTGACAGCCTGGGCTCCTGAGCAGACTCCAATTACCACCTCCCAGCATTGCTTGGGAAAGCTTCGAGCTTTAATGTAGACCAACACCTGGAACTACCTTCCAAATACCCTTCACACCTGGATCTGTGGTGCTGTTCCAGCTCACCTGTTGCCTCTGGTCTGTAAGAAGTAAAACCCATACCAAACAGCAGACATTTCTGGAAAGCTCATTCTAGCCATGCAGATATTACAGCCAAGCTTTCCTCCTCCTGGCATCTCTCTGTGCAATTAATGGTGCTTGATGTGGAGCGTGCAAGTAACTTTTTCTGTGCTTTAGTAACCTCCAGAGAAGGTTCATCTGTGATGAATTTGAAGTAGTGTTTAAAGGTTAAATTCAAATATGAAGTTATAATGTAGAGGGTGGCTAACTTGTTCATTTTAACTATTTATGTAAACTTTGGGTATAAGATACCAAGGATATGAACATCAAGAGAGGAATTATTATTAAATATATTAACCAGATGTAACCAGAAAAATTAAGGACTAATTTTTAAAGAAGACACAGAACTAAAAAAAGACACCTATTAATTAAAGCTATTAGAAATCATGGAAGTGTTCCCTACAGAGGGTGGGAAAATTCCTTCACCTCTAGAAATTTGAAAAGAGACTTGGGACTGTGACATGTGTCAGCCACAGGTTCCCCCAGCCAGGAGTTATTAATTTCACATGTTAAGACATGATTGTTCTTCTGCCTACAGCACCTGCAAACACGATGGCTCATAGTGAAACTGTAATTGACAGGGTTGAGATCAACGAAGGTGTCATGTGTGAGGTATACACCTCATTGATAAAGATGCAACCATAGCAACAACAGCAAAGGTGAATTCTAAACCCACCTCCTAAACTCAGGTACCTGAACTTTAAACATACTGTCTTCTGTGATGGATGATGATGATGATGAAGTAGCCTGTGACAGCCAAAGAACAGGAAGAGCAATGCAGAAGTAATGACTGAAAATCACCAGCTAATGCAGTAATAGCCTTACTCAGCTGTCCATAATGGCTGATGCAGTACTTGCAAGACATCATGTTCTCCTGAAGGCATACATAAAGAAATATTGCATCTTTACTGGGGGCAAAACCCAAACAAATCCACATCTGTATCAAATCACAGGTCAGATCATCTATTTGAGATGCAAGCACATACCGAGCAGCAGGTGTCAGCAACTCTAACCTTTGCTATGCCAGATAAATAAAACCAAAAACCTCAACATGGCCAATTTAATGTTTTGACATGTGCAGTTTAAGGCACAGAATGATGCTTACAGCTGGCTAAGAGCTGAAATCACAGGCAGATGAGCACTGCACCGAGTGGCACCTGAACTGGATGAGGCATGTGAACCAGGAAGGCTGGCATTAGCAGGCACCCAGCAATTGGGAGCAGTTAAGGATCCAAAAAGTAGTGAAATGGTAAAAGACAATGAAGTCACAGAAGCTGTAGTGGAAGTCCTCAACATCTTTCTAGAGATATCAAAGAGCTGGCCAAAATATCTTACAAATAGCAGGGCTCTTCTCTCCAACAGATACGCCAGAGGCTTCAGAAGCAGCCTTGACTGCAGCACCAGGGAAGCTTTTCTGCAGTGTGAGTTTACAAAGGGCTGGTGCTTCTGATGCTTAAATAAATTCTTCTACAGCAATCAGGAAGGGACTTATTTTAAAATGAAAACCACAAAAAAGAAGTTAATGTAAAATTAGAATGCACTTAAACAATTAGCTCTGAGTTTGAGAGATGTCTGCTGCCGCAATGAATAATAATCACAGTAATTGCTTAGATTTATAGAGCATTTCTAGCCCTAAGGCATGTGGAGCTCTTTGCAAATACTGATATGCATTGTCTAAAAACACTTTGGTAAAATGTATCAATACTCTCAGGAGGGGAAGGAGACAGCTCAGCAGCTTCAGCACAAGGTGCTGTGCAAAGGTCTGGCCCGGGAGCTGTGCAGCTGAACAGAAGTGAAGTAGGTGGACAGTAAATTGCTATCTATTCATAGAATGTACCAGGATTAGCTTTAAACTTTGGTTTGGCTTTCTGGAGTGAATGGGCTTTGAGTCACCCTCAGTATGTATTATGAGTGATGTAGATGTTTACCTACATGTAACTGCTTGATTCACACTCAGCCATTTAAGTGGGTTTCAGCCGCACCAGGCCTTGCAGTGGGTGGGAGGAGATGGATGAGGGGATGCCCAGCAGTCCAGCTGCAGGGAGCACCGAGCCATGTCCAGCACTGCTCCCCTCTGGGCAACCAGCCCCAGCTCCCACTGCAGCAGGCAACGGACTGACTACAGCAAGAAGGCTGGGAATCTGCACACAGCTGTGTCCACCTCATCCTCACTCCCAGCCCACCCTGCATTCCCAACACGAGACACACTGCTGGTGAGAAGCTCAGCTAAATATCATTACCAGAGAGAATTCACTTTTCAGCAGAAGCTCTCTGCTCTCTGTGTGTAGACCCCAGTAAGCACCTAGCATCGTATTGCTGATTCTGGAAGCAGAGCTGGGATCAAATTGGGCTCTCGGATAACAGCGCTCTGTATCAGTAAGGACTCGAGTGCAATCAGATTGCAGCGTTTCCCAACAGATAATGACCCATTTTTTCATCCAGGCCTCCAAACCCATTAAAATTACCATTCAAATCACTTTGCTTTTACTCTGAGGAGACCCAAAGAGGATGAAAATGTGTGTAAGACTAAGGTATCTTTAGAGAAAGTCCCACCAGACAGGTGACTTTCCTGTTTTTGTCATTCCCTCCTTCCCTTGCTGCTTCCTTGCACTGTCTTTTGCGGGAGAGAGGAAAAGAAATTTCAAGGAAAGCTGGAGATGCTGGACAGGAGGGAAGCAGATGGAGAACAGCAGTAGGTGCCCAGGCTTTGAGGCAGGAGTTTCTGAAGCCCTTGGGAGAACTCTCAGAGCCTTCCCAGGCTCCCTGTGAGAATCACATTACTGTTCCAGGCCAGCAATTGCAAAATGCTGGGGACACACTGTTGGTTATGGAAACTGGCTGTGCAAAGCAGAGAGAAATAAGAAACAGTCACACATGTCAAAGACCAGAGAGGTTTAATTGGAAAAGACAACAATAAATGTTACTTAAAGTTTCCATTTGAATCAGAAGGACAGTGAAGTGAAACCCAACAATGAATGCACAGAAAAGACACGTTGACCTGGGGCAGGACTAGCCAGCCCTGTGACTTCTTCCCCACTTCCACTTCTCCTAAGGGCACCCTTCCTTCCAGCACTGTCCTCCAACAGCACTGGAGGGGCTCCCGTCAGCAGCAGCACCACAAACTTCTGTAAACCACATTACTTTCCATTTTTTCATAAGCAATAAATAGATTAAGAGAGGCTTTGCACAGAGTAACAGGGCTGAGCCAGGGTTTGGGCTTTGCTGGTGATACAGAGAGACTGCACAGGACCCAGGCTGGGGTGGGCAGGCAGCTCCTGGTGTCACTGCCCTGAGCACAGCTTCCCTGGATGCCCGTGGAGCACAAAATCTCCACTGTTTCCTGCAGAAAGGGCTCTCCCAGAAACCTCCAAACGAGGTGGAGAGGTACTGAACCAGGGGTGAGGCGTTCTGCAGGGAGAGAAAAACCAGGGCAGTGAGCAATGAATGTGTGTCTCAGACCAGGAAATCTTTGTTGGGATCCTGCCCCACACATCAATTGCCTTCATCACTCACAGCACAAATCATGCACTTAAAAATAGACAAAACTCAGTTGATAACACAGTCTCTTCCAAGCTCTAGGTGCCCTTTGGTGACTTGGCTTCCCTACCAGAAACAAACCAATGTAGAAGTCCTGATCTTGAATCTTGTATCAGGCCAAATAACAAAAAGGGATTTATCTTGACTCTAATCTCCTTTTCCAATATACAGACATATTGAAAGAGATTACCTTACGAAAATTGAAGGAAACTGTGGTATTTTAAAACCCTAATCCCCTCTTTCCTCTGTAGGAAATAAGATAAATATCTTGATTTCACTCAGTACGATTACAAGAAGCTTTTCTGTTATCAGAAGTTCTCAGTTTCCTCTGGTGAGGCATTTTTTGTGTACCAAGCTACAGCAGTGTCCTGATTATTGGCAAGCCAGGTAGTTTTGGGATGAAGGAAAGTACCAGCCAGGGTGCAGCACAGATGCCAGCATCACCTTGCTGGAGAGCAGGGATCCCTGTGGGAGCTGGTTTGTACTGGGACAGGCAGTTTGCTTTAGTGGTGGGCCCTGGTGGCAGGTGGGACTGGTATGACGTCCATAAGGGATCACCCATGCCCTTTCCCTAGACTTTAACCTTTTTGCAGAAGAATTTTGAAGTGTCAAAAGAAAAAAAAAACCCAAAAACAAAAGAAAACCAACTTAAAACTATTTGTCTTTTAAATGTAGCACAGATCCCTAGGAAAGAAAAAGCAGGGAAGGGGTGGGAGGAGGAACACCAGCCTTCACAGATGACAGCTGAGAGAAAAGTGTCTCACTTCCTACCCTGGGGATAACCCAACCTGAGCAGAAAGCCTACTGCACTTCCAAATACAAAGAAAGGCTTTAGTGTTAGCAGTAACTTCAGAAAACACCCACAATAAAAAATAAGCCCACTCCCACGCCAGCTGGAGGCACACAGGATGTGGATGCTGGGGGGGGTTAGCAGCACAGACATGCTTTGCCTTCCTAAATCCACAACAGGGGCACAGCAGGGGCAGCATCTCATCAGACTCTGGAGAGGGTCCCGACTGCCAAGTCCTGCTATACACCTCCCCCCTCATCACCCCGAGCTTTTCTGACTTTGATGGTGCAAATTTTATGGTGCAAATTTATGCAAATTTACGGTGCAAATCCTGCTCTTCATTTTTCAGACCATGCTGGAGTCTCTCTTCCCCTTTTACAGCTCTTTGGGATTCTTTTTCTCTGACCTTGTGATTTTAAATGCCGTGGGGAACAGCTGGGACCCATGATGGTGAGGCTGCTCACCAGGGTGGGTAAGACTTGGACTTCTCTGCCCTCCACATCCCCTGTGCTGCCATGCTGGAGGTATGTCCTGGCTGCTGCAAATGCTTTTATCCAAGGTAGCCTCAGCATCTGTGAGGCTTTGTGTGTCACCAGCTGCTGCCACAGGACACCTTGTGCATCCACCTACTCACAGAAGTCAGGAGATACAGAAATACACCCACCTTTCTTCTGATGAGGGCAAGGAGAAAGGAGGGACAGAGTGGTTGTGCAGATGATGATGATGATGATGATGATGATGATGATGATGATGATGATGATGTTCTAGCCTGTCATTTTTTTTATGCTGCACAGAACAACACATGGCCAAGCTCTTTGCCACGTGTGCAACTCTGTTTTTGTGGAGAGCACCTCACCTCTGTTGTGGAACACCTAAATGCCCAGAACCGAGTGTCTCTGCTCTTGCTTCCTGCACAGCAGGGTGTATAATCTCACCCTGTACTTCTTGACCCAGCCCCTGTCTCCTGCTTGAGCTACCAGAAACCTCCTGATACTTAGAGCTCACCATGTCCTGCTTGTTATCCGTCCCAACTCTCAGTCATGGAATCTAACACTAGAAGGCTGTGACTGTGGAGAAGATTGATGCCAAGTTATAAAATTATGCCAGGGAAGATGGAACATAAGTTTGAGTGTAAATATTGGCAAAGCTTTATAAAAAATTAAAAGAAAGCTCCTCCAAGAAATGACAGTTGTTTAGTTGTTATTGAGGCTAATGAACTCCCATATTTTTACAGAATAGCTTTTCAGGTTTGTAGCTAATGAAATTTCAGTGAAAACCAAATTATCTCTTGACCAAGATTAACATTAGCAAAGGGGAAGACTTAAGAAGCACTATGCTGTGTCTAAGCCCTTTCCCTGGTACGAGATTGTCCCCTGTACATTTGAATTCCTTTGTCCAGTCTAGCTTTGAATGACAAATGACATGAGCCATCTGCATGTGCCATCACATGCCCACCCTGAAGAAGTAACTGGGAGAGAAAAGCAAAGGCACAACAGCAATGTATTTGGAGATGTGACAGAGATTATTTGGAGGTCACTGAGAACCCTGGTGCTGAACCAAATGAGACCCAATATATTCATGCTGCCACTGCTAATGCTCGGGGACAGAGCTGGAAGTCGTCTCCTTTGTTGCACTCATCACCCCTCCGGGCTGCACTCAAATACTCTGGCTACTTAGAAAGCAGCACACTGCTGAGAGCTGATCAGCTCGGGCCGTGGTCCAACCTACCAGCTCAGTGCTGAGCAGTGTCCCTCTGCTCGCCAGCTGCCACCGCCTGTCCCTCGCTCGCCCCAGGCTCGGCTGCCGGGCATTCAGGCTGCCTTTCCCCTCGGAAATCCTGCGGCACCCAGCACAGTGGTGAACGAGCTCCTGGCTGGGTGCTCTCCGTGCTGTTACAGCAAGCAATGGAATGAAAAGCAAAGGGGCTGAGCACATCCCCAGGCTGGAGACCAGGCCACTCAACCAGCAGAGATTCTTGTCCTCACCCAGTCTGTCCTGAGCAGAACAGCTTCCCTCAGCTCACCCTTGAGTTCAATACCTGTTCCTGAACAGGCTGTTTCAAGGAAAGCCAGTCTTAAATACTAAACTTCTAGTGGTAGAAAGCTGCACATGATAATCTGCTGCCATGGCTTAAAATTTCCACTTTTAAAAACCAACATGGTGTGTCCAAAGCAAGTTTATGCACTTCACCTTCCAGGTCTTTCCCTTGCTGCTCACCTGTGCATTAGACTTCTGCAAATGGACACTGATCTCTCTGTCTTCTCTAGCACAAAGTAAAAGAGCCCATGTCCCAGGACTGGTTTACTGCAGCCTCTTTTTGGAACCTTTAATCACACACAACTTTCCCCTGCTCCTCTGGAGCGTGGGGCCGCACCGCCAGCCCTCCCACGCCGGGTCCGTGAGCAGCGCCGGCTCCGTGCCGCGGGAAGGACCTGTCCTCCCTCCCCCCACGGATCGAGCGGAGCTGGTGTGCAGCATCGCAGCCTGCTTCACACCGGCCGTTTGGTTCCTCTTCAGCCTGTGTTCAGCTCGCCAAGGGCACGGCCATGAAGACCATGTTTCAGTAACTCTGTGGAAACAATTTCCTTGTGCCCTGTTAACCAAGAAATCCAGAGCACAGAGTAACCCTGTGCTGCTCGCTCTTACTACCCATAACCCGCTAATCTGGTCCTATCTGCATATGTTATCAGCAATTAATTTTTTCTCCAGAGAGGAGATTAAAAGTAAACAGCTTGTGGCCAGGACGTGTTCCTTAAACATCCTGACTAGAAATACATCCCCTAGAAGACATTAATTTTATTATGATTTATAAGCTATGGGGCTGATCTTGTTAGCATGTGCCATGCTGATGGAGGCAAGTGGAACGTGTCACACGTAACATTCGTTTGGAGAATTGAGAACTCCATTTCACAATCTCATGTTTACCAGTTGTACAGACACTACTCCGCCTTTTGAGACTTTTTATATCATATCATAGATGAAACTGTCCATACACTATCAGTTAAGGACCATGTCTTTCCTTCCTATTTATCTGGGGGTGCAATTTTGTGCCAAACATGGATCTTGGGATGAGGCGGCTGGTCCTCAGGGTCAGGATATTGGCCAACCTGCTTGCCAGGCAGGAGTGCATACTGCCCTGCAGCCACAGCCTGTGGGAACAGGGAGGCAGGGAGCATGGAAACCCAGCCTGGGGGGCAGGGGTTGGGAAATGGGGACAATTTCTGTTTGTCTCAAAGTTTCCTGATGGATGCAAAATCAGCAGGAGGGGGACAAAGATGCACTTTTCACAGGCAAGGTGGTCAAGTATTGACTAGACCAGAAGCAGTTCAGCTCCACTTCTGGTTTCCACAAGGATCAGTATTAAGGTGAAAGTGGGGCTTTTGGGGTCCTTTTTTACTTTTTTCCTACCAGTCTAAACTAAAAGATTGTCTCAAGCTATCACTGCTACCGTGGCTGTAAACCTTTGTTTAATTCCATGCCTAAATTTATTCCTGGACACTTTCTATCAATTTGTTCTTGTGACAGCATTATTCCTTAGCTTAAATAACTCTCTTAACCTCCCAAAGTATTTACAAATAGCAATCAGGTCCCCCCTCAGCATCCAATCTGCTAGAGGAAACAAGCCAGCCATGCTGGGGCTGCAGTCCGGAGCTGTGCAGTGCCGTTCCTATCAACACAGGGAACTGATACCTGAACTGAAACTGTCAGAGTGGGAAACACATCTTGAGCAATTTCTGGTGGCATCACCCAGAGGGCTGAGCCCTGGGGCTGTTCCAAAATGAAGGAAATACTTTTTGTCACCCCTGAGCTCAACATTTTTTGTTGTTTTGAGCTCTCACAAGGTTTCTCTCCTCAGTATGACTCTGAACCATGGTGGGAAGAGCAGTGTCCAGACTGACCCATGGGACCACCTGTTCTGTACCTTCTACCAGTGCTCATGCTGTGTGGGGTGTGCTTTTGGCCATCCTAATGCCATGCTTGCAGATCTGTAACGGGCAATGTGCACACCACTGGTGGACAGGGCTGACAGACAGCACTCACGGATGTCAGCATGGCTTCTCCAGGCACCTGCAGCTGATGGAAAGTGACACTACTGCAATTCAAAGTCCACCCACAGATTTATGCCTATGAGATAAAAAATAGCATTAGCCTCTCCTGTACCTCTTGCTAAGCACTGGAGGGTCCCTAAGGACAGAGCCCTCCCAGGAGCAGAAGAGGATGTTCCTTCAGGTCCTCCAGCCACCACAGAGAGAGGTGATAATGTGCCCACAGGGTACAGTTAGCTGAGTGGCTGCCCAGAGGCCTGCTAAACACAGTAATCCAATCACACGAGCATGATGGAGCATGCAAACATAATGCTTGCATCTCTTTGCTAAGATGAAGCAAATGCAATCCTACAATCAAGGACAAAAAATCAAAATTCCAGCCCAAAATGTTAGCTGCACCCTAGCAGTAATTTCATCAGCTCTTCTTCAAACAAAAATGATGGTTGCCTCTCAACAGGGAATTTCTGCTAAACTCCTGTCCAAATGAGGAATTACATAAAAAAGCAAAATTTGTGGGGGGTGGAGATCAGAGGGATGACACCATTTTTATGTTTCTCAAGCTTTTGCTCAGAAACTTCCTAAAAAGAACTTAGTGGGAATGTGCTTTATCAGCATGTTCACATAGGGGTGACGCTCTAGCCTATTGGTCCCATTAATAAGGCAACTGCTGGAGAAATTACAACCTGCATCCTAAAGCTCAGCAGCCTGTAATTGCTCCAAGTCTCACAAGCACAGCAAAATATATGCTGCTTCCATTGTGCCTCCCAATGACCTATGGGAATGCAGTGTGAGATGGCAAGCAATGAGGCAATGAAGGAAGAGCAGACCAAGTCCAAATGGTCTGTCTGGGGGCTAATGAACTCATAGTATGTCAAAGCTCTGATCCATCTTGCAGGATCATTAAACTTCCCAGGCAGTTCTGCCAGTCAGAAATTTTAACCCTAATGGCCTGATTTTGCTCTAAATAACTGTATAGCTTTGGGCAGTAGTATTCTGCCAGGGAAATTATTTTCTAAATGATACCTTGTGATAAGAAAAAGATCAGGAGAAGATCTACAGAAAAATCTGTTCACTTTGTGCAAAGGGGGAAAAAAAACCCTTTCAGAATTGTATTTGTGTTGTAGTTAGTGCTAAAATTAAAAAAAAATAAGGCTCCATTTTAAAACATGCATCCTCTGGGTTCAAAAACCATGTCACCATGAAGACTGACTTCCACATTGATTTCAGATCTGGCCACACCAAGCTAAAGCAGCATGTTTGTTACTGATGGGGCTTGTGCCCTTGACAGGTCTGTCTGTGAGTTTTGTGCACCCTGGTGCCTACCTCCCCAGCTGCCTATTTCTCCTTAAAAGTAAAAGCAAAAGAAAACCACCCAAAACCTTTCAGAAACTCAGGAAGAACAAATAAATATTAGGCTTTTACCCTTTTGGTTAATTTGAGGAGCTTCCAGGCTGCCTGGCCGAGAGCATGAGGAAAGCCCAGAGCTGCCTTTGAAGCTGCATCGGGAGACCCTGAGTTTGAACCCAAACCATAATCTTTCACCTCTGGGCCAGCTGAAGATCTGACACTTTTGTAAGTTCATCCAAGCAAAGCTGTGCATGTACTGAAATACCTCATTTTCTTTCATTTTCTAAAGCAGCACCGAGGCCCTTCCTTGCCCATCCCTGCTGGTTGGTGCTGCCGCCCGGAGCTGCATTCCAGGCTCTCGCTGAAGCCCTCACACACTGTCCTCTTTCCAACATCACCAACAGAGCAGGGCTGTACCACCTCCCTGATAACACAGCCTGTAAACATCTCCTCTCCAGAGCAACCTTCCCCAGCACAGTTAACATAGTTAGTTGTTTCCGCGGATGCGTGCACACGCGTGAGAAAGAGGGAGAAGAGAGGGGAGACAAATGTTTAGCATCCTGCAGTGGCACCAGCAGACCTGGCCTCAGATTCCTCTCTGCTTCTACTGCAACGGTTTTTAGGGACTTCAGCAGGGAGAAGAGATTCTGTCCTGGCCGTGCCCGACCTGTCCCCCAGCGCTCACTGCTGCGGTCCCTCCGTTCTCCAAAACACTTCTGCTGCTGCCAGGGGCCACCGCTCCGTCCCACCGGAAAAGGTGATAACGGGGACACGTGTTCTCCCCCATCTGAGGCTAAATGCACCTTCAGCGATGAAGCACCCACTCTGGGAGAGCTTTCAGCTTGCCAACCGCCACGGAGGGCTCTGCCCTGGGAGAGCTGGAGAGGAGGAGGCAGGAGCAGAGGCCAGGAGGCTGCGCTGGCTATGCTGTTGGCTGGAGGCTCCTACGGGTGGGTGGGAAAGCCCCACTGGTGACGCCAGCCCACGGCTGCTGTGGAGGAGCGGCGGGAGCCGACGGGGCTTTCCAACCCCGGCAGCGAGTGTGTTACTCTGCCTCGGGAAGCTCTGCGGTCTCTGCGGCTCTCTTAGTGCCTATGGGAGGATAAGAGATAAGAGGAACAGGAGGAGGCAGAACAGGAGGAGATATTTCACTTGTAAACCCAGATCCTTGAGAGACACCTGCCAGTTCCATCACGAAAGCAGCGCTGAGTAACTGAGCTCTGTGTTTCCTGAGTCCAGCCACAGCTGCAGCCCACACAACCCCACCATTCCAGATGGGATGGGAGCCTCTCTCCATCCATGCTCTGTGAACACAAGTGACACACACTGGGCACTGAACCCGCTGCGTGATCCAGCCCATACCCACTGCCTGGGCACCCGAGGAAACCTCAGCACCCTTTAACATATCTTGTGAAGCCATTTCTGGGCCAGGAGCTCAGAAACAGCCAGAGGATTTCTAAGGCCACAGCCACTGAATGTGCTGGTGCCTCTGCAGGTGACCCTGCAGGGGAAGGGCATGGTGCATGGTGGCACAGGGACACCTGGCCAGCCCGGATTTGACCCGTGAGAAGGCAACGGAGCACTGATGTAGTTGATGACTTTGTGAAATTAAAGCTGTGACAAAGACATGGTCATTCAAAACCATCTTTATAAAGATGCAGATTGCTTTGCTGCCACAGCAGTGGGCACCTGTGTGTCCTGATGTGTATTTGCTACAGGCAGCACCTGAGCTCCCACCTAGGTAGGGGGGGTCCTCCCCGTTGGGGTGTCAGGAAGACCCCAGGAGCAAGGGGAGATGGTGCTCTGAGCTGGCAGCTTCGCAAAGCCAGAAGGGTTGCAGGATGGCTGCTCCTGTCTATGCAAAGCTACTTCGTAACAGAGGAGGGAAGTCTCTTTAACTTACTCACTGTTTTAAAGCTACATCAAGTACAGCAATGCCATCAGCCCATCCATCCCACCTGTAGCCCATAGGCTCTTCTGCTCCTGGCCAGGAAAAGGTGGGGAGAAAGGAAGAGCTCCTGCCTTTGCTTTACAAGCCTCAAGTGGCAACACAAAGCTAAACACAGGCACAAATCCACCCTCAAGTCCCAACCCTCCTGCAAACCCCCCATGTCAGACAGGAGGGTCTGGCTGCCCAGAGTGGGAGCAGTGGGTGCACCAGGTCTCCATGGAGCTCCCCTCACTGTGTAGACACCACTGGAGCTGTGACAGGTCTCTCCTAAAATTACAGCAGATATTTCCCAATCTGCTGCCAGGAGCAGTTTCCAGCTCAGACCTCGGGCAGCTCGGTGGGAGGGATGTGTAGGGGACTGAGACATGGGGCACGACCACCCCTGTGTATCCGCTGGGGGAGCATCCCGATAGGCACACATCACTCCTTCCTTTGCTCCACAGCAGCTCTGACCTTCTCGTCCCTACACCTGGGGCAGATTTAGCTTCAATCCAGAAGATCTGTAAACTGTGGAGTTGCTAAACATCTAAAAACTGGAGAATCAAGTTGCTGTGTTGCCTGTTCCAAGAGCAGCAAGGAAGAACAGGGGCTGGCTGCAGGTCAGGAGGTTTGCTGGCACAGCTACTTGCGATCCCTAATGGGACCAGTGAGACCCCTCAGCAGTGCTCTGGTGTGATTGACTGCACACCTCTCCCCACTTTGTGCACCTCCAGAGCGCTGATGTGACGGGGGACGATGGGCTTAGCTTGTTTAATTTTGCATTTAAGAAGACATGAACTTCCAATCCCCCAAGCTGCACGTTTTCTGGGGGGTTATCCCCACTTTGTTTCTCTCTGCTCTTCTCAAGGGAAATCCAGATGTGTTGTACTTTGGAGAAATAAAATTGGCATCAGCCTTGTCTGAGAAGACCTCTCTGTGATGCAACATGGGTAAACAAACCTCTCACCATGGCTTCCCCGAAGGGATGGACTCAGCACTGCGCTGTGCTGAGCTGTGACTTCTGAGAGGAAACAGGGCATATACCAAAGCAACCTCCTTGAGCCAAACATTCCACAGTTTGTCTACTCTGATCATTGCTCAATTACCTTTGTCCTGGTTTTGTCTAGTGTAGTTAGTTTTTGTTCTAGCAGCCGGTGGGATGCCGTGTTTGGGAGTCAGGATGAGACCAGCACTGATCACACCCCCGGTGTTTCCAGTTGTTGCCAGGCAGCCAAAGACTTCTCAGTTCTTCATAACAAGAAGGTGGGGGCACCCAGGAAGCTGGGAGGGGACACGGCCAGGACAAGTGACCCAAACCAGCCACAGAGAGTTACATCCCAGGCCGGTTACATGCTCAGTGTAGAGGGTGGTGGGTGGGGGAGGAGGGCCCCCCTTCAGGACGTGCGGTTTGGGGGTGATCCGGTTCCAGGATGGCTCTGAGCTGTACGGCCTGAGGGGTGCGGTTCAGTGAGAAATTACACCCTGTGGGACCATTTTAATGTATTTTATTATAAAGTCCTGTCATTGTTATCTCTCCCTACTGTCCCAGAAAAGGGTCCTTATCCCAACCTGTGAGGTTTCTCTTTCTTGGTTTTCTTTTCTATCTTTGCACCTCCAGCATTTTAGAGAGAGCAGCTGTGTGGTGTTCAGCTCTCAGCTGGGGTGAAACCATGACAATATTTTACCCAAAGTCATCTTCTTCATGTGCCAAAATTTCAGAACCTGTTTTGTCCAAGAATTCAGGCAGTGCTGATCTGGGTTCCATCCTTTTGTGTGGAACGAGAGTTTAATGATTCATAAAGGATTGAGTTTGTTGTTTTGTGCAGAATAAATATCTGTGCATGATGAAAGATACTCAAGCAATATGTTGAAAGGGGAAGACAGCATTTTTAGATGACTATGGCATTTTGCTTTCAGTCTCATGGTGCACAGAACTCCTGAACTCATGATACAACCATCCAGAAACTTGTATCTATTGCAGTTAATTATTGTACTAATTTTTCCCACACATTACTTGAGTGCTCATTGTAAATTCCCCTATCCACTCATTATACAGAATGATTCCCAAGTCCTTTCAATGAGGATATTCCAAACCCTAGGTTATTAGAACTATGAATTGCAAATATTTATAATGAATTATGCAATTTGTGCTGCAACCGGAGAAACAAACCTTTGTGTATCACATGTGAGGTGCAATCTCAGCCATTGAAAAATGAATAGAGAACCAATTTCAGATTGTAGCCACACCTGCAGATTTCAATTCACCATTTGTATGTGTCCTGCCCAAATTTTGCAGTTGTGTTACACATCAGAAATTAAATAGGTGAATATCCAGGGGAAAATAAAAAGGGGTTCTGGCAATTCCAACACTTGCAGAAATTAAGTAAACAGGCAAATCAAAATTTTCTTTCAAAGCTGTGTATGCAATTCTAATATTTTTTCCCACTGTACACTCAGGCTTAGCTCCTATCTCCTGGCTCCTTTCAAAACATATATTGCATCACATCCTACCCCACCCAAGGAATGGGTGTCTCTCACACCAGCTGATGGAGAGTTCAAGAAAAAACTGGGTGGCAGGAAATCCATTCCCCATCTTCTGGTTCATACTTAAGGGAAAAAACAGAGTCGTTGTCAGGGGATTAAGCAAGCTGTGGTCACAAGCACATCATGGGCAAGCAGCAGAGCCACTGTGAGTCTGCCCCCTCACCCCAGGTGCTGTAAAGAAATCTCTCCCTGTCTGGGTCACTCAGGGCACCACAGTCTTCACAGATCATTTGAAAAGTAAATTAAACAAAAAAAAAAAAATAAAGAAGAAAGGATGAGAACTGTCTCCCAAGAGGTCACTGTGTGTGCTGAGGGTGTCTGCCTCTTCTCACTGCTGTGTTTTATGACACTCTGCTCCTCCTTCTTGGCCTCCTGCAATACTTGAAGGCCAAATGTCAGCAAGGACTGAAGGGATTCACCTTTCCAGAGTGACACATTCCCTGCCCTCCACATCTCCCACCCACACATAAGAGAGGCTCCCTGTCATCTCTCTGAACATAAAGTGTCTTGTTGCTGTGCTTACTAGCCAAGATAGAGACTGCTCTCCCCTTCTTTGTGTTTAGGCCACCAGACTGACCCCTGGACCCACCAGATACAGGCACAAGAGCATGGAGCCACCTCTGTTAACCAGGGACCTCCGACCGCACAGAGGGACATGTTTCCAACATTCACCTCAGCAGCACCCCAGCCACAGGTACTGGTCTCTGGGATGGAGAGCTGCATCCACCAAGGTCTACTCTCTCAATCCTCCTGACAACAGCAGAGGAACTGCCCCTGGGAGCATAGCTCCAATAGAAATACAGGCTGAGTGTGATGTGGTGCCACGCATCCATCACAGACAGAGGGCTCTGGGACCATGGCCCCTAAAACAGCTTTTAATCAGCAGCAGATAAATGTGTTGTAATGTCCTTCATAACACAGAAAGCTTGAGAGGTCTGTCTCAAGGCTGTGACAAGCTCTGCCCCATCTCCCACCCATTATATGGCTCAGGACTCTTTCCAAAGCTGCAGAGGTCACTGCAGGAGGGAGCCTGGACAAACCAGCACATGAGACTCATCTGGGAAGTGCTCAGTGTCTGATCTGGTCTCTAGATGTGTTCAGGTCTGAACACAAATATGGTTACCAAGTCCTCATCTGCATGTGAAGAGCCATGAATCCATCTACCACAAGAACCAACTCTACTGTAGACAGTTGCATAGAAACACCTAAGGTTGGTTTTTTTTCATAGATTGCAGTTTGTTCTGATATTATGGGAGATAATTGTTCTTTCCTCCCCTCCTCCCATGCTCCACCTCCCACTTCTCTGCTCAGTGAGGAGAAGACAGCAGAAGGTATCTCATAGCACAGAGCCCAACAAACCCCTCCGTGCCCTGTCAGCACACAGCCCATACACTCTCCTCTTACAACAACTGCACTCAGTGAAGGGTGGGGTGTGTAGGATGTGGGGTTCAAATTCACCAGGACCCCACACTGCCAACCACCAGGACTATGTCCTGCAGACTGTGCAAGGGTTGCCCAGCTCCCAGTGCTCCCACAGAGCTGGGTGCCAATGCCCAGGGGCAGGCTTTGACTGGGTTACAGCAAAAAGCAGATACTCCAGCATCTTCTGAGCTGCTTAAACAGAACAGCAAGCACTGCTCTTCCTGGAGAGCCAAGGAGGTGCCCCCACAGGGTGAGGGCATTTGGGGAAGTTCATCTTTTGCTTTTCATGAGTGCAGAAGATGCAGCAGAGCTTGGTGGGGCTACAGAGGCAGAACTTGAGAACAGCAACGGGGAGGTGTCCTGACCCCTTTGCTAGAGAAGATGGAGTAGGCAGCCTTCCCCAGGGTGCTCCCCATGGGGCCAGGTTACTCCCCTCAGCAGGGCTTCCCACAATGCACACATGATTTCTACAGTCCCCCAGCTCTTTCCTGAACACAGCTATGAAGAAACTGCACATGCCAACACATACCTGTTATCTACAAACCCACAGTGTCTGAGCACTCTAAGGATTTCTGGGTGCTTCTCTCTCCCTCTCCCTTTTTAAACATTGACCTGGTCATACATTTGAAATGCAGAGCAACACCAATCCCTCATGAGGGCTCCACAGAAATACTCTTTCTAGCGACTCCAGGGATTTTGCAGCATCTGAGAAACACTCACCTTAGCACATGAGTTGATCCATTTATTGTGGTGGTGGAACACGGGACCGTCTGCCCCAGGATGGAAGGCCTTCGGTATCGCTCATCACCACAGCACAGGATGATGAGGAAGGCACGTCTGAAAGACTTGTTCAGGAAGGCGTAGAGAAAAGGGTTCAACCCTGAATTGATGTAGCCCAGCCACAGGAAAGCCGTCCACAGCTTCCCCGGAACCGTGTAGTTTATGAAAGGATCCACTATGTTTGTGATAAAGAAGGGGGCCCAGCACAGGCAGAAGCAGCCCATGATGATGCACAGGGTCTTGGCAGCTTTGGTCTCAGTCTTCATGCGGTGGGTGCTGTGCTGGTCCGGGTGGTGCTGCCGGCCGTCGGTGGAGGCCCCCGCACGCTGCAGCACCCGGATCTGGCGGGCGTGATCCCTGGCCGTGACGTAGATGCGGTAGTAGGCCAGCACCATCAGGAGGAAGGGAATGTAGAAGGCCACCACGGAGCAGGTAATGGCGTATGGCTTGTTGACCATGAATATGCAGTAGGTAGAGTTGGAAGCCTTGTTGAACTGCCTTTGCTGAATCTGGGGGGGAGGAAGGACAAAGAAAGAAGGAAAGAACTTCAGCACTTCTCCTCCAACACCAGCAGTCCATTTGCTAGGACACCTCATCACCACTTTATGACGCTCCCTGCTCCTTCCCCTTTCCTATCTGTGTTAACTACCTTACCAACTGCTGCCTCTCCTGCCTGTGCTCACACCATGGGCTCTCTGGCCCTGCTGGTCCCCAGGTCTGCTGGACCAGCCCATGTCTCAACCTGGCCAGTGAAAATCAGCTTAACTCCCCAGTTCAGACCCAATGAGGGTGAGTGACTTCACTGAACTGACTGGTAGGCATGGGTAAAAATCCTCCCCAGAGCCTTCACTCTTTGTGACAGTCCTTCCAGATCAGTCATTTCACCCCCCCCTTAAAGACATCATAGGAAATTCAGCAAAAAGTTTCTCCTTTAGCCTCTCTTGCCTCTTTTCTCTGAATATTGCTTTTACAGAATAATATACAGCAGCAAACATATCTGACAGCAGGTTGGTGTGCCTCCTCACCAGCAACTCACCAGATCAATGATGCCAATGCTATTCCAGCCTTGCATGATAGGGAGGAAAGAAATAAACGTGGGGATTACCCAGCACCCTCCAAGCATTACAGCGATGCGCAATGGAGTCATCTTGTTCCTGTAAACCAGAGGCTGGCAGCAAATAGCATAGTACCTGCAAGGAGAAAAGTGAGAGAACAATCATCATCAAAGGAGACTTCCAGGTCTTCAAAACATTAAATTGTAAAGGTGTTTCTCCAGCTTTTTCCTCCTGCTTTTCAAAATAAAGGAAAAAAAGAAAAAAAGAAAAAGAGTCAATAGCCTATTTTCATTGACTGCCTCTTACAGAAGGAGCTCAGGACATTTTCACAGTGTGAGTAAACAAGGTTTCAAAGAACCTTGTAGGGGAAAACCAGTATTATCTGTTTTCCAGCTAGGGAGAACAAGGCACAGATTAGTGCTGTGGTTTGTCTGAAGGCACAGAGAATTGGAGTGACTTCATGTTCAGCCCTCCTCTCCCTCTGCACTTAGTCACAAATCTGTCTGCACCCTCCTTACCATGACGGGGTTTTCCTAACTGCAGTGGATATTTATTTTGACAAGACTGCAAAAGCTGTTATTGCAAATCAACAAAGTACTTCAAAGCTGTGAAAATACCAGTAAAATTAAGTGTATTTTCCCATAACCAAGCTCCCTTTCTATTTCCCAGGAATCAGACTCTCATCTGGCTGGGCTTTAACTTTCTCTCACAAGGACAGGGAGATGCCTGCATGGGGCTTCCAGTCTTTCACCATCAAGGGGATGCATCCTGTGCTCTCCATTCTCCTCCTGATCCATCTGACATATTCATAGCACAACAGATCCCTGCTCTTAAAATAACAACTAGCTCTGAACTAAAAAAGTCTTCTCAAAGAGATACAAACCCAACCTTTTTTTTTCTACCCACCTGCCAGCCAGTTTCTACATCAGGAAGGTGCATCAAACCTAAACATGGAAATATCTTTACTCTGAAATCAATCTAGGCTCACAAACATTGTGGGTCAGACCCATATAATCCAAGTGCAGATTTTTGGTGGTCCTGACCTGATGGTCTGCCACAGATCCCCAGGGAAATGCTTTTCAGCTACAGAGATTTGGATTTCAGCACATGTTTAGAGACGGACAGTACCAATGTCCCTACTGCTGCCACAGGGAACTGGGGTCCCATTTATGGTGTCCATAAACTCTCAGCTCTTTTAAATAATAAAATCTATCTCAGCTATGTGCTGTGAGGTCAGTAGAATCATGAATTTGAGACATGAAATTAACAAACACACAATAAACCTGGACCACTAACCTGAGATGCCTGCAGCATATTTAAATAAGATGTATGTGAATGCATATGTACACACAGCTTATGTGTATGTATTAGAGATGTGTTTTACGTACATGATTTATTTCATCAAGATTTGACAAGGGAACCAAAACTTTTGTGCCAAACAGGCATAAAAATTTAAGAATTTCCAAATTTTCTTAAGGCTTTTTTTAAAAAAAGATCATGTGGAGTCAACTGAATTGCTTTATTTTGATAAAATTCAGATGATATATTCCACACAAAGATTTGAAATACTATCAAAGTGTCAAAAGAAAACATTTTCTACAAGTCTCTTTGAAACAAGATTCAAAATGTCACAGGGGAAAAATGTTGAAACAAGCATTCAACTATTTCAATGTGATCATTTCCACATTCTCTTCTGGTTTCCTGTGTGCATGAAAATCAGCCTGTTCCTCTGAAAAGTTTCACTTTTAAAGCAATGGCATATTTGACAGCAGCTGTTCTTGTGGAGCGTTGGGCAAATGTTCCCGTTGTGTAACTCATGCTAAGCATGGCAGTCAGTGGGTCAGAGCCCTGTGTCCACCAACACAGCCCTCCCACGAGGGAGAAGCAGCACATGACTCACAGGAACAGGATTTGCTTAGTTTTGGAGCTTGTCTTCCTTGGATGATGAGCTGAACAAGTGGGGGCATCTAGCCTAGGCAAAATTCAACTGAGTGCGACCTTGAGTGACCCAATTAAACAAAGACAGATCTGAGCTTGGCCCTGTTTTAAGAAGAAGGCTGGGTCAGAGACCCCCAGAGGCCCTTTCCAACATACATTTTTCTGAGTCTATCAGACCATGAGGATCACCATGGTCACCTTTCTATATCTTAATGATTTCAGAGGACAGAATGAGTATTTCATTGTTTCTAGGATAACCACCCTCCTTGTGACACCACAATGTGCTTGCAGAACCTTGTTCTGTGTTGCTAGAGTTTGCTGTGCCTTGATGTCCCCCTGCTCTCCAGATTTCCTTCCCCAAGGAAATAAAGTAACCTTGGAATTCAAATCCGTATTTTTGATAATATTTAGGACAGATGGTGATTCTCTTGACATTATGTGCAACTCCTCTTCTGACTCTAAACACAAGGGAGATATAGCTGGCATATTAACTGCTTACTGTCCAAGACACACCTACTGCAAAGGGCTACTCAGTGCTGGACATCAAAGGATTCCTGTGACACGCCTGACGGCAAGTGATGGCAAGTCACAAGAGACTACATTTATTTGCAGAGGGCAAAAGAAGAAATTCAATAAATAAATGGGAAAGAGCAGCAGAGACAGCAGCTCCCATTTCACAAGTTGAAAAGGCAAGCAGAAGAGGAAAACCACGATGCACTGCTAATTAACTGCAGCATGAGGCAGTCCTTCCGAGCAGTCTGCGTTACCACATTTCTGTGCTTCTCCCTGCTGCCGCTGACAGCGTTACACCAACTCGCACATGCTATTAAAGGCCATTAGAGTAAAAATTATGCCTGTAAAAATGACATCTTAAGCTCTCATATATCTTCCCTCCCAGTGATTCAACAGCAATTTTCCTCCACTTACATGTCAAAAGATTATACATATGCATATTTTGCTAACTGCTGCTACCGCAACTTCCCGTGCGCTCAGAACGCGGAGCTGGGTTCCTCCTGCCCTACACCGTTATGGGTAACAGGGTTCTGCAGTCAGAGAAGGTGACAATCTCACTGGTGCTGAGGGAGGAGGAGAGGCACACTGTCCTCTTTTCCATAGCTCAGCAGGATTTCTAGTCAATGGCCCAGAGAGTCAGATAACAGAAACCTGTGTATGCTAACAGGAGTCACTGAAGTCCCACCGATTTTTGCAGCAGCTGGTGTTTTGATGTATGTGATGGTTTGGGCATTTAAGCAGGTATTTTATTCACTGGGAGAAAAGTAATTATATCTCTAAGATTATCAATAGTTTCAGTCAAAGCCTGAAATAAAGACATTTTCTTATTCTGTATTTCTGCTTCCTTTTAAGCTAGAACTGCTGTGCTCATAAAGAATTTCTATTGCATACTAGTATGACAGTGTGATGGATGAATGTAAAATGTAATACATATACATGATTAATATGATTTCCAGGTTTAATTAAATATTAATTAGCATTATTATCAGCCAAGACCCACATTTCTGCAGTTCCCTGAAAACCCTAACTTCACTGTTACCTACAGCAGAGCAGATGATGCGAAACACAGCCTCTCCTCTGTCCTGTTCTAACACTCTTTGATGAAGGGGAAATAGAAGAAACTGCTCCCCAAAGCAAAGGTTATTCCAATACTTTTCCTTTCCCACATCAGACATCTGCCACAGGTATGAACCAAGCGGTAACTTTTTGCAGATGACCCAAAAGAACAAATCCATCATTCTTACAGCCTTCCATACAGCTCTTACAGCCACAGCAGATGGATCCAGCTACCAAGGAGGTGTGATCTGCCCAGTGTTGGGTGGTGGCTCTGTTCAATGGGCTTCAGAACCTGCCTGAACGAAGGCCACCCAGTGATACAGATCTGGGGGTACCAATTAGTGACAACTGGATCGATTCCCAAATGCTAACCTCACATGTTACAAATGCTCTCCCAACATCTTCAAGGGGATGCAAATCAAATTTCAGTGATTCAGCACCCCAATCTGTGGCACAATTTCCTCTGTATTCCTACAGGCATGTCCAGCAGGAGCTGCCACACTCATGGAAGAGTCCACACAGTGTTCATGAGCTGAAAGAGCCCAAGGTTTTATCCTTTCCCTTCAAGACCTGCACTTTGCCTGCTGGCATGCTCCTCTTCACAGTCAGTGCTACACATCAAACTGGAAAGGAGACAGAGATGCCAGATGAACTGTACATCAGCAACACATTTATACCTAACAGCCTTCACACTTTGGGTAGAGAAGACATAATATCACATTCCTCAGCAGCAGGATCATGGACAGCTTGTCTGATGTTAAACTTGTGTGTATGTGAAGGCAGGAGATGGCAGATAAGAGGGAAGCTGTGAAGGCAAAGAGAAAATAGACAGAAAATGAACCTCAGTTATATTCTTGCTTTGTACGACTGAATGCTGGGTCTGTTGTGCTGGCCCAAGGCTTCTGTGGAAATGTGTTGTAAGTCATGGATGTTTGCTGTTGCCATTTCACCTGGATGAAAGAAACCCATACATGCACACCCCTTGCATCACATCCCACCTTTGCTCTAGGAAAAAAATTAGGAACAAAACCAATTCTTGCAAAGCACATCGAGTTTTAAATGATGACATCTGTAGTTCTTAGAAGTGTATAGCTTCTGGCTTCTTGGAGATGAGAAAGAAAAGTGGAGGGACTGAGAAACAGCATTGCATTCTAACACACTGGTGACCTAGATCCAACAGCAACATAACCTTGCTGCAGTCCATGGCAAGGATGACTATTTGTGGTAGTAACTATCTGCATACTCATCAAGTACCAACATGGTGAAACTCTAGTTGTGACTGGGATCTGTGGTGAAGACTGAAATCAAGGGTTCAAGAACCTGGCTAAGCAGCTGAGCCAGTAATGTTAACACACACCAGTTTCTGCAGCAAACAAGAAGCAAGCCTGGACACCCACGGTGGTGTAGAAGCTGCCCTGGGCACATCCCCCAGTCCTGCAGCCTGCAGCTCCTGCCTGAGCATCAGCGCTGCTCTAACCACTCTGCTGCTCCTTCCTCGCCTTCTGGGCACAACAGCAATAGAATTACTTAGCTGCATTAGGTAATATCTTGCCCTTGGAGAAAAACTAAAGTATCCCACTGATTTGCAATACTATTTTATTTGAGCTATGGGTATGTAGACACAACCCTGAAGAAGCCGCTTAGCTACCACAGACAGACAAACGCACACCCACCTTTACTAAACAGACTGGTTCTGTGGGTGGCCCACATTTAAAACCATTTGGTGTCATGTGCATGTATAAAATTGTATACATACCGTATGTTTCATCATCACTGGGGCCAAAATGAGCCATGAAAATTTACTGAAGAGTTATACTGAATCATTTGTGTACCCCCTTTAAAGAATCTAGAAAAAAGAAGACGAAAGGATAGGGAACTGTGGGTGCCATCAGCTCTCTCCTGAAGTTAGGGTGGGATAACCATCCTGACCCAGGCTCCCTGCCTGTATGTGTCTGCTCAACCATACCTCAAACACCGAAGTGGGAATGGGTTGTGAGTTCCTAGGGAAGGGGAGGCTGAAGAAATTCAGGAGAGGCAGCTGGGCTCCAGTAAATGCCACCTCAGGGGACCCTGCTCCTGGGGCAGCCTCACCAGGCAGCTCACTCAGATGCTGAGGACACAGGACAGCACTGATGGACAACTCTTGCGGGCAACAAGGATACTCCCCCTTGCAAGACACAAGCTACATGTAAGGATTTAGCTAGTTTAGAAAATCTCCTCTGTCCTTCTGGAGCCCTATGTGGGCATGCTCCATAAAACCCCAACCTGCACATGGTTCTGCACACTCCTCTTCCTCAGTTAGCCCAGACTGACCCAGACTCTTCAGCTGACCGCTGACCAGTGATGAAGTCTAAGTAGCCAAGATCTCAATCGATTTCTGCTGTGTGAAATTAAAACAGCACTAGTGGCTTAGCAGATATTTCAGTGAAACCAGATTCTGGCCTCCACATCACCAGATTTTTACTTTTTTGGGTTTTTTTTTGAGAGAGAGAGATAGAGAGAGATAGAAAGAGAGAAAAGCTCTTTCTCTTTTCCCTTTGCCCACTGAGCAAATAAGCTATGGTCTCAGACTGTGCCAAATAAAACAAAGTTATGCATCACTGGTCCAGAAAAAAAAAAAGTCATAAAATGATTATATCTAACAAAATTAAATTCTTATTAGAAAAAACACCAGCCTGCTGGTGTTGAGATAATTACACTGAGAAAAACACTAAAGAGAACAGTTAATTGGAACTGGATAAATTTAGCCAGTAATACAAACAAAAGTATGTTGCCAAATGAAGACAGAGGACTCCTCCATGGGCCCCACACGGCCGGTGTGTGTGGATGGTTATTGGCAGCAGCAGTGGCAAAATAAAGTACCATATTTCTAGAGGGTTTGTAAAGATTAATAAAGGACAGTGCATCCCTCTGGCTGTGCCATGGCCATCTGCTCTGTTATTTTTCTTAATGCTCTCAGACCTGAATTCTCCAAATCCCATGTCAGTTTTCTTACCCAGCTGAGTGCTGACAGGGATAACTCCCAGCTATGTGTCGCATCTCACAGCCCTCGTGACGGTCTCCGTTTGCTCTCGCTCAGCCCCTCTCCCCACTCACACTCTGTTCCTCTGCCTGAGTGACTGGGAGCTGTAGGAGATCAGACACCTCCCCAGCTGAAAAGGGCATGGGGGATTTATGGTCTCGTTCAAAATTATAGCTGGAATTTGTGTCATATAATCAGATTGCCGACTGCCTAATCATTACTTACTGATAGCTATTTAAAACTTAATAAGTCTCCCCACTAATAACTTCCTCTCACCCCTGCCCAGCCAGCAGATGTTCTGCAGAACACAGATGGGCACAGCTGCTTTCTAGAGAAAGACATCCTGCTCCCGACCTCGAGCTCCACCGTGGCCCAAGCATCCTTTGGCGAACCATCGATCCCCCTGAGCGTTGGCCTGAACACCGTGCAGAAGAGATGAGCAGGGAGAGCAACTGTGCTGCAGCACTGGAAACAGGAGGCAGCAGCAGGGGGTTCTCCTGCAGGAGGACTTCCACTGCAGAGCACCAGGGTTTCGGGTGTTCAGGAATCTCTGAAGCGTCATCTCTCTCAAGGGATTGTGCTAATTTGATGTCTGAACAGTACATTAATGTTAATTAATGTTTGTAAATGGTGCAATGAGCATCTGTCACTCTGGTGCTCCAACACTCTTTGGATACATCTGCTTTGCTTTAGCCTTTATTTAGCAGTGATTATGTGGTATGTTTGAATACCAGTAAGATTAGCGTTGGATATACAAACACAGAGTTAGGTCTGTTTTGTTGCATGTTACACAGCAAATCTGAAAATGTTTCAAACACACCAGGCAAACCATGTACCTAGTGCCCAGTAGAGTTGTAGGCTTGGAAGAAAGCTGCCAGGAGAGCTGGAGGAAGCAGAGAGGATGCAGGATGCTCTGGTTACATCAGGAGCAGAGATGCCAGATGTGCCTCTAAGCCCAAGAATACAGACACTGAGGACCTGTTTGCTTCTCTGTTGGTTCCCCACCCCCACGGTTTTGAGAAATAATCGTATTGCAATTTGGGATGCAATTATTGGAGAAGAAAATTGCCTCTCCTGACTGTATTTGGAAACTCTATCATAGCCACTTGGTCCACTTATCTGCAATCAGAGGCACAAAGAATGGATAGGTATGCATAAAAGATACAATAAATAAATATTTCAAAGCTAAATATTTCTTTTATATTAGAATACCAAACAGCTAATAGAAAGCTATAACCCAGTGACAGCAAAATTTGGATTCAGTGAGCCCTCAGGTACCCCTGATACCTTAGAAAAACTCTTTTTCAGATGAGACTAAGGGTGTCTCTAAGTCTCTGCAGTACTTTACTCCCTGGGTCTGACTGGTGAGAGCAGTTCACCCTGTAGCTGTTTCTAAAGATTTTCTCAAGTGCCTTTGGGAATTAAAGCTGAATACCTCCCCCACCACCAGCCCCCACCGAGGTAGTAATGGAAATAGATACAAGATACTATCAGATAAAAATCTTTTCAAGCACCACTTTCTGAGAAGGTTGAAGAGAATAACTTTCCAAACTGCATTCTGAGGGTTAGATTAACCACACAGTTTCTTTAAAAAACAACAACAACAACAACCCACAGTTGTATGCCTTGAAATAAAACAGAAGGCAGGAAATGTATGAATCACTGGAAAGAAAAAAAAAAACCAGCTAGAAGCAGCACACTCCCATAAAGGCTGAATGAACAGAAGGGCAACAGCTAGTGAAAATCAAATAAAACACTGTGAGGAAAGCCGTGCTGCCAGTGCTCCTCTAGCCCAGCTGCCAAGCCGGGTGAAGCCGTGGTGATGGAGAACAGCTCCTGAAGGCTGTTCAGGGCTGAAGGGCTGAGTCACCCTTCCATGTACAGACACCCAGGCATTCAGCTACCTCCTCTGATCGTCCAATCCATCACTATCTCCTCATCTCCTCTGTCCTCTTAACACCATTTGGGAGTCAAATCCCATCGTGGAAAAAGCCAACCACAAAACAATCAAAAATATTCCCAAAAATTCAAGTTTCAGCCAGCAACGTTTAAAGCCCAGGTCTGAGGCTTTGCACAAAAGAGGGAAAAGAAAGACAAGTTGTGCTTACTCACAGCAGAGGGAGTATTTTGAGCTGACCTCAGGAGGTACAGGAGGCACCTTGGCCTGTCTCGAGCACCATGGTGGGCAGGCTGAACCTTCCACTTGGTCCTGGGAGAGCCCAGAAGTCCATCATAGTCTTGGAAACTCCATCAGATTTATACCGAGGTGTCTGATCAAATAGAAAGTGGTGAAAACCACGCAGCTGACTTGAGATTCTCCTCCTCACATGAGATGGAGATCTCAAGCTCTCTCAGCTGACACTCACTGTCAGCAACACAGACATAATTGTGCCACCTTGTACTGGGAGAAGAAATACATCAAAGATGAAATCCTGACTCCTTTCCTTTCAGTGGCAAAGCTCCAAACAATGACCCATGGAGCTAAAATAGCATCCAGGGTGAGCTTCTGCAGCAAGAATGAACAGCTAAGAGAGCTATATGTGCCCTGCAGAGATTAGATGATACTGAAATATGTCTATGGGAAACTGAAGTGCCTTTGGAGAGGAGCAGACTCTCTTGGGAATGTTGCTGGTGGTGCTCTGCTAGTGGTGGTGTGTGGGGTGGTCACTGCTCTAACAAGCTGTTTTGAGGAGCAAGGAAAACAGTACCAGAGAAATACCTAAAATTCAGATCAGCTCTGCAGCTAGTCTGCACCACACAAATGGTAACAGCTGTGGTAACTGTCCATGCTGGGCTGTACCCAGGCACCAGCTTAGAGGACCTTTTCTCTCTGCCTGAGTGGCACAGCACATGTATGGTAAGCACACGTGAAAGAGAAAGAGCATCCACACATCCTGAAAGAATTTCCTCACATCTGGAAATCTCAGGTTTGCCAGCTGTCAAACACTGCCGCTCTCTGCCCCTGAGACAGTGCAACTCTGCCCCCTCAGCCCTCAACCTGGGGAGGTTTTCAGCACACCCATCACTCCTTCACAAATTCATCCTTAGCTGCTTTCCAAGCCACTGACTGCTGCATAGTCTAACATGGCCAATACTGGGGGAGGGTGATTGGGGGATTTCTCTCTGTCATTGCAGTGACCAGGAAGTTTACAGGCACTTTCAGAAAGTTCCTTTTTTTTTTTTTTTTTATATTTCNTTTTTTTTTTTTTGGTGACATTTCAGATGACCTCCAGCTCTTGGGACCTTCTCACTCAGAGCTGTAAACACTTCTTTTTCAATCACCCAGATTGGTGATGTAGGTTTTTTTTTCACCAATGTATGCACCAATTTTTCATTCTTCTTTAAAAAATCTTTTTAATCCTGAAGAAATAGGAAGATTTCTGTTCACTGAGTGTGTGTTTGAACCTGTTGCTGAACAGAAATCTTTAAAAGCAATATAATTTTATCACAGAAGGCCGAGTCACTTCAACGGAGCGATGCTGATACGGACTCATTCAAGCGCAGTGTGCGTCGCCCCTCAGATGCCAGTGCAGGGGGTGTTGCACCTTCCCAAAACCTTTTCAGAACAATTGTGGAACAAGCTTCGAGAACTAGTTTCCTCCAAAACACAGTTACAGCTCCTGCTTTCTTTCAAGACAGCTGTTCTCCCCTCCTGTGAAGTATTCTAGTGATTAAAGCACTGACTTGGGATGGGGGGGATGGAGCGAGGTCCCCAGACTCAGCTTTGTGTTTCCACCAGTCCAAAAGTGGGGGACCTGTCTCTGGGTTCCTGTTGGCATCTCCACAGCTGGCACAGAGACCTCGGGACTCCCTAGGCAGAGCATAAAAAGCTCAGAAGGAAGAGCAGAGCTGTAGTCCTCTCCAGGTGTTCACACTCTGCTCCAAAATGTTTCATTTAGTACAGAGTAATCTAATCCATCCCATTTTAGGGTTTATTTTGTTTGGAGAGGGTTTTTTTTACCTTCTACTGAGCTAGGTGTTTGCAAACTCTGCCTCAGGTCTGTTTACAGCAAGAAAATCATCCTGTACAAAACTGCCATCATGTTCTGCAACCCTAAAACATAAACTCTGAGCCACACATCTCAACAGTCATACAGCCCCAACCCTGTCACAGCTCCCAGGGAAGCAGGGGGACTGATGGGGACAGGTGGTGGCAGCATGGCAGGGGTCTGCAAGGGGGTGGCACAGGAGGGAGAAAGGGGAGAGCTTCCCATCAGTGCACACCACACAGGAGGGTCCCATGCCCTGTGGGCATCAGAGTCTGGGGGGAGGTGAGGGTGGGGGGGGAAACAAGATTTACCTTCCACGTCCCCTTCTCTACACAACAACCTGTGTTTAATTAAGAGGCTGGGGAATCCAACTCCAACATCTCATATAACGAGGCCACATCCAGAGCGCAGTGCCTAACATCTGCTTTACTGGTAATTGGCTCAAAGTGGCAGTTATCAAGGTTTTTAAGATAATGAGCTTCCTATTTGTGTTCCAGCCATCCATACATCCAGCCAGAGCTGCTGCATATCAGCTTCTCTCTGGGTACAGCGCTGCACGAGCGGCTGCTCCTCTCCCCAAACAGAGGAGAGCTGCCCATCCGTGGGGAAGGTAATCGAGTCTGGTGGGTGCAGAGTCTTTGGATGAGAGATGCTGTTCAAATGCCACTTGTCACGATGAATGATTATGGTTATTCTGGCCATATTAGTAATACTAAGTAATAGGTGAAGGTATTGAAATCTCCACACAGAACTCAAATGAAAGCTCTAAATATTGCTTATTAGAAAAGCTGGTGAAAATGTGTTCTTCTAAGCATTTACTTTGTGAAAAAACCTTGCTATTCTGAAAACCTGCAGATAGCAGTCAAACAGAATTGTTTGCCATAAATTATTTGGGATTTTGGCTTCATTCTAAACTGGCAATAAAAGTTTGAAAGAAAACAGACGTTTTTAGGATCACCCACAAAGCTTCTGCAGCCTTTTCACCAGTTTATTTACCTCCTTGTTATCCTTCACCATGTGAAGATGTGCAAATGGATGCCCTAGAAAAACAGCACATAAAATTTAGCGGGGGGAGGGGGTGGGGTGCTGGTGTGCTCTTATTACTCTTTCTCCATATAATCTAGTAATACATGTCACAATGTGTCATTTAGACAAACCAGGTCTCATCTGCCTGCATGGCTGCCAGCAGCAGGAAGAGCCATTCAGATAGCACTTGAAAGAGATGTCAAGTATTTTTCTGACAAGAGAGCTGGATGATGTCGTGTTTCAGTTCCAGGCACATCAGGGCTCAGCACAACACGTCAAGCCTTCCCTGCAGCCCCACCTGACACTGTGATGGACAGCAACGTCCCCGCTGAAGCAAGGTCCCCTGCACGATGCACTTCCACCTGTGACAGCTGCAGGTCTTTCCTTTGGGCACATTTTAAGGCATTGTGTCTTATTTTAAAGGAGAATCGGTCATGCAAACAGAGCTGTGCCGCAAAGCGGACGAGAACCTGGTGTCCTCGATCGATATAAATCTCATTCCCATCAAAGATTTTCTGCACTGAGGAGGATTCAGGGAGCTCTGTCCAGAATCAGCTACCAAGAGGGGTTTATCGCTCTCTCTGGCCCCCAGCAGGTTCACATTTGCCCTTTGGCTACTGCTGACAAGCAACAACCCTGAGCAAACTTCAAGGAGCTGTAATTGTTGTCTATGTTCCTCTGTTCATACCTGTCCAGAGAGATACAGCAAAGGTGTAGGATTGATGCCGTGGTGAGAAGGACATCGAGGGACGTTCGGACCAGGCAGAACATTTCTCCATAGATCCAGTTGTCCTGGACCAGCTCAATGGCTCCGAACGGCATCACCAGCACCGACACCAGCAGGTCCGCAAAGGCGAGGGAAACAATGAAATAATTGGTCTTGATTTTCCTGCAAGACAGGTCACAAAATCAGAGGTGGAATAGTTTCAGTGCAGCATCTTCTACACATGAGCAGAGATTTTAACTTGTGATTGGGTCTAATTTGCTCGATCCCATGGAAAGGTCCTCTCTAACGTACTCCTCACTTTACATGGTCACCTCTAGCACGTTCCTGCTTTCTGCAGCCACACATCCACTGTGTTCTCCCCATGAGCACATCTTTCTGCTCACAGAGAAACAGCAAATGTCTGCTCACAGGCCTCTGCGTGTGGCTCAGCCTCACAGCTTGCGCTGGAGAGTTTGGGGTGGAGGAGGGGGATTTTGTTTTAACTTGTAAATTGAGAAAATCCTTCCAGAAAGCACCGAGAAGAATCTAGACTGAAGCTGTAATTTTAACTTGAAGAGCACTTTTTAAATCATAACAATAAAATAGAATTAAATCCATTAAAAATCCCACGCAGAGTATGAATAGAGGCTGCTGAATTCCTCTCTCTGCTCCCAGGGCTGGTCTGACAACTCCCAGGGGTAGCAGCAAGCCTTGAGACAGGAGTTTTGCCTCTGACCCCCCCATATCAGTGTCAGCATTTACCAAGCTGAAGCAGCACAACACAACCACAACAGGGCCCAGATCTGCATCATCTTCTAATGGGACTGGCAGGAAATTTGAGATGGAAGAGGTATATAGGCTACCCTGCTTCTCCATGGAATTGCTGCAGAGCTCTAGTTTTCACCAGTTTATCTGGGGTTTTTTTTGAGATGGGGAGTGCTAAACAAGTGGAGGAGAGGTACCACCACCATGGTGTAAAGCTGAGTGGGGATGCACAGAGGCCAGTGCGAGAGCCTGACATCCCCATGGTCCAGTGCACGCCTAAAGACACCCCTCACTGCAGCACCATGTGCTGTAGGCACGGGGTTTTTAGGCAGGGCTTTCCTCTGTAACCCTGTGGGAGGGCTAGCACCAGCTGGCTGGGCTCACCTGAGCTGCCTGTCCCGGCACACGGCCACCATCACCAGCAGGTTCCCCAGGATGGCCATCAGGATAACGGCGGAGATGAAGGTGAGCAGCACGATCCTCTCCGCTACGCCGAAGCCCTCACTCGAACTGGGGAGCAGACACACATAAACAGAAAGAGAAGAAGCTGCAGCGGTGCCAGGAGGGGGCTGCCCAGGCAGCTCAAGATGAGCATGTCACACCTTGAATTTTAAATCTTCTACATAATCTTTTCCCTTGTTCTCTCTTCCCTTCACCCTGTGCCACACAGGCATTCTGGTTTGGTTTGTTTAAAGAAAGTTCCCCATTTTCCCCTAGCCTCACAGCAATAATTTATTTCACCTAATGACGAGAAAGAAAAGGAAAGATAGCATGAAAACACAACATTGAACATATTTTAAGCCTGCATTTCCACAAATATCTTGTTAAATATATCCAAAAAAAGTTGCTGGGTTGTTTTTGGGTTTTTTTCAGAGCCTGAGAAGCAGGAAGGTCATACTCAACTTGCAATAAGTAGCATTCAATTCCTCATAAAATTGGTTTTATCACAAAATTTGGAGCCACTTTTCCTTTAAAGCTATTTCCAATTATGTATCTAGAATGAAATGTGTCCTACACCCTCACCTGCTCATGTAACTTCTCCTATTGCATTCCATGGATGAGAACAGGTGTTTGCTCATGTTAGCAAGCATGGCTAGAAATAAAATGGCATTTAGAACAGTGCTTGACACTAATTCAGCAGTGAAATTTCTTCACGGGTATTCAGCACCCAGGATTAATGTTGTGGGATTGTTCAGGTAGCTGAAAGACTGAACTGTTCTTCTGTTTCCTTTTGACATTCTCTAGGGTCTCTGTTTATTTACTAAATACATTCTGGATTTTTACACTTTATCTCACTGAATTCTCCTGATTTTGGCAAAGCTAAAGAAGATTAGAGCCTGCTGAGGTTCAGCCTGTACTACCTGGACCATGTTAACAAGCTTCTAGTGACTGACTTCACACTGAGCCTACATTGCAGAGCATCTATTTAATCACAACCTCCAGGTTCGTCCCTAAAAGTGATGCCACCTTGACTGTGACTTTTTTGCCATCCCTGCCAGTGAGTCAGATTGCTGCCTGCTGCAGTTGGACTCATCACAGTGAGTATGACCAATACCTTAGGAGCTCTGCTTTTCAGCATCACTGGATATAGGTTCATCCAGGTGGGTGAGGAAGTTTATGAGCAAATAAGAGGGAAGGAGATGCCTCACACTAGTTTCACAGAAAAACACAGCACTAGGTAGATATGTGCAGGCTCAAAACCAAGTGCAGTTCTATGGCTATAATAAGTCTGAAGCAACTGCACATCCTAGCATCACAAATGTCCATACACCAAGTAGTGCCTTCTCACTTCTGAGAGCACAGGAAGATCTTAATACCAGATAATCCTGTGTTAAAACTAAGAGAATAATAAATGTTATGTGGAGTGCACAGTGGGATTTATCCCACCTCCCTACAAGGCAAAAAGCCCCTGAGCACTGCCAGGTACTTGATACACAGTACAAAGGTACGTGACGTTCTGGAGGTGGGTTCTTGGGGTACCAGTGTAGCAGAAGACGGGGTATGGGTGGCTCAAGGCAAAGGGTACTCAGTAAGGAGGTGGGTTTGTTTAACTGAATGATACCAGCCCAGAGGCAAAGGCACGACTGCTTCTTTCACCCTGCCCGCTTCCAGTGCTGCCAGTAAACCCACTCCTGGTAATGGAAGAAGGTCTCCAGTGTTACACTGAGGGGGTCAGATGGCGCCATGGATTCGCATCCAGCAAGACTCTTATTTTTGTGCAAGCCAATTATAAATGCTCAGACAGGAGAAGGGCAAAGTCAAGGTGTGATTTTTTTATTTTTTTTTCAGAATCTGAAAGAGTCTGCACTTAATTAGAAAGAATTGTCTACTGAACTTAGCACAACTTCAACGAGGGCAATTAAGGCTCAGAGAAGCCAGTAGCTCTGGGCAAATCCTTTCTTTGCGCTTTCAGAAATGTTGACAAGGTGCTGAACTAGAGGCAGCTTCCCCAGTTTTAATCCAAGACCATTGCTTTCTCACACCTGGGGTCTTTAGTTCTTGGACAACTCTTGAGTGGGTTTTGTATCTGCAGTTCTTGCAATTACACTGTGGCTGTTACCTGCAATTTGCCTGGGTTAACCATCATACTCCTATCTGACAGGAGAAAATCCCTATCAATTGAAAGGATCTGCCTCATCCTCGATCCTGTCCCTGACAGTGGTCTGCAGGGGATGCAATGGCTAGATGTATGCAGCAGTGCCTCCCTTGCATGCTCTCTCACACCACAAAGACCTGTGTCACAGTGGGCTTGTGTTTCATAGCTCTTGGTGGGTTCCTTCACCTTCCCTCCCTCTGATCTGTCCTTCCAGCTCTCAGAACACCGTGACCTCCAGACAGCTTTTCCTCCTCTGTCTCACAGTGACATGCCAAATGCAAAATCAATCAACTGGCATCAGTTTCTCCACTTCTCAATCAGCAGTGACCACCCCAAATAGCATACAGACTCCTTCCACAAAATTAAAGGCAGCTGGCATCCTCACCCTAACACTAAAATCCCAGGCCACCCTACAGAACTGCTCACTGGCCACACAGCTGCTCCTAGAAATTTTATCACCCCTTCCCCACACCCACACCGAGAAATCACCCTGTCTCCCTCTTTCCATCTTGAGTTACTTGTGATCTGCAAGACCTCATTTTCCCCAGTAGCAAAGCTCTGCGTGGGAGACTTTGGGAGGCAGGAAGATGGGGCTGCAGACACACGGCCCTGCACGGCAGCAAAGTGCTTTGGAAAAGGATGGGCAGTCGGGATCGGGCCCTTCCCGCGGGTGCCGTGCACAGCAGGTTGCACAAGGTGATTCGCCTCTGCGGGAGCCGCGCAGGGTCCTGGCCCCTCCGCTTGCCCTCCTCCTGTCCCTGGCTGCAGCACACAGCTCTGGCTGAGCATCAGGAGTCTGAGCACAGCCGAATGCCAGCGCCTTCAATAAGAACGGTCATCAGCAGGAAAAGACACCGTGAAAGTGAAAGGAAAATGGAAAGGAAACCGCTTCAGAGGCAGGTCTCAGGCACAGACCCGCTAGCGGGTACCGGCTGGGATGAAATGCCGCAGGAACAATGGGGATGCCGGGATCAAAGGCACCTTCACCGATGAGCTGTAATTGCACCTGTCTAAATAAGCCTTCATAATCGGTTAACATCGCTCCACGCTGCATCTGTGACACAAAACGTCAAACCTCATTGAATAGTGCCACACAAAAGATGTTCCTCTTCCTCCCGAGTGAGTGTGGCAGCACATATATGCTGGCACAGGGATAAAGAGGATGATGATGGTTCATAGAGAGTTAGATTTATGTTTTGTCTTATCTCGTTTTGTCCGTCCTTCTGCTGCTCCTGAACAATTCTCATCGCTGCGTTATTTGAGCACCTTGCATCTGCACTCTGCAGCGTGTACAGAGAGGGAGAGACATCTCCCCTGTCCTCGAGCCCTGCCAGGAGCTGAGATGCCCATCATCTGTGGATGGGGCTTGGCAGCAGGGCTGGTGACTGAGCCTGATGGCTCTTTTTTGGGGAAACTCCAGGATTTTGAGGCTTCCTGTGGAGATCCCTGTCCCCCTCCCCACAGCAGGGATGCTGGTTCTCAGGCTGGCGGCTGTGCTGCCCAGTGAAATTCACCCTGGGGCATCCCATCCATCCCATGAAGTGAGGTAGAAAGGAGTGAAACATTTTAATTTGCTCTGCTCCTTGAATAAGCTGCTCTGACTCTAAAGGCAATGGGTTTTACTCAGTCATAAACACCTCACAATAATCAAGAAAAAAGCATAAGGGAAGTTAACTACCCTCTCATCTCCCACTGCAAAGCAGCTGTGCTTATATGGGAAACCTGACAAATGTCAAGGCTGCTACTGTCACTGAAAGGATGGCCCTGTCCCCAAGGAAGGCTCCTCACATCGCATCCACCCCTCAGGAGCACCATATCCCTTCCCTCAAGGTACACCCTCCACTGGTCCCTCCCCGGCAGTGACAGCATCCACCCGCTGCAAAGCCAGGTGAGGCAGGGGAAAGCCGGTGCCCCAGCATGCTGCTGACTGTTGGCCCACACTCGCCCCTCCCCCATGATGGGCATGGGGATCTGTGGGACAGGAGGCAGGACAGAGCTCAAGGAATGCCAGAGAAAAGGGCTCTGGTGGTGGAGAGAAATTCTTTCCACCATGCAGCTGGTACAGGCATAGCTGCAGAGACCTCTATGCTCTTCTGGGGCAGCAGGATTTTCTGCATTGAAAACTCCTACAGCTGCAAGGAAGTTACAACTGGCCAAGTTTGGTGCTTTCAGGTGAAGATCTGCCCTGAACTTCAGCTGGTTTTGCTAAGCAGCAACACCCAGAGTGCAGGAATGTGGTTTCGGGTGGAAGGGAGATTTGTCTCTGCAAAGCTGGTATTGTCCATCTCCTTTTGTAAGAATCCCAGATGTTCTCCTCTCATCTGGGCTCCAAAGGAGGACAGTGACCATAACAGCAGGTAAAGACTTAGATCTGTTCTGTGTGTCCAGGCATCTTCCTTCTCAATGAACAAGCTTATTGCCTAGTAGAGAGACCTCCACCCCTTCCAGCCTCATCAGCTGTGAAGACCTGTGCAAGTGAACAAACACCAAAGAGAATTACCCACCCCAGGCCTTCTTTGGTGCCCAGAGATTTTGAGCTTTGCTCATAAAAATAATCTCTTGAAATGCCAAAGGAGGCCAGCATCGAGCACACTTCACTCAGTCCTGCTTGAAGACTGAGGGGTGCTTCAGCCAGCAAGGGGACCAATGCTTTAAAGTCACTTCTCCCACCCAGCATACCCCAGCAACCCTGCCCTGGAAGGGATGGCATTCCCAGTCTGCACCATTTAACTGGCCACAACCCAGGGCTCTCAACAGGGACTGGCAGGTCAGAAACACACCCTGGCACACTTGTCTACGGAGCATTTGCTGTGATAATAGTTTTGGAAACGTCTGGGAGAGGTCTCCAGAGCATTTTTCTCGTGCTGTGTTGTATTGCTCCCCCAGGGAACATTAAACAGGCCCACGTATCACCAGGGGTGCAGGAAGGATGCGGCGTGGGCTGCGCTTCCGTACATCTGCTTTCGAATGATCTATCATCAAGTAGGGATATTTGTTAATTATTCAGTCTCAGTAATTCAAAGCTGTTAATAATGGAAGAAGTGGATATTGCTGTAAATTAAAATCAATGGTTTGCATAACATCTTTGATCAAATCTGAGTGCTCTGGCTTCCAAGCATGTTTCCCTGCTTAATAAAGCAGAGATGGATGGGTTTGCTATTATGAGGAAATGAGATTCCGACAAAATGATTGTTGGTTAGCAGGAATACAGAAACCACTTAAGGGAAAAGGTGAAATACTGATGTGGGATGAGAGCTTGAAACCCATATATGGACACAGTTAAAAGGCTCTTCTGTAGAGCCATTAACGTGAAGGAAAAAAAGTATAATTATTTTTTCAAGCTCAATTTCTACTTTCCTGTAAACACCCCGACTTTTCTAAATGACCTCAAGTGCTTTTGCATATTTTACTCAGCAATTAAACTGCCAAGATCAGTCGTGCTGGTAAGACCAGGCACGTTGCTCCCCTGGCTTTCGTTACACATGTCACAGCCTGACCTCCCCACTGCCACAGTGGGAAAAAGTCACTAATAAATAGCTCAGTGCTGAGAACACCTTGGGCACTGCATGGGCACTGCTGCCCGAGTGAGAGGCGTGGAAAGGAGAGTCAGGGTTGACTAAAAAAGGCTTTGCTTTTGGGGGACAGAGGGGTGAAGCTGAGGACGAGGAGGCTTCATGGACCCTTTCCAAGCTGGAGACGAATAACTCTGCCCACAGAGGTTACCTGGAGCATCTCCTGGGAGTAGCCAGGGGCCGCAGTGAGCACTTCATAACAAGGGTAATTCTCACTGCAGAAGATCAAAAGCTCAGAAGAGCTTCCTCCTTGATTTAAGTGGCCTCAGTGCACGGGGAATACATGGAAGAGTCGATCCACCTTGTTTTCTACCAAGCCATGGCTTTTCCCTCCGCTGAGCTCCAACTGACATGATCTTTCATGTAGGTCTTCAACTATAAATAAGCTGTCATTTGTCTCCCCTCCCTTCTATTCCCCTGACTATTCCTAGGCATAAAAATCAGAGGCTGAGTGTTAAAAACTTAAAAATCAAGATAGGTTACTTTACACATAAGCCTAACAATGCGTGTCTCAGTATAGAAGCATGACTGGGAAAGATTATTTGATCTATGGCTTTCCAGCTGTTACCATATTCTTTTCTACTGCCACCTAAAAATATGAATCAGAAGTCAGCATCAATCCAGAAGCATCTCATTGCTTTTAGTGCCTTCAGATGCTACACTGCCTGTGCCGCTTCACTTCAGACTGCGCAGATGGCAGGACAACTTCTAACAGATTCAAATCAATTATGTACTTCATTTCTGTTTTAGAAACAGATTGAATTAATTAAAGTATTGACAAGCCAGAAATAAACAGCATTCTACATATCAAAATAACTCAGTCATATGATTAGTTTGAGTGCTTTTTAAACCAAATAGACTGGTGGTGGGGCAGGTGGGAAGGGATGAGGTTTCCTCCTTTTATCCTGGCTGGGCAAACCAGCTTGCTTCCAGCGATGGTGTGGGGCTCAAAGCACACCTCACTACTGCAAACAGCAGGGATTGAAGCAGGACCATGAATCCTATGAGGACTTTGGGTCTCTCCCTCCTGGACAAAACTACTGATAACCTCATCCTGCACCTCCGCTCCAGGTACCTCCTGGAGGCTGAATGCCACAGTGCTTCAGAGAATTAAGTCTTTCAAGCAGCTGATAATGCTGATTAAAATCAATTGTCAAGATGAATCAAGAACGACAGGCTATTTAAATGTTTTTTAAATTGCCATGTGTGGGCTGTGCAGTCAATCAGTATGTGCTAGGAACGCTTTCCTGTTTGGGAGTTGGTATGTGACAGATCTCCAGACACTGCAGGACCTCAGGAGGCATCGGGGCTAGAGCAAGGGTCCAGCTCTGCACACACCCCAGTCCTTGGGACTGCCCACCTTTGGGCTGACCAGCGAGGCACAAGGGGCTTCAAGTAATGATTCCAGGAAAAAAAAAAAAAAAGCTTTCTGCTGGTCCATGCAATTTCCTTAGCACCAGCAGAAACCTTTTGCCTTTTCTAGGTGGAAACTGGATCTGGCATTAATACCTGATCCTGAATAATGAGATCCTTTACCATGATCATCAAGCAGAGAAGGCAGAGAGTGTGCGCAGTTTGGACAGTTACACAGGCAATGTGTGACAGAGGTAGGAAACCGCCCTGGATGCAGTGTCAGGGTGCTGCCCAAGCCTTAGGGCCTCTCCCCTTGCAGGGACATCTGCCATGTCCATCTGTACTCTGCATACAATGAGGGATGAAGCCCCAGCTCTGCTCTTTCCCAGGCAGCAGATCAAGTGTTACATAATTTACACCCACATACCAGCGGATATTGCTGCAGGGCTGATGCGTGTAAGTACAATCCTTAAAAATCATTAGACTGTCACCTAAAATATAAGCTAAAATTAACTTATGAAATTAGCATTAGATTAAGATCATGGCATTTACATAGAGGAAGGGCAGCTGCTGCAGTTACTTTATTTGGGATCCACTAACAGCTACTCCAAAGCACCCTGGTGCAAAGCCCCATACAATCACCAATTCCAGCCTTACACATCTACCTGGAGCTGAGAGGACCTTGGCACTATGTTACTTGTAACACACTTTCTAGTCTTTAAATTCTACTCCTTTACATGCTGAATATTCCCCTTTTGTTTTCAAATAAACACTATTATTTTCATATAAACATAACAATACTTTTCAGATATACGGGGTCTACTTATTTTAACGTGAGTAGCAAGTACTCTACAACTATGAAAAAATCATATCTTGGGCTTAGGCACAGGCCAGGATTTAGGCATACTACAAAGTGCAGCAGAGATGATGTAACAATCCTTTATCCTTTGTAAATTCTGAATAAACCCAAAGATCAAGTGTTCCTTTAATCAGAAATGTCTTGATCAGTTCCTAATTAGACCTGCTCCTCAGAAGTAAGCCCACTGTGTTTATCAAACTACACATCAGTTTAATGAAGAACAGAAGATGATGAAAGAAGCACAAAAATAAACCTGACTTTTGGAGTATATTCCATATCAATAATGTGATTATTCTCTATTTCCCAAGTAAGTGGCTCTTGCCTATCTCATGTCATACAGAGCTCCTATACCGAGCAGACTGTATGTTCAAATGACAAATACGTCATAGCTATGCTCAGGAGAGCTGAATTAAAGCACCTTATTTACAGCAGCATCCTCCCAGTTGTCATTCATTTAACTTCCATAATCTATAAACATTGAAGAGGAGTCTAGTATGTACTTCCAAACAAGAATGTAATTCAATTACCGTACAAAAGAGTTTTACTTCACAGACACATAAGCAGCACCACCATTACACATACAGCTATATCAAATTGATCTCACTAGTTCAGAAACAGGGAGTAACTTGATGCAGACATGACATAGCCTCCCCTGGCATGGGAACAAGCTGGAAAAAATCAAGGTTTTGACTTGTGCTACACATACACTGAGAGCCAAGATTTCTCAGAAATCAGTGCGATGCTTCCTGCGATGACCAGGTGCAGAACTGGACTGCTCTGAGACCGATCAAGCAAAGCCTCCTACTCTTCAAAGGTGAGCTGCTGTTCCTGGGCTAAAAGTATTTTCCCCATATTATTATTATATACTTTTTTGGTTTTATGTGAAAATAAGTCCTGCCCTATCCAGACCCATTTGTTTCCCAGTAATAACACTTCATGGCATTTCCTAGTCTTCACTGGCATTCCCATAATGAGCTCTGAGTTCAAACCAGGGACATTTACTGCCATCTGTGCCAAAAGCCTTCAAGTTGCAAGACTTACAGTTCAGAAAGCATGAAAGTCCCGCTCTGCTCTTGCAAGCGGCATTTGCAGCCAGGGAAATACTGTTAAATGTGAGGCATTTGGTCAAAACTGGTAAGAGTCCTGGCATCAGGCTGTATGTTATTACAGCCAGGCTGTGTGCTTTTCCCACTGCTTGTTTACACCTCAGACAGTAAAAGACAAATAGAGCTATTGGCTGTCTAACTTCTAATATTTCCTGGACAGCTTCCCAGTTTCAAGAATCTAGAAGGATGAAAGAGTTTCTTGTTGCTACCCGTGCTAATGGAAGACTTGGCACAGCCAAGAAAATACATTGATTTTCTGGATTTGTTTGAAACAGCCCCACCCCCCAGGCACCCCGTATGGCTCTGAGCCACACAAAGCCAGTTCCCAGCTCATTCATTGCCAGACAATAGCAGGAGGTACTCTCACTTATTTTTTGAAAGCAACACAGGACCGTACATCCCAAGTTTAAGGCACAGCATGGTGGAGTTCACCTGCTGAGCTGCCAGGGTGTGTGATGGGACTGAGTGGTTGCCCTGTAACCCTGGGGAATGACATGTCTCCTTAGCTCCTCCTCTAGTGCCACAGTTTCTGAACGGCCCAAGCAGTCTGCAGTACCCTAACACAAAATACATCAGTCAAGCAGGCTAGAAGTAATCCTTGTGACATCGTGCATTTCCAACTCTGGTACCTCAGTATGAGCTTTACCATAAACACCAGAGTTTGGTAAAGCTAGTTCCAGAGGTAGTGGCCAAAAGGCTTCACCCTCTGAGTACATCAGCTCATTTTGTATGAATCTGGTACTTGTATTTCTGCTCCAGATAGGTGTATTTTGTAAGCAAGGACATGGAAAGTCCTTGATTCAAGAATAGAGCACTTAAATTTCTTCTTTTATTTAAACCTCCTTCTATGTCCCCTGATAAGTGCATATTCTGAATACTCTCCACAAAAGCCTCATCATGTTTCTCACTTCAAATAAACAAGAGAGGATGTCAACCTGGCAAGCAGCAGGACAGAGAAAAGGCAAACAGGGCTGCTTTGTAGATGGTAAGTGCAGACACTCAGCTCAGATGCAACCCAGATCCCACCCAGGAGTCACTACCAGCACACTTCTCTGAAGGCTAAAAAGCTCTGGAAATGTTTGTTCAGTTGTGATTTCCTTTGGCTAACAAATGCAAAAGCTTCCAAGAGGAATGTCTCACTGTGCTTGTCTGCAGAAGATCCCTAGAAACAGACGTTCCTGGAGATGACAGCAATGTGAAGGGGTCTTCTGCACAGGGGAGTGAGGTTACTCAGTGGCATCAGGTATGGACTCTCCACTCAGTTCTATGAACTTCAAGTTTGATCCTCACTTGGGAGCTAGCTGCTGCCCAGTTACCTCACTGCAGGCTGATTTTTAAAATCTGCATCAGCACAAATAAATTACACCCTGATACACAGGGTACCACGGGTCTGCCATTCTCCTTGCCACTGACTGAGGAAACTGGCCCAAGAACTGTGAGGGGAAGTTAAAAAAAATAATAAAAAAGGAAGAAAAGTTGAAGGGGAACACAGAGGGATAAATCCAGCAGCATGGCAATGATACTGCTTATGTTGTCCTCTCTTCGACAGTCAGCGCCATCACAGGGTAAGTTCTGTAGACCAGATAATAGGCTGTGAGGCTGCATATCAAAATGCAAGTAAACCTGAAAGCCCTGCTGGAAATTAAAACCCAGTGCCCAGACAGATTTGGAAACAAGCAAAGACCTGGAGAGCCGAAATTTGATAGAACAGTGGAGAAACACAAGATCAGTTTGAGGGTATAAAAGCCTACAGAGGAAGAAAGCCTGGGCATGTCAGCTCTAGCACGGGGGCCTATTTGCAAAGCCTTAAGACAAGCAAAGAAAAAAGAGGTAAAGTGTCTGCACCCAGCATCTTAGATACACCCAGAAAATGACACTGCAGACACAAGGCTCTCTTCCAATGTCAGGAGGCACCAACCAAGCAGAGGCAGAAGGCTCAAAA
>VXBZ01008399.1:306070-354017 GCA_013399135.1 Heliornis fulica | reverse complement strand
AAAAAAAAAAAAAAGACAACTGACTCTTAACAACCAGCCAAGCTGGTCATCCAGGGTACACACTGAAGCAAGTTCCCATCAGGCTTAAGTTCTCTGCTTAGGGGTCTGTAAAGCTGCTGGAAACTTAATAGTACCTGCAAATCACAAGGCACTGAAACCTTATTTAGTGACACTTCTGGAAAGCTCTGTGCTGCATTTGAACTGAGGATGATAACAAAAGGGTAGTTTGTTTTGTGATTAATTTTCTGGTCATTTAAACTTTGTTGCTAACTCCAGCAGGTATTCCAGGTGAGGGATCCTGCTAGCTGAATCAGTTTTTTACAGCTTTGAGCTCCAATAGAAACTTCCTCTGTCTTACAGTGGGTCACCAAGAGTATTCTAAACATCTTTGTGTTGCTGCAAGGAGACAGCATCAACAAGGGCTCAGAGCGTGGCTTACAGGGAGCTCTAGGTGTCTATGTCAGACTAGACCCACATCTGTTGGGCATACTGAACAGTAGCTGAATTGCAGTTTGGTTTTTTTTTTTTAAAGAGCCAAACAAAAATAAGCATGTTTCATTGTAGCTGCCAACTCTGTCTGAGAATCACATCCCGATTATGGCCCATAAAAATGTAAATTGCAAATAATGGCAGTAATGGGACAAATCTATTCCAGCTGCTTGGAAATAGAGAAAAAAAATGCATTCTTCCACTCTAGCATGGCTCAAAATACCACAAAACCAGTTTAATTCCCAAAGAAAGTCTATTAATTTTCCAGGGATGTCTACCAGTGAAGAGGAGGTTCGTATCTTGATGCACAAGGCCCAACGAAACTTCTCTGACAGAGGCTGGTGAGGGAAAGGACCCATGGCCCCATCATCTCCTTTCTACAGAGTAACCAAAAATCAGTTTGGACTCTTGTGATGCTCTTTCTCTACCTGCCCTAGCCCTCCAAATAGTCTCCCCTCTGACACCCTGGTTGAGTCTGCTTAGAAACATGTCACAGCTCTTGGTCTGCCTCACCACCACTGAGCTCTCAGTATCAAAACCATCTTGACTAGATTAACATGACTCAGACCCTGCCTGCCTATCTTCTTTGTGGATTTATTTATTTTCCTATTACACTCCCTGTGTAGTAGGTAACAGCCAGTTTTCTGATAAGTCCTCAGAGCTCTCAGGAAGTTCATGAGAAGAACAAGCCCTGGACAGGTCTTCAGACTAGTCTACTGGCAGTGAGCAATGAGCTGGCCCATCATCACAGCCCTCTGGTCCCTGTGGAAAGTAGGATTGGAAACTAGCAGACTTTGTGTTTTCAGGTCCTGGCTTTTAAGGCAAAGTTGAACAGAACTTAAATGCCAACAGACATAAATTTGGAGATAAGAGTGTGGAAACAACATCTGAGCCCTGAGAGCCAACTGTGGAACTGGGTGATTTTCCAGATATGTCCAAGGAACTGGGGACTAAGTGAAGTAATCTGTTTACACACGTTCAACTTCTGGAAATGACTTTTAAAATAGCTCTGTTATCAGGACATGCTCTTGCCCAGAACTATCACCACCGGAGTCTGCTTTCACCATGGTATCTGGTGTCATGCTGAAGCAGTGACCCAATATGCTCACAGGACAGTGCTTGGGCTGTGAAAGTCACACAGAGAACAAACAAGCAGATACCAGGTGCAAGGGAAACCTACTGTTAGGTCTATGTGCAGAGCCCCAGTTAGAGATGAACCAGAGGAGGGATGAGGGAGACAGAGATGACCCCAAAACAACCGTGACATGTTTCCTCTGCTCTCATGCAGATGTGATCTCATGAGCCTGGAAAAGGCCTTGCTCCATTCACTCTGAGCTAACAATATGCATATAGACAGATGTTTAGAAGCATCCTGTTCACACATTCCCATCCCTGACTAACAACAAGCTGAGATATTTTCTTTCTCTTTTCCTCCTCTCTGAGCTTACAGCAATGCCAGTGTGCAGTCAAAAAGTCAGGTGCTGGTCCATCTATCACAGGTATTCCAGCACAGAGCCAGAAGCCCATCTCCTCCCCCAGCAGCCCTCTCCAACATTGAGATTGTTTCTAAGGTCTGGTTGTTTTTCTCTGTAAGGATGATTCTGGGAAAGACTTGCACTGCTTAGGACCACAGTAAGCTTTCAGGAACTGAACAGAGAGCAAAAACTGCTTCAACTGCAACAAGGCACTTGCAACAGGCAGACACTTCACCTGCTCGCGTGCTTAAAGGTAGCTTGGCCTCAGCTACTTGGTTTGTCCTGCAGGACACAAGAACAAGAGCTGAACATGCTTCTTTACAAGTCCTTTTGGAAATATGAGCTCAGCTGTGCTATGTTCTTCAGCATGCCTCCAGTTGGGGTGGGTTTTGTGCTTTTTATTCTCACAAACATATCATCTCTACAATGGATTCACCCTCAAACAGCCAAAGCTCCACCTCCACAGGGTTTCTGTCCATCAGATGGCAAAGCTAATGTTCAGCCAGAATCTGCTTTTACTTAATGTTCTGACCTTGGGAAGGCAGAGGCTATAGCAGAGGGGACACGTGATGGCAAGTTCTCAGTTAGCAGATGGGGCAAGACAGCAAGTTCAGGCAGCAGCTGAGGCTCAGCCCTCAGACTGTTTGCCAGACCAAGGAGTCACTTTGGTGATGATTCATTGCCATGGCACAGTAGAGGCAAAATAAATAGTGGTAAGACTGAAGTCGGTAAGAAGAGGAGCACATTTCTTATCTGCATTACAGATGAACTCTGCTCCAGGGTAATAGTCTATCAACAGTCATTTACACTACCTGATAGCAGGGCCTGGACACACCGCCAAGCGACTAGCACAAGACACACTCCGATATGGCATCCTTCACATCTGACATCATATAAACTCTCTTTCCCAAGCAGCAAATGGCTCATTCTGCAGCTGCACACACTGTTGCAGCAGGGTCTGAAGTTGGTAACAGCTCACCACAGCTCTCAGGATCACAGTCCTATTCCCAACACAGCATTCCCAGCGGATGTCTACCCAGGACCTCGGGACTGCCTTGTGTAAAAGCAGCTCAGGGAATTTTAACTCGCTGAGTGGAGAGTAAGAGCAGTTAGATTTGCACCTACAGCCCCACCAATACCCTTTGGTTTTGAGACACACCACCACGTCTCTTCTACAAGGAAACAGCTATGTCAATATAGCTCCAGTGCTGTATTAACTCTCCCGCCACTAATCCAGTCCCACAGCTACTGCCCTGCTGCAGTTTTATAGGTGTCCTGTCTCTCTATACACTCTAATACCCCCTCCTCCCAGGCTCCTCACTCCTGAACACAAAGCACAGACAGTTCAACAAATCCCAGACAGGAAGACAAGTTATGTTTTGCCAGCCTAATCCTGAGGGTCAGTCCTGGAGAGCCCCAGCACTGCAGCTGCCAGCCTTGCCCTTCCAGGTCCTGCCTGTTTTCCTGCTCTGGGCAACCTGCTGCTTTCTATGGCAGCTGGCTGGTTTTGCCAAGCCCTAGAGCTAGGTCTGCTCCAGGATATCCCTGCCTTTGGGACTGTCTTTGGGAAAGAGAGCTTTCTCCAGCCTCTTCCAGTTCCTCACCAGCTACCACTGAAACTAATGAAAGGATGTGCTGAAACACACCAAAAACTTGATTTTTATAGCCCAGCTCTTCATCAAGGGCATTTCCATCCATGCAGATTCCTTGGACTCACTAATAAAAGGAAAGTGAAACATCACAGCAGTGCATGATGGCCTCAGCTCCCTTGGGGCTCTCCACACACAGACAAACAGCAGAGCTGCCCTGCTGCTGCTGGACCCTCTGACTTATTACAGAGTACACGTGTCTCCCTCGCTCCACACCTTCTGTAAGGGAGCACACTATTAATCTAAAGAAGTTGGAGCCAGGCTTAAAAATTCCATTAATTAAGTGTTGGCGGAGGTGTTTGGAAAGATGTTCTGATAAATATAGTGCTATAAAGTGTTTCCCTAGAAACTGAGAATAAAGTTGAACCATATGAAAAGTACCCGTGCTGATAACAGCTATTGCTCCTGTGGAGCAGTGCCTGGGCTGCAGGGAGCATTTGTCAGAGAAGTCCTTCTGCAGGGCTTTTCTGGCTACTGAGGAGTTTCAGACGGCAGCACAGAAACAGGAAGGCGAACCACAGCATGCCTTGCTTCCCCGGGCCTCCACAGCATGCCTTGCTTCCCCGGGCCTCCACAGCATGCCTTGCTTCCCCGGGCCTCCACAGCATGCCTTGCTTCCCCGGGCACTCCTGCTCTTCCCCTCTTCTATCACAGCGTCAGCAGATGGAGAACGCTCTGTGGAGTCTACGGCTGCAGGTTCAGAAATGCCCCAGGCATTTTAGCATTCCCAGCTTGCAGACTCCTTCCTGGATACCCCCACTGTGCCAGACCACTCCAGCACCCCCGGGAAGCAGCCAGACACACAGAGGGTCAATCTGACAAACCCAGCAACTACTTCTAAAACGAACCACTTAGTTCAACAGCACAGCTCGTGTACACTCATACCCACAGCTGACGTGAAACGGTGCTGTTCGGTTTCGCCTCATAAGGGTTCTGCAGGGTTTTGCTTTGCTCTTTTGTAGCACTGTGTGTTCTGCCTGCCCTTATCCTTGGGATAAGCACTCATCCCCATCAGCTCAGCAGGCAGAACAGGACATTATATCGTTTGTATACCAAGGGATGAAATCACTTTGCTCTCATCTACACGCTCCTCCGATCGCTGCACCGTTCCTGCCTGGCGGGTGTCAGCAGAGAAGATAGGGCTCTGCAGAACATCTCTTCAATCAGTGCATCTCTCCACAGAAATAAGTGAGCAGATACCTTTCTGGATGGATGCTGCAGGTATTACAGGAGGATTAGAGCTGTTCTTCACCTAGAAAAGGGACTAGGAAAAGAAGAATGTTCTAGGCTGAACCTGGCCTGTAAGATGACATTTTAACCTTGTATTTCTCACCTAAACAGAAATGTGATCAAAACCACTGTGATAGATACTGATTTAATGACTCAAAGTGTAAGAGCCTAAGCAGTTTGGAAAGAGCTTGTGTATGTATAAGAATAAACACTTGCATTGCAATCTGCTGGAGGAACCTGGAGTGGTTTGCTTTCTATGAATCCCCACTGGCAAGGCACTCCGAGCACACAAACTCTTTTTGAAAACCCTTCCATTTTCTGCACTCAGGGTCATTAAATCAGACTGGTTTTTAGCTCCAACTGCATAGCCCAGCCTGCAACTCCCCAGACATCCACCTCTGCTTCCATCCAGTTTTGACTGCTCTGCCTCACAGCTCCAGTCTTGGTGCCCTCAGCCCTCACTGCTGACTGCCAATGTCCCAAGGGGAGCAGAGGGTCTGAGGGCACACACCAACTCCTCTCCTAGGACATCCTTTAGCTCCTCCTGAGGGTTCAGGGATGGAGCTCTTTGGGTCCCTCTCCCTCCCACTACATCCACCTCCGGTTTGGATGGGGAAAGGAGACTCAAGACTTTCTCTGCCACTTCTCACCATCAGCTGTGCTGCCAGTGCTAACAGACCTGTGCCAGAGCAGCCATCCACAGCATTACTTCTTGTGGTCCATGGAAGGAGGAGCCTCCCAGGACAACAGAGCCAGGGTCCAGAACTGGGACTCACTCAAATGTATAGCCTGACTCAGAGGGTGTTTCATCGAGGGGGACAGTTGTCAGCAGTAATGTTCTCTATACCTCTGCATGAGGACTTTGGGAAAAGCAGCTAGGTTAAATAATGGAATATATTGTCTTTGCTTCCAAAGCAAACACCACTGATCCAATCAATTTGATTCCTTGTTCTCTCACATTTCTTCTCATTTCTCAAAGTCAAGGCAAGATTAATGAACACCACACTGACCTGCTGGAGGGCTCTGAATTTTTCAGAGGACTTCAAGCCACCAAAATATCTTCAGTAACAAACAGAGAAAAACTAAAGCTGATAAAGTCAAGCTTGGGAGCAACTAACATCAATCTAAAATTCAGCTGTTTTGGGGGCTCAGCTTAAAAATAAAAACCAATTACTGTTGTGACAAGCTCAAATAATACATTGTTTCTCCATAGCTGATTTAGCAAAGGGAGTCTGCCTTCACCAGCTATAGTAAGAAACCTTATATAAAATTATTTACTTGCATTAAACTTTCTTGTGATTTCTTTTTCCCAAAAGCTTTTCTCTTGAGTGCTTAAGAGCCTCTCCCCAACACCTGAGGAAACAAGGAACTCTTACCTAGTGCCAAGTGTGCAGAGCATCTGACTGCACTCAGAAGCTCCCGTTCAAATAGCAGAGGTATGTCAAAGCATTGCCCAGGAGTGGGAGAGGAGCTCCAGACAGCAGAACCACAGCTCTGCTCACCTGCTCCTGGCTGGAAATGCCATGCAGCTCCTCTCCCACTTCTCCCTTCCCAGCTACAAACTTGAAGAGTAACAAGAGCTGCTAGTGCTGGAGCTTCCATGGGATTGCAGTTGCCACAGTGCAGAGAATCAATTGATCTTGAAGATTGTGCCAAGGACCTACAAAGTTTGATGTGAGTCAGAAAACAGCCTGGTTCTCAAAGCACAGCCTCATGGGTTAAAATGCTAATGCATATTTAAAATGCTTCCTGAAACACAATTGTGCTGTCACTATTTAGCATGCAATTGTTGGGTGCTGGTCCAGTGAAAACATCAGCCAGCACATGAAAATCAGTTTGCAGCTCTTGAGAAGTGTTCGGATGGCCTCTTGTTAGTAACTGCAACTTCCCAACCTGTTGCAAACCACACTAGAGCCTGCCTGTATGAAAAACCTCTCTGAAAAGGTTGAGCCAATGGCTTTCAAACTGTCAGCAGAGCATCTCTGTGCAGCTAATCTAACAAAGCATTTGAGCACCCTGCAGCTCCAGCGTGGTGGGAGATTTGCAGAGCTGCAACACAAAGTCTTCTGTGATGCCTGGCCAGATAATATGAGGGCAGCCCATGAGCTAGAAATACCAGGCTGCCATGCAGTGCTTGTAGCAATGGGATGAATGAATGAATACACATTGAGAGCTGGAGCTCAAAGAAAGGAAAATGCACAAGAACACCATTCAGAACTGGCATAGATGTGAGTCACCTACACTCCCAGAAATGTACTGGTGTCAGACTTAGCTGCTACAAGATAAGAAGGGACTGGCAGGCTGACAGGAAGCTTTACTTCATTCCTGGCTTCAGGGAATTCTGTGTGGTGAGATGATGAAAGTCTTACCAAAGGTCTCGGAAGCCCAGCCTTCCTGCCTGAATGCCTCCACCACACCTGATTGTGGAAGCTGCATGTTTTAAACCCATGATTCAAAACTTTTAGTCCTCGTTGTGGACGACAGAGCACGTGGTGCAGAGCTGCTGGTTCAATGTCTTTTAACAGGAATGTAGTCTGCAAGTGCACTTGCTAAGTGCTATGTGATCTGAACTGACACGCCACGTGTGGGCATGACTGGGAGATTCACCTCACTGCTCTGCACTGAAATGCAAGCACAGGCACAGTAAAACTAACTGTACCAAAACCATCTCTGCTCACAATTTCATGTTCTGTGCCCAAAGAGATTCAGCCTTTCTCCCCCTTCTTCAGAGCTGGCAATAATCACCTTCCGTGAAACTGAAATTGTCCAAAACGTAGAAAAACTGAGAGGTGTAAAAACATTGTAAGGCTTGTAGATAGATTTGTAGAGTGGGTCAGTGGGAAGGACCACTACACATTTGTAGCATGTCCAACCAGCAATTTTACAAAGTTGCTTAAAATAGAGAATAAAGAGAGCAGCTTTTTTTTTTCATACTCGATAATTCATGGGTTCGAGTTTTCATTCCAAACCACTTGACAGTATCTCATTAACCTACTAACTATAATAAATGTGTCCAATAACAATCACCAAGTCACATGAAATTAAAAAAATTCTGTTAAGTTTAATCGGAAACACTGGTGAGTTCATTTATTTTTCTACTCTAGAATTAGAGAAAATGAGGTCTTCCACCCCCCTCAGCTGTGACAAATACAACTCCCAAACCACACTCTGAAATTTCCAGGAATGTCTCACACTACGGCCTCTGTAAAATTCATAACCAAGTTTTCACACAGAAAGAAAACATTTGTACAGATGAACCTGCCTGCAATGCTTCAGGTAGCTACAGAGACAGAAAGCTGCTTGTCACCTGGCATCTTCTGGGGCACCTCATCAAAACCTGCCTGAGGGCAGGAGCCCTGCACCCACGGCCACCCCAGCAGCCAGGGCAGGAAAACCGCGGCACTCCTTGCTCTGAACCAAAGAGCAACATGCTGTTTCCACAGGACTCCATTCAAAACAGTCAGCCAGTTTCTCTCTCCTCCCATCCTGCCATTGTCCCCATACTGTCCAAGCACCTCCCATTTCCCTGGGCTTTGCTCACCTTCTTGGGTAGACTTCCCACCAAAGCACCCCTGAGCCATGCAGGGATCCAAGTGCTCTCAACTCTCAGGCTCACCATGTGGCTTTACAAAACAACAGGGTTTCATAAAAAAACATTCAGTATCTCACATCTTGGAGAAAAAAGCTGAAATCAGGGCAGATATAGGAGAAGCATTAGTTGCTTTACTGGTAACTAAACAAGCAAAGCTCTCAAAACCAAACATTCATGGTTTGGAAAAGCATGGGGTCAAAATTAAAGCATATGCCTACCACAAAGTCTGTATGCAACCAGTCACACAAAATCTTAGTCCAGCTCAGAAAGAGCCTCCAAGAACACTGGAATAAAAGCATTGCTGAGGTATAACTAAATGAGATCTGACCACAGCGTTTGATCAAAACAGCCAGGGAATGGTGAATCAATATTGATTCATGAGAGGTTTCAAATTCCCCTAGATCTTCATTCAGCAGATCCCCAAGAATACCTTGAGTTGCCTCTTAACATCTAAATGGGAATCTGGATGAAATAATTTACCAAAGGAGAAGCTTCTGCTCAGGGATCCTTCCACTGCCCTGCCAGGGTCAGACCACACCAGCCAGCCATGCTAGCCACTCTCTGGGAGAGGGTAGTCTCTTGAGGGACTCTATTCCCTCAAGCATTTTCCACAGCAAGCTGAGAAAAGGAAACCCCCCAGCAGCTCTGCCCATCATCCAGCTTCCCCTGAGCACCCAGACCCCTTCCTCCTAAGCACTTTCTGCATTCAGGCTACTCCACGTACTGGGAAGTATCACAAGTAGGAAGACAAAACCTAATTCTGACAGGAATTAATTTTATCTGGGTTTGGCTTTTGGGGGTTTGGAGGAAGAGTGAGGTTCAGGCTGGGGGTTTTGTCAGACCAGAGTTAGTCCTGGGTAGAATTATAGCAAAATTCAAAAATTGGAAAAAACAGATAATGATCTGTTGGTTCCTACAAGTAGTGAATCACAAAACCCCAGTAGATGACAAATATCCATGCTGGGTCAGGCCTACTCAGTGTCTGTCTCCACCAGTGGCAAATAGCACATTACTAAAAAAATACACAGGTAAGGTAAATACAATGTCACACCTCCCTCCCAGTACAGCCTTGCTGTGGGCATCTGGCCTCCAGCCAGGCTCAAACCACCACAAGTCTCCCTGTGCCCAGCTACTTGTGGTTCAGGCACTCCCTGAGGCAGCTTCTCTGTGCCCCTGGGTGTTTATAAACAGACAGATTTTCCTTCTATAAATGACAAAATGGATAGTAGGGAATTTTTTTCACCATAGCGAGAAACAGAATTTTTCCTAGTGTCTTTACAGAAAGGAAAAGATTGCAGGGAAAATTGCTTGGTGTCAGCACCTTAATTCCCTTTACAGAGAAACAGCAGTAGCCTACTCATTTAACTGCGCTTCTGGTATTAAAAAGGCAAGAGAAATTTCATTAAGCAAAACACATTACCTCTCAGCATCGATCACCGGCTTATAAATGTGACCTGCTAAGTGTGCGTTAGAGCAGCAAGCTGGATTTGCTGGTGACTTTCTCGGTACTTGAGTAGGTGAATGAAGACCAGAGAGATTCTCTCTGATAGTACAACACTTTGAAGAGGCTCATTAAGAACAGAAATTGTCTTTGAGGATGTATTATCTCACTTTCTCCATGCAACCGGAGAGGGTGGGTTATGGCTCACACAGAGGCACATCCCAACCTGAAAGCCCAACAGCTAGAAAGCTGTGAGGCCAGGGTGGCGTGACAGTATCCCCTCTGAGGTATAAGACCCTGATCCCCCTTTTCTGTATGGCATTTCCTACCAATGTTCAGCAACATCTTAGGGAAAGGTTTCCTGGAAGTCTAGAACATACATTTGTTTTCTCCAAGATATTTCCCTTTGAGTGTCCAGGCAGGGGAAGGGTAAAGAATCACTCCCTGAAATCAAAACCCAAGACAAAGAGATGCTCCTGAGTGGATTTAAAGAAAGCTTTTTGTGGAAGCCTGCCTGTTTTGAACAGTTTCTGTTGGCATCACGTTTCCAAGATCAAAATGATCCATACTGTGATTTGTGTCTCACTGGTACCAGTACCACACCCAGGGGTTTGAAATTACTTCAGAGATGTCATTTTTTCTTGCCTCAGCATAGAATGGCAGAGATGAGGCTGTAAGTTCTTAGATCATTGCACCAAAAAGTAAAAACCAACAAACTGGGATGAGACTTTCAGCAGGCACAGATGGGCTTCTGCCTGGTCTTCGATGGGGCCCTATCTATCCTACCACAAGGAGGCCCTTGTCTTGGCTACGCCACAGCTGACATGGACACAAACAACAGGACAACATTACATCCACACAGAAGCTCCAGGACACCCCAAACCACGTACTGCAGCATAAGCAGAGAGACCTTCCTTTACAGGCAAAGAGAAAATACCATCCCACAGCTTTGCAAACACACCATACAGCTGTTCCCCCTGCAGCTCACCAGCTGGATGAGACATGGTACAGGAGGAGCCATGTAGTTTATCCTACCTCACATTAACATCAAGTTCTTCCATCACAGGCAACAGGCATAGGTAGCTGGGAGTTCAATGTCCATAGAAGGGATCTTGTCCTGCAGTGAAGAGAGTTAAAAAGCAGAAATTAAAGGATCTCTCACAGGTACACCCTGGTGAAGACAACAATATGCTGCACTCTGACCCCCTGGCCTGGCTTCTCTTGGAAACAGGTTATGCAGACACATCAAAATGAAGTCACAGCATCACACATGTCCATCACAACACATAACCCTGACTGGTATCTCACAACACTAATGCACATACCTGGAGGCATGAAAGCAAGCTGAAGTGATGACAACCCTTTGTGACTGTGCACACACCACCCATTCCTGCATAACCTGGGGCTAATGGAGCCTCCAAGGTCCAGGGGAACACTCGCTCTATGGAAAATAATCCAAAAAAACCCTTCTTTCATGAGCAAAGCCAGGTCACCTGAAAACTAACATCAACCTTTAATCCACTCAATCATCACTTCTCATGAGGGTCTTCTTGGGCTTAGGTTACTAGACAATGATTTCAACCACAGCAAGGTAGAAAAATGCTGTAGGGACTGCACACTGGCACAGTGTCTGCAGAGGCACGGAGAAGCATAGGCAGAAGTTGTAAGAAGCAATGCACAGGATGCAGGTCACATCTAAGACTGTATCCATCCATGTCCTCTCTAGACATCTTGTGTCACTTGTTGACAATTCCCATTCTGTGTGGTGCCTCCTCAGACAGAACCAGCTCCTTCCCTCCAGTAACCACAGACGTGTTAGTAGGCAAATCATTTCAAAGACACAACCCAAAGCAGCGTGCCAGCACACACAGCATACCGTCCTGTCCCCAGTGAGCTCTGTGTGCCAGTGTGGAGAGGGGCACACACAAAGATACCATGGGCCAACATACCCTGTCCTACAAGTGAAACACTCACTGACCTCAGAGAAATCCATCTATATGCCATCAATTAGTCCCAGAGCTCAAATAGTCATTTACAGAAAGAAATATGAGCAACACAAATGACAAATACAGTTACCATTCCTGAGACCTGATGTCTAAGAAAAATGTTTTAATGAAGTTTTTGAAAATATGATATATTGCAATCCTGGTGGCACTGAGGAGCTGAGCACCACCATAGAAGTGACCCCTTCTAGCCTCTGCTTAGTCAAAATTACACAACAGCACAGGCACAGAAGCTGCACTGGACCTAGGAATTTTCACAGTTACTTCCAAATGTTTAAAGCTCAAAAAAAAGTAATTTAAATACAATCAACTGTAGAAGGCTTGCAAAACCCATCTGGGAAAACACAAGTGAGTGTGCTTGGTAAATTAGTTAGGTTTTACACAAAATTAAAACACTGACTTACCACTAAATTACAGTAGGTTTCTGTGACACTATATTGTACAGCCTTATGAATATTTAATAGCAGTACTGTAATTACAAAGAGCTAAATGATTTGCAGCTCAAGTTAAAATAAATGTACTTACTCCCAGTAACACTAAGTGATATAAATATTAATGGGAGTTTTAATTCTATCAAAATGCCATCATGACTCCAAAGAAACAGATACACCATCTTACTAAAGAGTTTGCGTGTTTGCTAGTGATAAAAATGGGGTACATTTTAAGCACTTCAGACTGTTGATTGCCCCTTGTGTTTTGTCTCCAGAAAGCCAAGAATAATGCCACCACAATGCCAGGTTTTTTGTACCCACTACCCAGGCCCAGTTTAGTGTTCACTGGGATGAGTACCTGAGAAGGTACCAAGTCACAGAGCTCCGAAAGCAAGAAACACCCAGGTCAATGGGGTGGTTTTATCTGAGGGTGGAAACCTCCAGAATTTGGCTGTTATTTACAGTTTAAGCCTTCAACTGGTGTTTCTAAGGGCACTCTAGAACCTTTAAGCTCCTCGGATGGCTGCCTCTCAAAAAGGCAGGAAAGAGATCCTGGGAGATGCTCTTGGGGATGTAAAAATACAACCAACAGTCTCTAAACTCAGACAAGAAGCAGCCTAATTATTTTATCTCCAAAGAGGTTTAAGAAACCACTTCATCTTTTTGTTTGGCACACAGGTTAAGTCAAATTCAGTTAATTCATCAGCAAATACAACAGGTCTGATATGGTGCTTTGCTTCAATGGGGACAGGAACCCGTTCTTCCCTGACCTGACATTCAAAACAAAGGGAACACTACAAAATGTGTTTGAAACACAAGATCTTGACCCAGGTCCTCTACCTGCCAGCACAGGTTGTGACCACTTGTTAACTCAGCAGGTTGTCACCTCAGTTTACCCCTGAAGCACAAAAAGGTTGATTGAACCCTGCCAAGAGGACCCTGAGCAGGGCAGAAGCAGCCCCTGGACACAGGATGGATATTAAACTGACCACAGTGCTGAGATAGCACAGATGTGCTGCAAGGAAAACCTGGTCATATGTCATTGACATGGATGCAGGGGAAATTGTTCCTTTGCTATGCAGGAGAGAGGCTTTAGTACTTCCCACTACAGCGGGAAGTTATGAAACCGCTTTGCTGCAGTTCCCACCTGTTGTGGTTCTGAATTACAAGGGAAACGTGTAGGGGGGGAGTCAGCCAGAGACGAAGGTAGGAGTAAGAGGGACAGAAAAAAGTCACCTGTCTGCACTACCCCCATCCTCCACAGCCCCTCCAGTACCAGGATTTAGGTTCCACCTTGGAAAACTTCCTAAAACCAGGAAAACTCACAATTTCAGTACAACCAGAATTGTCATCTTACCTACTCAAAGTGTAGTTTTCTGTGTAGGCACCAGTATTACTGTTCCTTCACCCCCAGCAAGGGTGACACTTAACACAAGATAACTTTTTTTGTTTGTTAGTATTTTCCCTTGATTTGTTTTAATTTATACATTAGAGATATCATTTTTGGTGCAAAATAAAAAAAAATACATTTTTAGGGGTGTTGCTAGAACCAGGAATACTGAAGACAGACAGGTACATCTCACTGTGCTGTTAGGTGTGTTTCTATCAGCCATCCCATAGACTGATAGCCAGCAACCATATTTCTTCTCACCTACACCACATACAATTTAATTTTTCTTAAAATTCTTTACATCTTCCTAAGCTCTGCAGGCCTGAGAACATTATCTTCCCCACAAAGACAATTGTGTCTGAGCAGACAATGCATTTCAAGCATCAGACCCACACCGATGTACAGCAGACTTGGGGTGTCTTAGGAGCTGTCATTACTTTGGTCTTTCCCCGTATGTCGAAGCATATAATGAAAGGACATGAAACCAATGGTATCATTCAGCTTTCATCTTTTCCATAATAGATGTAAAAATTGAATTTGCCTTCCCTTTTGCTCTCCCCATGACACCACAGTGGTTAGACTTGTGGTCACTGGAGTCCCAACAAAGAAAGAACAGTGACGTCAGTATCATGTAATACAAAAACCTCCACAAGTTATTCTGTAAATGTGTCTCACAGAGGGCTCGGTGCTGCTCTTTGCTATTCAAGTGGTTACTCATACTCAATTAGGAAGCTGTTCTCTGCCTCAGAAAGATAACATTGTCCTAACATAACCCTTATATCATCCATCCCATCATACATATATATTTTCCCCTTCAGCACAGAAGGGCTTCTCTGCAGTGATTACAGACACACTGAGCAACAGACATTGCTGCAGTCAAGTCGTGTTTTCCTGATATGAACATCCAGTTTCCTATGGCTTTTCATGAGCAGTCCCTGATCTGTAGCATGGGCTGATGCCAATGGTCTCATAAACCCATGGTCTTCCTCTCCTAGTCTCCAGGTCCAGTTCCTTGTATAAATGTGGTTCCCAGCTCCTAGCACAGGGTGCTGCTCAGACACAGGTCTGCTCCACAGGCCAGAGGGGATAGTCAGGCTGAGCCTCTGCATTCCAGATACACCTCAAAATGAGTCTTCTCATATATGTTCTCTTCAGATTTTGTACCAGGGACCAAAACCCATGAAAAGCTCACTGCAGTAATCAAACAAAGGACTTCAGCTGTGATGTGGGGCTAAATGCAGGCAGTGAAGTTAAATGGTTTCACTCTTTCAAGTGTCAGCACAAAAATAATTTTGATGACTCCCACAAAGCAACAGAAACCTTTCTGTGATTTTTTCACATGTGTTAAAACTCCACTTTGGGGAGTTTGTCTTATTTTTCTGCAAAATTTCTGAATTTTAATGGACACCGAAGTTAAACACCCAACATGTACCATCATGGAGACCTCTACGATAACTGACACTTTCTATATAAGAAAAAATAAAAATCAAGCTTGGAATCTTCAACAACAAAACCCCTAAACAAACAAAAAGCACCCCAGCCTTTGCTAATAATCCTTGCCCCAGAGAAGCTTAATGAAGTCAGTACTCAGCAGTCTTTGCACTTCAGCAAAGCCTTATACTTTTTACTAGAAAAAAAAGCAGGCATAGCATCTCCAGCAGGCTTTACATTACAGCTCCACGAGACAAGAACTCCTTATCTTATTTTATTCCCCACTATTCACTGCCATAAAAAAATAAAAAGAGCAAGACAGACAGACCATATGTGTATGACTAGTCCCAGTCATCGCTGCACAGGAGACGGACTCTGCCTTGGGGAAAGCAATCCAGTACTAAGCTTTGGCAAGATTGTACTGAGAGCATCGAGGGAAATCAGAAACCATCCATCAAGATGAGACCAGCTGCAGACCCGTGCCTCACTCCACCTAAAACACCACTAAGTCACTTGAGCAGATGGTCCCCTATCTCTGCCCCTTCTCACCTCTACAGTTGGGGGATAGGAGGGGGGAAAAGACAGTGAGGAGATGGATAAACCAATGCATCTTCCCAACTAAGTTCTAGGGACTATTGGGGAAACTTTACTCAATACACTAAGGTATTAACAGAGACCTCACTTCGGAGACCATAAGGAGTTAGGTGGCAGCCAACAGTTAATCCTGTCTCTTAAGTGACTACAAACTCACCTGCTCTACATGGTGGTCTTGGTCTGCATGGTAGAGATGAAACTGTCCCACCAGATGACAGCAATAGCCATGCCAGTCTTGCAAGACATTTTCCTTGCAAGGCACTGATTAACTGAGACACTGACACATTCTTCATCCAATTTATTTCCATCCCACTCAAGCCCCATCTAGTACCACTTTCTGTCACTGCTGAGCTGATGACAACATAACAGTTGACTCATTCTCCTGAAAAACCTACACCCCCATTTCCTGCAGTGCTGGATTGTGCTGCTTCATCGTTTGTGACACCTTAAATGAAGCTGCGTCCACTGCATGAACTGAGCAGTCCAAAAAGCCCATTTCATTTACCTACAGATGAATGTTGTGTTGTTCCTTCTGCTCTACTGCACCACAGAGGAATAAGTGGGATATTAAAAAACAACCCTAAATTCAGTATATGCAACGTGCTCTCTGCAAAGAGCTGGACTCACCACTGCAGTTCTCACTTTTCTCTTGACACATGTAAGGTAAAACAATGCCCTTACCCACATCCTTTGGCAGCCTCTGACTGCAGCATAGATGTCCTGCAGATAACCAATATCCCCTTGTTATTGGGTAACACGGGCCAGTGGGCAAATCAATAACTATGTGGCAGGTGTTTGGAAAGCCTGGTTAGCCTTCCCCTAGAAACCACTGTCCTCCACACCTCAGAGCATAAGTTCTTGGAAGTACAGGCATGAAAGTTTCACTTTCATCCAGTATTTGTGATGCCTGACAGAGGACAGAAGAATCATTAACACAAAGGCTACTATCTGAATCTGATTTCAGGAGGCTTCTGGCCTCTCACAGGGAACATCCTCCAAATTAAAGCTGGGACTGAATACAAAAGAAAAAAAGATGTTGCTCAACTCCCACCACTTTTCCTGTCTGGAGGTGTGATCTCTGTTTTAGCTCAATCTTCATCTTTACCAGAAAAGGAGAAGTGGTTAGCAGAGACCAAGTGGACAAGGTCTTCCCAAGCCACATTAGCTGCTGCTGTGGAGTGACAATCACCTCAATCCAAAGGTAATTCCTTGCTCTCAGTGCACAGCTGTCCAAAATGCTCCAAGTGTTGCAAGAGAATATTCTGCCCATGAAAGTACTTGAGAAGGAAATGCTGGAGAGATCCAACCTATATGGTCCTAGATAAAATTTCCACCACCCATTTCTGACAAAGCACGGCACTTCTTGCCTTCTCCCTTTCCTCAGTGCAAAGGGCAAAGCTGGAAAGTCCCTCAGTCATCAGCAAAGGCAGTTTGGTGGCCTGACTTGAATCAGATGTCACCCAGCAGGTGCAGCACTTCACATGAACAAGAGAAATAAATCTAGACATGACACATCACCTGAAAAAGAAAACGAAGTCCAGTTTTAAATAGAAAAAGACACAGGAAACATCCTTCCACTTAAGGGTTATTTTACAGAACACTTCTAATTCAGAGTTTCTGGCTTGAACACCCAAACCACAGGCACCAGGTTTAAGGGGTTCATGTCCCCAAGGGACGCAGGAGTCACAGGGAGCACAAGGTCAGGGTGGAATTCATCACCTTGTGCTCATATATTTGCACAGACAGGTGTTTTTTCCACTGTCAGCATGACCTTCACAGCCTCTCAGCCATCACCCCTGAGCCTTTCCAACCTCATGCCAAAGTATTCTGCACTTTCAAAAATGAACGTTTAAACTCCACGTTGAGTACCCAGAAAACCCCAACAAACACCGAAGTGTCAAGGCCATTCTCCGGGAAAGAAGAGAAGGCTTCTCTCAGAAGGAACCCTGCCTCCCTCCTCCTGAAGTAAACCTCAGCCTACACAGTCCCACCACTGATGGTACACAGTAAATTCAAGACCCTCTGCCAAATGGCCCACAGAGCTCTGCAGGATGGCAACCCAGGGCTCTTGCCTCATGGCATGCGTCATAGCCAACACTGCAGAGGCTCACAGAGCGAGGCCTTTTCTCACGTAATTACACTGTCAGTCTTGGGCTATTAAAAAAAATCTTGCCTTTTGCTTGTGCTCAAAGGACATCCATACAGTGTGTGCCAGTGAAAGCAAAATATTAAGTTCTTCCATTTCATTATTTTATCTCTGATCAACACTGAAGCAAAATTATTGTTTGTGTTAGCAGTAATATTAAATGCAAAGTAAAACTTGTATTTTCTCTGATTACAGCAGTGAAGTTTCTATGGGCTGTTCAAGGGTGACTTTGTTCCAGCACAGAGACATCTGTACAGGATCCCTGTGTACACCATGCTGTGTTTGTATAACAGCTATAAAACCTGAGGCGTTATTTATTGTGACAGTAGCAGTATGAAATTTCACAACTCGCTGCTCTCACCTTTAGCAGTTACCATCAGTTGGTAACCCAAACACTCTAAGACTGACTGCACTACCAAACCTCAGCATCAGAAACATCCAACAGGAGACTGTGGGTCCCTTAAAAGGGCCAAGGCACAGAAAGAGATATCAATCAACAAAAGAGGGCAAGAAGGGTGCTCAAATTCAGTGAGTGCATCAGACGTGTGGGTGGGAACAGGGGTGGGTATGATTTCCACGACACTGACACAACTAGGTTTGTGTTTATAAGGACAAGCCACAGTGTTATCACTCCTCATCACCACAAAGGACTAAAAACCATTTTGTGTGGACAAGTGGAATTTGTACAGGGCTATGACATTTCCTTCTTGCTCATGTCATAAAACTGGCCCATAACTCACTGTAAATTTTCCTTCCCTAGGAAATCCCAGCTCCTCTGGATGCAGGGTATGGACAGCACTGTCCCAGCAAAGCACTGACCAGGCTCTGTCCCTGCAGTCACAGACTCCCTTTGTTCACACAGCAGAGAATTGCAGAAACCTTTCAGCTTTGACACGGGTGTGACAGCACTGAGGTGGTACCGATCAGCTACAGGATGCCCAGCACCATCACCAGCTCAGCACTGCCTCCACAGAAGGCTGTGCACACACACGATGAGCTGGTGCCAGCTGCAGCCTTCCAAGCCTTCCACCACACCGTGGGCACAAATTCCTTCGTAGCACAGCACAAGAGACTGGAGCCTAACCTGCCTTTTGCACTACCTGCATCTCCTGCCAGATTTCCTACACAGGTCCTTGTGTGGTGGACACCTTTCACTCCCCATCTGGGACCGTGCATACCTGTACCTTTATTGCATTGGGATAAAATGCATCCACTTTATTTTTATTGCTGCCATAAGATGGTTTTGTAGCCTGTGAAATGCAAGCAGGAAATAACCTCCTGCTTTGAAGCCTGGCACTGAGATACACCAGTCACTGTGTTTATAGTTCTGCAACCCCTGGACTTCAGATCTCTGGGCTCTCAACTTCCTGGGCTCTGCTGTGAACTACATCGTTCCTGCAAAACTATGACTAAGAAACCAGTAGGGTTCTGCTGAGTTACAGAGTCTGTGATTTTAGCTATATAGAGGGTTTAGGTAAAGCTTTAAATCCCAAGCATTAGAAGTTCACTGCTACTGCTGTCTGCCCAAACTGAGTATTGAGGGAAGTTCTGTGGTACATGTGTCAGAAAACCTTTCCAGCAGAGGACATCTCAGACTCAGCTGGAAATGTATAGCCCTGCAAGTGCAGATCTTTTCCTCTCCTGCCAGGGAGGGGCACACATGGGATGGGACAGACAACTGCCCTTGAGAAAAATAAATTAATACCAATCCCACCAATACAGGATCCCCCCACTCCTGAAAACACATGAGGGGTGGGCAGGGATTAAAACCAACAAACTAATACAAGTGTGAAGCTATTGCCAGCAGACACATCTCTGAGGGGGGACACTGATCTCACACAGTTTAACTTACTGCATCACATTCACACCTTCTCATTAACTCTTGGTTGCCAGAGCAGAGGTTTCTGCTGCCCCTATGCTGTGGGGCAGCATGACCCTATGGGACATGTCAGAAAATGAGGCAGAGACAAAATCTACAGAGCACTGAGCTGCAGACACACGTAACTAACCCAACTGAGTCATACCTCCACTGCCACTGCTTCACAGACCATTAAAGGATGACAGTTTCTGGAGAGAAAACAGGCTGACTATGTTCATCTTAAACTTAATCTGGCTCACTTCAACAAACAGTTGGTTGAGCTAAAGTGGTCACAGTCCCCAGTGACTTTTCACTTCTCCAGATCTGTATAAAACATATAAAGTGCTCAAACTTCATCTTTTCTGGTTAAGAAGCAGATACCATCAGGGAAAGTCAAAAGAGAAGTTAATTAATTACTCTTTTGAAGGGTACTAAGATACATTCTCAGCACAGGGGTTCTGATATTACCTAGAGAAGAGCTTGCTTCAAGTATTTGAAAGCAGTAACAGAACTACTTAGAGATAACTGCAGGCACTTACATTCTGTAGCAACCTTCTCTGATGGTAGGTAGAAGGGAGCAACTGAAGGATGCAATTTTTCTTAGAAAAAAAAAAAGCAGCTAAAACAATCACTGTGGGCTCAGCATCTGCCAGCTGTACCCTTGCACTGCTATCAGCAGGTCAGGGGACTCCTACAAGAGCCACATCCAGGAGGAGGCTCTGCCAGCTCATCACCCCAGGTGGAAGCAATGGGTGACCCTATCACAGAGCAGCTATTTGTAAGTCAGGCTCAGCCCTGTTAGGCTATAAAGGGCAGCCTGGGGCCAGGAGTTGTGTTGGTATGGGTATGGCTTGCTGCTTCCTCTGCTTAGGCAGGGGGTATGTGGGGGAAGTGCCTTTCCCTGATAAATATGCTGGTTTCAGCACTATCTGAGAGGTTGCTGATGTCTTCTAAACTAAGTTACCAAATTGCTCAATTCTTTTGTGGCTGTTAAAAGTAAAGAAACCAAAAAGAACTTGGAGCTATGAGACTTTGAGGGCTGGTTCTGAAGGTGGGTCTCTGGTGGGCTAGCTGTGAGCAGTATTGCCCTCCTGATTGGGGGGGGAGGGGAATAGGGATTCAATAGCTCATAGGACAAGCTGCTTTCAAATGGCTGTTTCCAAAGGAAGAATGACAAGACATAGTTTAACTAGGCTGTGAGTTCCTGCTGTCTGGGCTTTCCAGGTAAAACAAACTGTCCAGATGCCAATTGTCTGGCACCAGGCACCTGACAGCTATGGGATGTCATGCAGCTCATGCAGTGTACCTTGAATGAGTGCTTTTTTTTTTTTTTTAATTCTGGTCACTTCAGGCTGCTGCTCCATGAGTAATGCCCTCAGGCTGGTTTCTGTCAGGCTCTCTGATGTACCTCATGACACTGCTTCCCTTGTGGGAGAAGCCTGGTAAAGGCATCCTGCTTTGTGTTGCTAGTGAAAGGCAGGTTTTCTAACCCCCTGCTTGTTTCAGCTCTTCAGGTGACCAGCAGATCCCCACAGGAAGGAGGAACTGGAAATTTGTCAGGACTTGAATACAGAACACTTCACCCTCATTTCTGGTCTTACAGGAGTGACTTGGGTGTGCATCCTGATGAAGGTGAGATGTGCCAAAGCAGCACAGTTACCCTGTAGCTCTACAGAGCTCTGTGGCTTCTTCTCTCATCCTGCTGTTTCATGTAGAAGAAAGGATGAGTGCATTTTGCTAAGAATCACAGAATTGTAGAGGTTGCAAGGGAGCTCCAGAGTTCGAGTCCACCCCCCTGCCAAAGCAGGTTCCCTGGAGCAGGTTGCACAGGTCAGGTGGGTCTGGAACATCTCCAGATAAAGAGATTCCACAACCCCCTTGGGCAGCATGTCCTAGTGCTCTGTCAATCTCACTGTGAAGTTCTTTTGCACATCAGTGTGGAACCTCCTGTGGTCCAACTTGTGGCCATTGCCCCTTGTCCTGTCCCCACAGACCACTGAGAAGAGGTTGGCCATCTCCCTTTGTCTCCCACACTTCAGACATTTATAAACATTGATGAGATCCCCTCTCAGTCTTCTNCTGGCCACACTCCTCTTAATGCACCCCAGGATCCCATTGGCCTTCTTGGCCACCAGGGCAGACTGCTGGCTCATGGCCAACCTGTCATCCACCAGGACCCCCAGGTCCTTCTCTGCAGAACTCCTCTCCAGCAGGTACTAATACCTGTGGTTGCTCAGCCTGTACTGATACCTGTGGTTGCTCCTTCCCAGGTACAAGACCCTACACTTGCTGTTATTGACCCTCATCTGGTCCCTCACTGCCCGGCTCTCCAGCCTGTCCAGGTCTCACCCAATGGCAGTGCAGCATTCCTGCATGTCCACCACTCCTCCCAGCTCTGTATCATCGGGTACTTGCTGAGGGGGGACACTATTCCCTCACCAAGGTCATTGATGAAGATGTTAAACAAGACCAGACCCAACACCAACCCCGTGGGAATACCACTATTGACAGGTCTCCAGACAGACTCTCCTCCACTATCACCAGCCTCTGGGCCTGGCCCATCAGCCAGTTCTCAACCCACCTCACCACCCACTCATCTATCCCACACTCTCTCAACTTTGTTATCAGGATGTCGTGGGAGATAACTGGCTGACAGGCCAGGTTTAGTTTAGCATCTTTTCTTTTTGGGAGCCATATTATGTGGTGATCAAATTTCCCACAAAAAAGATGTTGGATAGCTGGAAACGCACAGGAGAAAAGCCATAAGCCTTATGAAAGCACTGGGAGGTATATTTTTTTTACCATAGGATACTTCTGAAGAGTAATCTAATTAGTCTATCCCAGGAGAGGCTGAAGGACTTGAGTGTATCCTGCAGCATGACCAAACACACTTCCGTCGGGAGGGAAATCCCTGCAGATAACAGCAAAGTCTGGGAGCTGAGCTACGAAAACAGGAGTGGCTCTGGGCAGTCTGGCTAAGGGAGGGGAAAGCCATGACTGAACAGATGAAATTGCAATATGAAGGCATCCAAGGGTGTGAAGATTGAGTATCCTATCGAGGCTGATGTGCGTGGCATTTACCCGGCAGTTATTTGTCGTCTCTAGTCACTGATTTCACTCCTTTATTCTCTAAACAGCAAATCATGCAGCGGAAGGATGGTTTGGCAAAAACCTGTGGATGCAGGTAGCTGCTTGAGATATTCTCTCTCCTTTCACATATGAAGGGCCAAAATCTCACTGCCTAAGCAAGAGAAACTTCTGATGTTCAGACAAGAGAACTGTGGAAACTGGATTCTTAAAATAGCAAGAAAGAGAAAAAACCCAAATTCCTCTGTAACATATAAACCTGTGCTGGAGGAGCAGAACTTTCCTTTTCTCCTTTTGTAAGAGGAGAGAAAAGAATTCCTCCTTTGTATTCCCAGAGACTTCAAGCTCCTTCAGATGAGATTTAATCACTCAAGAGAGCTGTTTGGAGCTTTTGTTGAAGATTTCAACTAGGAGAGAAGCAAGTGCCACTTTGGAGCCTTGTGTTAATGGGAATTGCTGGGATAAAGGGAGGCAAAGAGAGAGCTCTGCTCGTTCCCAAGCAGCCCTAGCTGTGCCTGAAAGCATTTGCTTCCCAAACTAATCCCATACTTACCCCAGATCCTCCATGACTTACTGGTGGCATTCAGTAAGAGGCAGTCAACAGGCTCTCTAATTATAGCATGACCTGTTGCTAATTACTGTTTGACTAACCCACTGTTGCTGCATTATCGCACTAAATAAATAATATCTGCTCTCCTCTGGCGGTGTTGGCAGCACGGATTTCCCACTCAGCCTCGACTCAAAGCTGTAAGTGGTCCCCAGTGACACAAGCTGCTGGTGCTCAGGTCAGGCTAACAGTGAGTGGTGGACACCAGTGACGAGCAGATGTGGTGGCCACCACCTTGGCCAGCTGAGCTGAGATGCTCAGGATCTGCAAGCTGGGACCACCACATCTACAAGGGATGTGCTGAGGATCCCACACACCCTGGAGGGCTGGGAGCAGCAATGCACCAGTATTGTCAAACATCAGATGTTTCATCCAACCATACATGTTTTGGAAGACTGTTGATCAAATCTGGCTGGTGGGTCTGGCTCTGAATGCTCTGCAGTCACTTTCCCTTGTGACCTGCTCAGGCTGAAGGATCACATTCTTTACAGACCATTCCCTGCAGAGACTGGAAGGTCCAGCTCATACTCATCATCACTGAAGTTACCACTGCCAGGAGTCCTTTAAACCTTGGCTTCTCAATGTCCAATCCCCCTCCTCATCACTGCCTGAGCAGTGATGACTGCCACAGTCCATTTTGGTTTGAAAATTTTGAAATGAAACTTCTAAAAATAATTTTTAAAGCACTTTGAAATTCTTGTGCTTCACATGAGAAGATTTGAAATTTTCACTTTTTATTTCCAAGTACAAGAAATCTTTGACCATCTGTCAGTTAGAGCCACCACTGCAAATATTCTAGCAAATAAATTAACTGGGAAGGCATGGGGACAGCAGATTTTTAACTGAGTATTGTGCACTACTTAATAAAAAGTCATGAATTTGCAATGGCAAGGAGTAGCAATGAAAACCTGGTTTAGTCCCAGTCCAGCTGCAAAGGAGTCAGCAGTGTGCACCTCCTGCATCCCATAGAACTTAACAAAAATAGCTGCAAACAAGAAAATTGCAATGAATCGTCCACAAATGGAAAACAAGTGTAGGAACAAATCTGCATGTTGTCAACAATGTTTATCATTCATATTTCTTAATTTAAAAGTAATCTACATCTAAAATCTAGTATAAATACATGTATTCCATCATATACCCTCAGGGCCCCAACATACCATCCACAGCTACTGGGAGTGAAATATTCCCTGTGCTTGTGCTCACCTGGGCTCACTCATGGTGAGCTCCTACTGTGCTAAATTAGTTTAGAGGTTGCAACATGCTCAGACTGTAGGGATATGTGGATGGGATGGACTGGGATATGGGAAAGGGAGGCTGGAATCAGGGCACAAGCAGCATCAATGAACATCTTTATTTTCAAGCTATGTAGTTTTAGAAAAGAAAAAAGTTTGTTCACAACCTGATAAACCAGCTTAAGAAAGACCTCAAACTTCTCAGCTCTTGTCTGAACAAGATGATATAAACCTGTCCTTTGTGGATTCATTTTGGGGCAGAAGTATGATGCAAGGAAAGAGCTTCTTCTGGCCATGGAAGTCACAAATCCTCTTAATTTACAAGGCACCTTTTGTTGTTCTTTCACCAATACCCCCTTACTTTCACCCAACGTTTTCAGCTTTCATGGTCTTGGTACTTTTGCCAGACCCTTATACTGAATATGCATCAGCTGGGGTCTATGTGTGACAGCTCTGAACCACCACAGAGACTGAATCACGCTGTAAGAGGAAAGCAAACCTTGGTGAGTTTCCCTTAGAAGGTGCAGAGGGGGAGTCACACCTTGCTCAGTGCATCCGTAGGAAGCTCCAGCCTGTACCGTTTCCTCCTCCTTGTTTCCAGACACATACACGGCACTGCAGCAAATATAGTGATGCAGGGGACAAGCCAGCACCGCTCTGCAAGTCGTGTAGCTATTTATACAAACACAAAAAGTGGGTTTAAGAGTTGCTATTGTGATTTCCTGTCATCCTGTACTCCCTTTACGGAGCACTGGGATACATGATGGTGGAGGAGTAGCTGCAGCCCACTGATGCAGTTTAGTATTTTGAGACTGCTTTTAAAACTTCTGTGTGGGTGTTTGCCAAAGGACTTTTTTTCCCCCTGTATTTTCTTCACTGCTAGTGAAACAACCAACTTCTACTCATACTTACACAGGCCATCATAAAGTAAATTAAAAAAACAGAACCCCTACTTGTCCTACAAAGTTGCAAAGTACTAAATTATCCAAAAATAAATGTTCTTGTTGGGAAACAAGTTCCAGATGTCTCTGCCAGGCACCTTCCACCTCAATCTGCAGTGTTTTAGGGTCCACAACACAGCCTGGATACAAGGAAAGAAATTTCACTGTTGCTGAAACACCACCAGATAAGTGCTTGAGAGCCATTTCTATCCATACTCCTTGGATGTGCTTCCCAGGGCTGGGAAGAAAAGTTAGCAAGGCCTTGCTTCACATGATGATAATGGGAAATCCAGAGTCCCTGCCAGGGCTTTTTTAGGATGTGGGTATGACCAGAGGGAATGACACCAGAGGGGAAGAAGGAAAAGTAAGTGTCTGCATGTGCACCTTCCTTACACACAGCCAAGAACTGCTGCTGGTGAGAGCTGGGAAGGTCACCAGATGGGCAGTTCCTTTACAAATTCTCCTCCCCCCATCATCTGCTATTGCAAGGACAGTTTATCACAATACATCTGTCTTGCAAGTCTCCTGCACCCTTATGAAAGTAATGAATGCAATTAGTGAACATTTATACACCACCACCACCACCCCCATCTCTTTTTATCCATTTGAATCAATGGGAGAGTGTTTAATGCTGCCTTGGAATCCTTGAAGCACCAGAAACCAAACAGGCTGGACAGCAAAACCATCAGCCCTGAGGAGGTCTCTTAGGGCAACCTGCAAATCCTCCATGGAAGTTGCCCAAGCAAGGACCTTAATCTGAGAGTTCCCATAACAGCTACTGCCCCTTGATCACATTACCCTGCTTGTGTGGAGCAGAATTGAGTGCTCTGATTTTGGCCTCTGGGTTTCTGTTATGGGGAGAGTTACCAACGGGGCCTACAGGGATAAAGAGGGTTGTGGAGCACTTGAGCCAGCCAACACCATGCTGGGCACAGAGAAGGCATCACTCCAGGGGGGGGATCTAAGTGCTGCAAGACTCCAGAAGTGATCTGGCAGCAGATACAAATCCTTCCCACACTTAGTTTTGACCTTGAAACTTGCCAGTAGCTGACCCAAGTTTTCTTGCCAGCTCCTGTCCAGGTCCTTCATGGACCATGTTTACCTCTCAAAGTCTGTGGCACAGGTCATGAAAGCTGCCTGTGAGCGGGACATGCCCCAGGCTCTGCACTGCAATGTCACCAGTACAGTGGCTGGAGGTTCCCTGAGCCTGCAGAGGCAGCGGTGTGCTCGGTCCAAGGGGAGCTGTCGGCAGAGCACTGCAGCAGCTACCCAGCAGGTGGGTGGCATGCACCTGCCTGTGAGCCCGGGTTTCCAGGGTGAGCCCTGCTTATGCTCAGTACAAAAGTCCCCTTCCTGGGGGTATCCCCTGTTATCTTGGAGATAACTCATCCCTGTGATTCTCTGAGCTTGTTTGCAGATGGACATCTGGGGAGCACGACCTACCCTCTGAAGAGACTGCACTGTTAGCACCGTTCATCCGACCTTCAGCCAGCTTACATACAGAGAGCTTAAACAAGCGTTAGTATACAGGGAATTTTAAAAACTTATTTCCTTGTTTTGTGTAATGTACAAGACTGGGAAGTTATGGATCTGTCTGTGAGGAGATGTGTTGTTTATGGCATGCAAAGCCCAGCAGTGTCAGTGCCAGTGAAGTGACCACATCTGCTGCCCTGGCTATGCCCTGAAGTTCCCAGGGTGCACATCCACTGCCCTGGGTGCACACTGAGCTGCTTCCAGTAAGCCCAGTGCTGTCCTGTGTGGACATTGAGCTGCCCTGGGTACAAGATGCCTGGGTACACTGGGTACACTGAGCTGCCCAAGATGTGCAGCACCACTGCAGCTGCACTCCCCAGCTCCCCCGCACCTGCTCCGATGCCCACGCAGCTAAGCACAGAACACAAAGCACCAGCACAGCCCTGTTAGCTCTGAAGATGCTTTAAGCCCATGGGTTTACAGCAATCCTGTCTTGAAGCTTTTTCTCTTCCTGACTCTGAGTCTGCACAACATCTGCATTACCACAAGCATGCAACAGGATTCCAGATTTTGGAGTATCTTTAGGTCAACTGCTGGGCCTTGCCCTCTTCTGAAGATAACCAGCCATGGAAATTGGGATGCCCTGGTTGCAGAAGAGTTTTATTAAAACCCTTTAGATCAGCTGGGTTTAACATGTGGCTCCTGAGCAGTTCAGATGCAGTACCCATGTCAGGGCTATGCCACATGAATGGCAGCAGAGCCGTGTGGACAGGACCCCAGCAGCAAGTGCTGCCTGTGGCTGGCTCTGCCCACCCTCGGCAGACAGCTCTGGGAGTCAGTCTCCCCCTCCGAAGCTCTCACAGCTCTTGCTGTCCAAGGCTGGCTGCTTTTCTCACAGAGATGCCACAAAACATACTCCTGGTTGCTCCACATGCCCAGAGCTCCACTTTCATTGACCCAACCAGCAGACTCTTGAAGCTTGAAAGTCTTTTTTTGTCCCTCAAACTTACAAACTTGGAAGACTGCACATGGGTCGGTCACCGACGCAAAATAACAAAGAATCAGATCCTTTCTCTCTTGCAATGCAGAGCTGTGGCTGTAAATCTTGGTGTTAAATTGCCACATAGTGCTGAGATAATGGGATGCTGGAATAAACTTTCAGAGTCTTTTCACACGGCACAACTGGAGTTTACAGTTCTTGGTTTGCTGTCTGACTGCCCCACAGCTCGTGGCCTCTGACCAGTGCTGGCCATAATTCACACTGCTGCACCCAAGTCTTTCCAAATTGAACACCATCTCATCAAACAACTATAAACAAGCTAAATACCAGCACAGATCTTGATGGCTATAACTGCTCAAATGTTTATTCACTCTGTGAGCCAATGAACTTGTGCTTTGGAACAGTTATAGCTACTAACACTTGTCTAACTTTAGGAAGCTTTTATAAGCCTTTGTAAACTTCTGTTATGAAATATAATTTAACTTTTATCTTCTGGGCAGCAATTTTTGGGTGTGGGGGAGAATTGCCTACAACTGCAGAGCAGTCTTTTAACTAACAATTCTCTCCTGCTTAAGCAAAACTAAATCACTACACTAAGCAATGGAGTTGTATTTGTCCAAAACCAGGCAGGGAGAAAAGTATAAATCTACTCTGTTTTTTCCTGTGCTCCTTGGGAAATGTTTTGGGAAACAGACACTCAAACCAAATAATTGAACTTTAAAACCACAGCAGCTCAGAACTTCACCTAATCTTCAGGTAAGCTTCAGCTAAAAGCAAGTGTCTAACCATCAGCCCAGACAGAGCAGCAGCCCATGGAGCTAGAGGTACCATTCCTACCAGGAGAGTGCCTCTGCAGTCTACACAAACTGTACCTGGTGGCCTCAGGTCAGAAGAACCACAAGTGGGCTTCTATGTGTGTGCTACACCCCTGGAGCCTGCTGGACCTGCGTGGGTGGCAGCACCACCAACTGAGGTTCATAAGCACTCAGCAGTGTCCGCAGCTTCCTGAGCTCTAAAGACCTGCCAAAGGTCATGGACAAGGAAATCAAAAAATGCAGAAGGAAAGTGTTTGCTCACAACAGCACGTAGAAAGCGGGAAACGTCTATTCTTCTCCTTCTGTAGCAACCCCCATCACAAATGCTAATGAGCTGCAGTGGTAATGCAGTGCCGCAGTGGAAGGAACCACACTGCACTTGGACAAGAGAAGATTGGATATAAAGTCAGAAGGAGATTTCCCTCATGGACAATTCCTTGAAATGCAGAGTACTGAATATAGTTTAGACTTCCATTTCATAGCCAAAAGGCTTGCTGACCCTCTCCTGATGTTCCAGTTTGTGTTCTGGTGCAGCACCACCTGAAAGGCTGGGAAACCCTGATGCTAAGCTACACCTTTGGACTGCTTGTTTGCAGTATGTGACCAGACCCTCCTCGGGGCTCACTAGCTGTTCCCCAGCATCTAAGTTCAAAAGACAGTTTCACCTTGGGTTGTACCATTCAGCAAAAAGTCAGCAAGAACAGCCACGCTCCCTTCCCAGCCAAGCTGAGGAGACACTGCCACCGGATCCACAAGTTGGCTTGGTCCCTGCTAGAGAACACAAACACTAGACTCCCCAAAGGGTTGAAGGGGGGTCAGGAAATAGATATCCTTGGCAGAGGATTTGCCTAGTGCAGCAGGAGATGGCAGTCCTCCAATGACCGTGCTCTCACTCATCTCATATCTTACTAATTAGATACCAGGTCAAAAGCTGCCAGCTCTTCTCTGTAATACAAAGTCCAAACTAAAGAGGAGAAGGTCATACAAGGCTTGTACATGTTCATGACACAAGTTATGGCCCCTCAATGGGAAACAGACAAAATGACCATCTGTAAAAATTACTTCCAAGCCAAGCACGGCCACTCAAAACTAGTATTTGTCATTTGGGTGTTTTTTTCCTTCCCACTTGTCATCCCTGGGAAAATTTCAGGATGAGACATCATTTTCTGCAGATGTATCCAAGGAATGTCTGATTTATGTTTCTCTAGAATCTTTCCCCATCACCTCTGTCCCTGAGCAGCGCTCCAGTCGTTTGCTCTCAGCAATCCTTTAAGATCCTTCCATATACATACATCTATTGCCACATACTTTTCTGCTGAGAGTTTATTTTACTGTAAAATCTTTTTGGCTCCAGCAATACTGCACTTTTTCTGTGCATTCTAACTTGCCTTTTCAAGAAATTATTCCTTTGGGGAAAAGAAATAAAAATCTTAACTATAGAGTTGATTCTCCCACTGCATCAATTAAATCTATTTCCTTCATTAAAATTAAATATTATTTTAACCAGCATGAGAGATCCAGCTAACAGCCCTATAACCTCTGTGTAAATCCTTTAAAAATTAATTGTAGCTCACAGATCTTTGAGTGCTGGTATCAATGTATTGATTTTTCTCATAATTTTGGATGTTACTATCACATATTCATCACAGGAGGTTTATGTGAATGCAAAGCACTACATATTCATTTTGACAGTGATATTCATCATTTCTCATTCATCAGTTTTTCAGGTTGGGTTGTATCTGTTCTCTGTGTTCAGCAGCATGGAAGGAGTAAAGACAAAAGCATGTCTGAATCCTAAGAAGACCGTAGAGCTCAGGAGCTTAAAACTGTTCAACAGTAACCAAGCTGGTTGCCTCAAACTATTTTTTCATTTACAGAAAGTTAATAACTAGTAAAATAGTAAAGGCATGCAGGTAAACTAGACAAGGATGTATAAATACTGGGATATTTTTCCCCACATTATTGTTTCAGATGCATAATCAGTTCATACTAATGCATGAAACTTCCAGATTTTTGGGAGATGTTCATGAATAACAGCTCCCTTGAGTTTCAGTGCACTGAATCAGATTGTATTAGCAAAATTGGTTTTCACTGACTTCCAGGATGAGGAAAACACAGGACTGTTGTTCTCAGCTGCAATGGGGACATCTCTCTGGTGCAGCCTTTACCCCTTTGCCTTCTCAGAGGAACAACTGCCTGCCCTGCCCACCGCTACCTCCTGCCCACCCTACAGCAATCTGAACCTCCTGGCACTTTGCTGCCCTTAAACCATCCCACTGCTCTCATCTAGCTCAGGAAACTCCTCCAGACCAGATCCAATACAATTTAAAACAACTGTGATAAAATACAAATAACTGAAAAAGAAAAGCTGAAGAGCATATGGTCTAAAGCAGAGGCTGGGAAGGGTCAGGTCACAGTGCCCACACTTTGCTGTTAAATATGGATTTATAACTGATTGGATCATCTGTAATAAGTCTTCCTGCACACCTGACTTCATTGAGATCTTTTCTAACATCCCTCCTGATGCACGAAAGCATTTTTGTAGCTTTTGTTAAAACTTCCTAGAATGAGCCATCAAGGTGACTGCCTCACACTCAAGGGAAGTCTTCTGCCCCTGACCAGGAGCCACAGGACCTGGGATTTATGGATACCATGATCTGTGCATGTGTCATGTTGGGATTTTGTACTTTGCCCACATGCTTGACCTTGGAGATCCCAAATGTGTTGACACCATTTGAACCAAGTTTCCGTAACCAATTTCATCTCTGCACCTTCTCTGGATGTATGTCACAGCCACATGCAAAAGCTGTACAGGTAATGGGCTTTAGGTAATTACACCCCCAAAATTTACATGGGGACCACAAGACATAGGACCTAAGACCTGTAAAGCGTTTATACACAGGTAAGTTATCCAGCAGTACGGTGATACGGCCAAAGGTTTTCAAAGGCATTAATGGTTCGAGCTTCAGCATTCTGGGGAGTCTTTCCTCAAAACCATTTATGTCTTTCTTCATACAGTACTCTGAGAAGAGAGAAATTCAGGGATGGAGGCTAAGACAGAGTTGGGAGGATAAACCAGAGCTGCTTAACTCCACATTGCATGTTTCATTCAGAAAAACAACTCTTCCCCCACCCCCTCCCTGCCTTGGGAATAAGGTCAAAGCCATGTTCATGTGAAAGGCAACCTACAATGAGTAAGGGAAGGGAGAAGGAGGTGAAGATGACTCCAGTTGCAGGCTGCACTCCAGGCAGTGCATCACGCTTACACAGCTTTGGGTTTTTTTAATTTCTGTTTACCTCTGAGCCCAACAGGGAGAAGGCATTTTGAGCTGATGGACTCTGTTCAGCAGTCAGCCAGAGGTGCTGGCCGAGGAGAGCCCTCTGAGCCCTTTGGTTGTCCAGAGCTGACTTAAACCTTTCCAGTAACAGACATCTTCCTCCCCATCCTCTCACTGTTTCCTGAACGCAGGGGAAGGCGCTCCCTCACATGTAACTGCACGACTGCACAGACCGTGAACTGTTTGTCCGAAGAGCATCAAGAGGAAATGTCAGTGAGATCCCTGAGATCCCCTTTCTGTGAGGCCAGGGTTTGATGACTGCTCTCACAGCAGAGAGTACTTTATTCCTGAAGTGGTGATGTTCAAGGCTCTGTTTAATGAGAGCGATAGCAGGGGATACAGCAGCTGCCAGCTCGCTTCCCTTTCTCCAACAACCTGCTGCTTCCCCCTGCCTCTGCCAGCCCCCCTCCATTGCACCATACCCCATCCCATTGACAAAAACCTTCCTTACTACAAGCAATAGATTAGGCATTTAATTTTATCTTTGTGTGGCAGGAAATGACATCAGGTCCTGCTATGCATGATCCAGAAGAGAAGTTTCAGCTCACTTCATCCAAGCCACTGTGGCAGGCAGGAAGGGATGCTGCCATCAGCTCCAAGGGCTGGTTGAGAATAGCTCGGCTTTTGTCACACTACTTACCCTGAAACATGTTCACTCAAGGAATTCGTGGGCAGCAATAAGATGTTTCCCTGCCTGCTTTGCATTCCAGCTCATCAGAAATCAGGATACAGTTGGGGAAAGGGTAGGGAAGAAAGAGTCCAAGATAGGGTGAAAGAACAAATCCATCCTTGGAAAAGGAACTGATTTAGCAAATTCTTTTCCTGCTTATTTTACAGCAAATAAAGAATTAAGTAAGATTGCTGAAAATGTGTCCATTCAGGCAGCAGCTGAATTTCCTGCTAATTGCTTTGGGATGGAGAGGGAGGAGGGAAAATGTTGGGACATTACAATAAGCAGTAAGTGGTGGGATTGGTGAGTACCCAAAACCTTGTGTCTGCGCATATGTCGTTGACAATAGAAATTAGAGACATGTTCTTATAAAATCCCCTCCTCAGTGAATGATGGCAAACATATTTAAAATTAAATCCACCTTACAGGGATAGAGAGAAGTGGAGAGTCATTTATCATAGCATTATCTTGGCTGAACAAACAGTGCCAGGCTCTGCTCCCCAGCTCTTCCCTGTACCAGTCTCACATACAACGCAGCTCCTGCAGCTCCCAGCTCTCCCCAGCCACCCCCTCACTGAGACAGCCAGCCTCTCCAACCTGGCTTGGGACAGGAGCCTGGCAGAAGAACAGCTTTGCCAAGGACACCATGGACAGGAGAGGCACAGATAAGATGAACCTTTGTCACGCACTAGGTCTGTGTTTACCTCCCAGGTAGGTCTGGGTTCACAGGGATCTGGAAGATGACACAAAGCACATGCTGAGTGAGCACCAAGAGGCATTTGGACACACATCCTGGGTGCACTCAGCAAGAGGGCAGGAACACCTGCAGCCACAAGCACCCCTTACAAACACCCGTGGCAACACACACACAGTGCCTCTGTACAGGGAAGCAGGAAAGTCCAAGCTGAGACAATCTCCTCCCCTGTTATCTGTATTTTTGATTTATTATATTTAACCATGGTTTTGATTCAAAGGAGGAAAAACTAATGGGAAATGACATAAAAATCTTTCATCAGCTCCAACTTAGCAGATCCAGTAAAACCTCTCTGATCACCATCAACTCAGCAGATCCAGTAAGTAAACAGTTTTTCCCCATGAGCTTTCTTTGTGATCTTGGCTTTTCCACAAAAAATATTTTAAAAAAATAAACTCAAAAAAGATTATGCTGAAAACAGGCTATTCCCACAGGAAGTTTCCAGCTGTCATATAAAAAACCCCACCACTACTGAGAAGACCTGCTAAGTCCGTCATTCAGTTGTTTCAACTCCACATTTCTCTTCAGACAGACTGCAAACCAGATTCTTGGGCCATGGAGAGAACAATCAGATGAAGAAGGACTGAGACAGGCCCTGAGGAGCTGTTTCATCAAAAGCAACTGTTTTAACTTGCTGCAGCTGCCATTTGGGGATGGATATTCTGCGGTCCCCTTATGCAGTCTCCCAGGGGGACTAAGGCAGGTTTTATTGTAGGCCCTCTCCTAAATCCATCCTGCTGCATTTTATTGCTGGGGCTTCATTCTCTACCTCCAAAAGACAATGAGATCTGTTTATTACTCTCCTTTCTGCAGACACTTCTGCACATGAAGAGCAGTACCACGGATGTCCCCCAGCCACACCGACGCAGAGCCCAGCCTGCCCAGCTCTGTTCATCCCTCCTGCTGTAGTCCAAGAGCTCCTCATCTCTCACACACCGTGTCAAGAGCGCGGTTTCCAAACCTGAGAAGAGCACTGAGAGGAAGGACTCCTTCCCCTGTCTTACCAATCCCATTGATCTTCATGAATGCTGCTTTGTGGTTTCCAGCATTAGCTGGTGGAGTTTGTTGATTCCCTGCTTTCTGTGTATAACGTCCATGTCCGTTCCTGCGTTTAAACCTTCCTAAAGGATCGTTCTCCATCCATTTCTTGTGCAGACACAGATTCCTGCCTAAGGACAGCACATGGCCATCATGTCCCTCAATCTTCATGTGAAGATCCTTCCCTGACACAGCTACACTGCAAGGAATATAGCATGGGTCTCAGGACACAGACTTCTGAGCTTTCCACATGATCCACCTTCACAACCTCCCTCTCCCTGCCACGCCAAGTTGGATGGGGCTTTGGGCACCCTAGGCTAGTGGGAGGTACTTTTGCCATGTCAGAGGGTGAGACTCTATGGGCTTTGAGGTCCCTTCCCACCCCAGCTAGTCTGGAATACTATGTGGGCACTCAGGAGTGATAGGGTTGGCCCCCACTGTGGGGTGATGGGAAGCAGAGACTCTGCGCTCAGTTCCTGACATGACACACAGGCATCTCTGCCTCCTGAGGCATGAAAACCTGTCACAAAGAGCCACATTCCCATCCATAATGACTTCCTGCGAATCTTTGTGGTTCACAACTGAATCTGGGGGGAGTGGATCACACTGCAGAAGCCACGGCAGGACCAGTGTGCCAGTGGAAAAGGCAGATTCCACAACCAGAGTTCATTCCCCAGAGGAGAGGCTGCCATGTGCTCAGGAAGGCTCAGCAGAAGCCCTGACGCAGCGCTATCTTCACATCTGTTTAGGAAACTGTCTGTATTTATAACCAAGCCTGGATGTATGACTGTGGCTTCATGTTCATTCATGTGAGATGTGTGCACTCCTGGCAGTGAAAGTGGCATCTTGATGTTGCAACAGGAGCCCATGATCTCATCCTCCTTACGTGGCCAAGTGCATGACACCACGTTCTCTCCAGCCCCATGCGCAGCACTGCGCCGGCTGGAGGACACACAATACCTGGTCCAGCACACAGCCCACCAGGACAAAAACTATTCCACTCAGGAGTGTTTTGACAAACTTGGAAGACCGAGAGAGGGTGTGCAATAACTTGGTGCTTCGTGTTTCTGGCGGGGCACTCAGCGTCGTCAGCCTCAGTTTGTCCTCACGTAGGAGCACTCCTTTACTACACGTAACTACATTAAGACGTAACTTCATATGGCTTAGCATTGCTTGCAAAGGCCAGATAGACAAGTTAACAAGAGAAGAGGCTCCAGCTAGTCTGGCAGCACATCCCCTATTAACAACCGTGCTGCCCAGCCGATAAGGAGCCCCAGCCTTTCCTTGGCCAAGTACCGCAGAAATCCCAGAGTTGTTTAAAACGTTCAGGGAGGGAGGGAGGCAAAGGTGTTTAAACTTGAACTAGTCTTTTACAAGTAGAGGGGTTTTGTAGAGAGATGGCCCGAGGATAGCTGAAGGGATGAAGATCTTTCACCATAAAGACTCCAAAAACAACACAGATAATCCATCTCACGGCCAGAAAAGGAGGGAACCAGCGTTGCTCTGTACTCCACAGCAATTCCCACAATTTCTCTGGGATTTAATTTATGAATCATTTTCAGTGTTGCCTACCCACATCTTATTTCCCTATTTAATTGGAAGAAAATCCTCTTTAAAAGCAGATTCCTCCATGAGCTCCAGCACCGCATGGTGCACCACCCCCCTGCTCCTTTGCCAAGCTGGGGAGGTCTCCCCCAGCCACAGAGGTTGGCAGGCACTTCATGGGGGCATGAAGGTTCCCCTGAAATGGGCTGGATGTGGACTCCTGGAAGAAGACAACCACTTGTGGCTGGCAGGCCAGCGCCCAGGGCAGCCCTCTGCATGTGCAGGTTGTAACAAGGGGGAGGAGAGCTCCAGAAAGCCTCCTGCCTGCCTCTCCCCATGCTCCAGCTCTCTGGGGAGATGAGACACATCTTCCCATCCTCCCTCTCTACATCCCTTGCTGATGTAGACCACGAGTCCCAGGAGTCCCTCTCATCCAGCCCTACTGCTGTCATGGGGTGCTGAGGTCAGGGCTGTCCCCATACAGCCCCACCAAGGGACACTGGCCCAGGAGGAGCAAGGTGGGAGGCGCAGGCAGCGATGTGGAGCTGGGAGGGTCTGCCCCATGCTGTCTCGCTGCTTGATGCAGTGCTCTGCTGCATGGCGTCCCGTGCCTGACACTGTTTTTGCCTGGGGTTGGAGCTTCAGTGAAGGATGATAATCAGTGAGTGCTGTGTTTGGCATTTTTCTTTGCAGACATTGTTGGGGTGCTTTTCTGGCTGTCGTTGCCTTTAGCTGGGCTTTTTTAAGTCTTCACCACCTAAAAATGTTTTCACGTGCCAAGATTAGAGTTTTCAGTCTCTTTTGGCTTCACTATTTTTGGATCCTTGATCTGGGCTCTCTTTGGTGGATTTTTTGTGTGCTTGTTTTTAAATAAACAAAAGCTGTAATAATTAATGTCTGGGGACCCAAAGAGTAGTGAAGGATGAGATGTTTGCTAGAGAAGAAGGATGTGGCTGTGGAAAAGAGAGGAATTGACTGGGAAGCACTTCAGAGCCAAACATCCCAGAATACCTCACAGCTCATCTGTCAGGTGGGAATGGTGAGGAGAGGAGGCAGGGAGTTCTCTGTATGCAGACAAACTGGATGAGCCAAAGAGAGGCAGTCGATCCACTGCCACCATTATCATTCTTGCTAATAAAAACAATGGACATGCCAGCAGACCACGGTCCTTCCCACTGCCAAAGTGCTATGCAGAAGGAATAGTTGGCCACCATTAACTCCTCATCTGCCCCAGGTACTCGTAACCCCTTGTCAGCCCCAGGGTCTCCCACCGCCCTTCCACCTGGCCAAGGAGTCCTGGTGCGGTGCTGGCTCTGGGATCAGAAAAGCAAGGCAGGAGCATGTGGGCTGTGTGCCCTCACCCCCTGCAAAAACCAGCCACCAAGGGCTCTAAAGTTCTCCCCAGGGAGAGTGTGCACTCTTCCACCGAGTGTAGAAGGAAGACAGGGAAGGTCTGGGACCGTCACATCAAATGCAAAAGATGCTATTAACCAATCTGCCCAGGAAGGACAAAATAACCTGAAATATAAATTACATTCAAAGCCTGATTCACTCCTCACAGCAAGCAAATTTCACCACTCCTGGCTTGCAGGCTTGGCTCAGAGGTTACTGAGCACACACCTGACACCCAACTGGCACTGGAATGGGAGGAACCTGGAAACACATGAGATGCCAGCTGGGTCCCCAGACATGCCCTTCAGAGCAGACAACCCTGACACATGACCTGGAAGTAAAAGCTCTTTCCCTAAACAGGATTAAACCAAAATTGAAGACTCTTCCTTGAAGACAAAGCTGGCAGCCTTGATCAAAGCCCTGAGACTGACCAGGGAAGCTAAGCTTGGTTCAGGCTATACCATACCCTTTCCACCTCTCCTCCTCACCTTACAATGCTTCCAGCACTGCCAGGCAAAAAGAAGGTTCAGAAATCCTCCTCTGACCGGGACATTTTCCCCAAGGTAATTTAGGAAGTGTGAGAGATGATAAGAAAGCTGCTGTGTGTTAAAGAGGAACAGCTTCTCTGTTGCAGACCATGCTGAGCATCTCCTCTGGTACATCCCAGAACCTACTCATCCCTCCAGGACATCTCAGAGCTCTCTGCGCATCCGTACACAGGCACAACTTCCTTCACAACATTTAATTTTTGCCTTTCCCTAGAACTACTCCAATGCTTGCACTTGTTCCAGAAAACCTTAGCAAACCAGAGCTCCTTTACCTCCTGCCCCCAGCTCTTCAGCCCAGGAGGAACAAGCAAAGGGAGATGCAGAACAATCCAGAGCTGTGTCTGCAACACCATAAATCCGCCCTAGCGAGGGACCGACTGTGCTGCTGGGACACCAGCTATTACTATAGTCACACTGTGTACTACTATTACTAGCAGCTTCCTCCACAGTAATAGATACGAGCATGCTAGGCCAGACACTGGAGAGTGAGGCTGTGAACAGAAGGGTAGAGGGAAAAGAGATCAGGCAGTCAGTTAATTGGAAGAAGTTAGACCTTATATAGCCCTAGTGCCCTTTGATGTCTCCCATGTAATTCACTGAAAGCACAATTTGCTGAGGAATTATTTTTTTTTAGGTAATGTATATTTACCAACCAGCTTTTATACAGCAAAAGATGATACTATAGTGAATTTAATGGCAGTTTATTGGCATCCCACAGCCATGGAGTTGTAATGTACCACTCCACTGTTGGACCCCTACGGTGATAATTTCAGAATAAAAACTTTAAAGTCCCTGTTGAATAATCTATCAACAATTCCAGACAAATACAACCCAAATCCCAGTGCCAGTGTTTCTAACATGCCCACACAAATCATAGATACCTCAGGGAAGCACAAGGCCACAACCCAAAAAGCATCACATGTGAGACACACGTGTCATTGAACTGCAGAACCCCCAGGGGCCAGAGCCACATTCCTCCTTCTGCCGTCCCTGTAGTGCCCAACCTAAAACTGAACTGACAATCCCGTACCCAATGCAGCCCGACACAGCTTAAGAGAAGGCTGGGCAAGAGCTGATGCTGAGGGCAGCCATGGAGGAAGGAGGTGTTCCCCACTGGAGCACTTGAGTATCTACATTGGAGGATGCAAGGAGACACTGTCCGGGTGCGTGCACAGCATTTAGGATGGGCCCTGGATGGCTGAGGACAATCACAGCTGTGGACACAGGAGGGTCTCGGGGCCAGTGACCAGCTTTACTTATGGAAGGACACAACTGGTGTCCCTGCGTGCCCTAGAGACCCTTGGCTGACCTGGCCAAACTGCTTCACTTGGTTTCCTCCACAGCACAACACCTGTCCCCCATTTCCAGGATCGCTGCGAGTATTAAGGGGAACTGACTCAAGGCTGATGGCGATGGGCACAAGGATGGAGAGAGCCAAAGCTCAGTGCTGGCTGCCTCTCCTGAGAAAAGCCCAGAAACCACTTTTCTTCTGAGCTAATAATTTACCTCCACACGTCTTTGCACTCACTGCCCTGACTTCACACCGACTGTCAGCCCCGTCTCGCGCAGGACGGTGCCGTACGAGGAGCCCGTCTTCCTCCTCTCTCTCAGCAGCTACTTCCTTCAGTGGCAATGGTTGCTCCAGGGGTCAGGGAAATCCCAAACTGAGTGGGTAGGAGAGAAGAAATTCCCTTCGCTGATTTCCTACTTTCCTGGTTATTTTTTAATCACCGTTGTGCAAGGAACACTTGCTTTATTGTATTAAATGTAAACAGGGGTGAAGATAGGGCTGGTTGTTCTCTTTCATGAGTTGTAATAGAAGGGACCTGATCAATAAGATCACGCAGCCAAGCAGAGTGCGCAGAAAATTACACACTCATAAAAGGCATCTCTGCAATTAGCTTTTAATCAGCTCTTGTGATTTTTCCCCTGACCAGTGAGGCTCTTAAACTCATACCAGCAACGAGACGCTTACTTTGCAGTTCTCTGACGTGCCCCTCCAGTAGAAGACAGGGTGGATTGTTTAGACTGGTTCCTGCTGAAAGGTTTTCAAAGCTGCAGACATGGAACTGTGTGTGTCTGAGAGCAGGTCCCCGTGCAACGTGACCTGACAGTCAGATCCAAGAACACGGATAACTCCAGAATGGAAAGTGAATGAAGGCAAAGGGGAGGAGGAGGAGGGAAAGGGACCTTCATCTCCCACCAGCAACAACTCGCTTCTAGGAACTGGCTCTTACATGCCCACACAGCAGGTCTCTCTGACACAGGTCCCATCTCACTTCGACCAAATTCTCAGCCACCCTCCTCAGAGTGAGGGCAGAGGGGTGACACCCCGACCCACAGCACTACATATCACAAGCAAATCCAGTAAGTTCCAAGTGTCACAGGAAACACTGGCTTTGGAGTAAGTCCTGGAGTCCACTAGTCCTGTCAGCACCTTTTGGTTTCTAATGCTTATCATATGCACATTTGTATTGACTTTGGTTTAAAAGTCAGCTCAGCCCCACGTGAAGGATGGCACAAAGGGCACTGGAGACAAGGAGGGTGGTGAAGGACAGGAGCTGCCCAGCTGGATGGCAGGATGGTACCACCACCCTGGGTGGCTCTGAAGGGCTCCTCTGGGAGCTCCTCACAACAGAAACACAGCTCCTCCTCAGTGTGCTCAGCCTCCAGAACCTTCCCTACCCCGGGGATGCCACAGAGCCAGCATACTCATTTTTTCTTCTTCCCCCTCCCCAGGCTCCTACTCATCTTCTGCCCAGTAAATCAGACCTCGCTTCCCAAGGTCCCTGCTAATTCAGGTGGCCATGCCCATAAAGCAAGGCACAACACAGCATGCCAGGTCCAGGCTCCAGCAGCGAGCCCTGACAATCAGGGAAAAAAACCTGGAAAAAAACAGGGAAAAGTACAAGTACAGGGAAAAAAGCCTGTACTTGCTCCATCTGGCACTGCACCAGCCTAAAGATGACCGTGTGTCTTCTCACAGAAGAAAACTCCCAGCAAGAGCCTGGAGTTTGCCCCAAGAAGGCAAAGAAGAAATCAAACCACTGCCTGAAATAATTTCCTTTCATTCTGTCCTTCCAGACATTGTTATATGGGTTGTTTGGAAACCGCATCCCCCACCCCCGCCAGTCAAGTGAGGATTTAAACTGGGCTCAGGCTTTCTTTTTCTTCTTCTATTATTGTTAAAGAAAACAACTGGGTTATTTCTTTTTTATTATTCCCCAACTGATATTTTAGAATTCATCATGAAGACATTTCCTTAGCTACAGGTTTTCTTTTGTTTGTGTCTTTCTTTTGTAGGTAGGAGAGCGGACAAGACAGTTGGAGAAGTCCTTTCCTAGCTTTAAAAATACACAGATTAAATTAATGATAATTTTACTGTTGACTTCAGAGCAGGCAAAGTTTTCAGCTTCAGGATTTTCTTTCCCAGGGATGATCCTCTTCCACTAGCTTAAATCAGTGCAGTGTCATAGTGCATCAACACTGCTGGACCACACCCTGCAGAACAGAGGCTGCATTCTAGTCCTGCCACTAGTCACAACCACTGATTTACAGAAGTCCCCTTTTCTCTCAGCATCCTTGCTAAAAGAATGAATCAATGGCGTTGCCACCTTCAGTAAAAAGTGCAGAGTAAAAAATGCACTAGGTTAAGACCAAGGTATTATTATAACAACTCTTTGACTACTTGGCCAACACTTTTTCTTAGCTGTGAGTCTTCCTGATGGGTAAGAGGGTTATTTGGAGAATAACCCATATGCTGGGTTTAATCTAACACTCTTGCCTGCTGTGACTCTACCATTTGAACCCAGCACAGGAGTTACATTGGATGTAGTGTTCTGTTAGTTCCTAATGTGCTTGGAAGAAGCTTCCTCTTCACCTTTAACCCTCCTGCTCATTACTATTGCAGTGATTCCTTTAGCTCCCTTATCAGACACTTATATGTTCTAACTTCTAATTTATATTCATTGCTATTACCTTCCCTTATTTTTCTGGGGACGGTGTTGACTGGTTTGGGGGTTTTATTTTATTTTCTTTCTCCATTCTCTGCTGAATTTTGCCCAGTAGATTTTCCTGTTAGGGAAAACATATTTTTGTAACATCCCCATGGAGGGCTCATAAAGAGGAAACACGTTTCATTGCTTTGACTCATCTAAAATCAGTTGCATCCTTCAAGTACTCTCAGGCAGACACCTCTGAGAAGGGCTTTAATGGTGGTAGCTTTGACTCTGCTAACGTTAAAGTGGCCATGGCATGCCATAAGATAGGCCAACACTTCAGCAGATTGCCACAAACATTCTCCTCCACCGTTTCTGGTCCATAAGAAAGCAGCCTGGGTCTCACCTCCCTCCCACTAGAGCCAGGACACCTCAGGATATCTTCTTGCCTGATGAGCAAGGACTCACACACAAAGGAGTTCACCTGCTGGATCCAACCAGCAGGCAGATCCAGGAGAAAGGCTTTAGTAATGGCACCTGTGACCGCCCCACTGTTAAAGCAGCCATGGTACACCATAAAATAGATGGATTCATTTGTGACATCCATATTACCCCTTCTGCATTCGAAGACAATACTGTGAGCTCTGCATGGATGCTATCAGAGTGGCTGCTCAGATGCTAAAGGGATGCTGTTGAAGTTTACTCATTTCAAGGACTTTCAAGCATAAGGTCAAAAACCTTCTGGCTGGACTAGCCCCAGTGTAGGTGCCCCCAGGGGTGCTAGAGCCCAGCAGCAGCAGTAGTCAGACACTTCTGCTGTGCCCCACACACAAAGAGTATGAGAGGAGGATGTGGTTTAGGGGTTTGTTTCCGAAGACAAAGAACCTGACAAGGATCCCAAGCCTGGCTTCCCACGGGGAGACATGCCATGCAAGTGAACAGGGGGAACTGCTGACCCAGGCGAGAGCTGACTGTGGCTCACACACGCACTCCCCCCCACCGCCCCCCCAACACACAGCATCTAATCTGTCTCCATGGGAACTACGGTAAGGGCAGAACTTATCTGTGCCATCTCAAACCGAAACGGGAAAAAGTCAAAGAAAATAACGAGTCCCAGAGCAACGCGGTTCTGAGCCAGCGGAGCCCATCACCCCCGGAGCCCTGCGCTTCCCTCGCTCTGAGCGGGATGAAGCCCTTACCCCGCTGCTGTGCCGCGGCCAGGGGCGGCTCTGGAGCTTGCTGCTGCAAGCTGTGCCGCTGCAGTGCACACCCTCAACACCCTCCGACCGCCACGACTTCTGCTCCGCAGTGAGCAGCTGGACACGGCTCTGGCCCCTCCGGAGATCAGAAGACAGACCCAAAGTTAGCAAGGGAGGGAGAGGGAGCGTGGGGAGCAGCCGGCAGTGGATGTGCGTGTGAGTGGGACCACGCTGGCTGGATTTTCAGAGGTGTTGAGCTGATACAAAGCTCACTGACTTTAAAGAATGCTGTGGGTGTGTGGACCTTTACAGATGGAGGAGATGAGGGTAGGGTGGAGTAGGTGGGGATGAGAGATGCTGAAGGCTGGGCACTGAACTCCTGTCTTGGCTCTGTGAAATACAGATCCAGGGATCTCAGGAGCAAAGGAGAGAACCAAAACAAAACACTCTCCCTGCTCAACTTTATGCAACAGGTCCAGATCCAGCCCTGGCTGCATCAGACAAAACCAAGCCATGGCTCTATAAACCCCAGATCACCTGTGAATAAGCAAACCCTCCTGTGTGCATCAGGGGACAGGAAAAACCTCCCAGCATCACCAGTGCAGAGGTCAGCGGGCAGCTTTTCACCATTATCTTCCCATCCCAGTTTGGAGACTGGACTCAGGGGGGCTGTCACTGCACCCCAGCACCACTATGCCCTGTGCTCAGGGTTGGCTATCACCCTGGAGAGCAGCCACCATCCCACCACCCATCTCCATCAGCACACGAACCGCTTGGCTTGTGCACCTCCAGCTATTTTTTCTAATTGCTCCCCTAATCACATAAAATTGCCAAAGTTCAATTTGTCTTCTTACAGAGTAACTTGCTTTCCACCATGCATTGCTGGCTGTGTCTCTCACTGAAACCCATGTGTCTGCAGCCACCCAAATGTATTAAGTTTGAGGAGGGGCTCGAATTAGATTATTCGTTCTAATAAAAATAAGTCTAATGGAATTACACAACAGGACCAGATTAAAGTCAGCTGCTCTGCAAATACTGGTTTCAGTTTCATGTTAGCTGAGAGAACAAGCATATGCCTCATCCCTCTCCCATCTCCTGACCCACACATGAAGGCTCCCGTGGGAGGTTATCCACCCTCTGCACCAGATGAGGCCAAGGTTTGGCTCATGCTGACACCCACCAGCTTTTTCAGAAACATAAAAGAAAAGGCAGCCCCACAACAAAATGCACCATGGAGAACAGAGAACCCCAGGAAACAGAAGCACAGGCACATGAAACGTGAAAGCCACGAAGCCCCTCTTCCCCATCAAATGCACAACGAGGTTCTTCACACCGAATGCATCCTGCCCAGTGAAATGTCCGTGGCCACGTGTGCCCACATGGCAGCAACCCCAGTGTGCATTTTGCCTTTCCCATGGCTTAATTCCTGCATGCACACGGGCAGCAGGAGCAGAAAATATGCCAGCATTCAGTATCCTGGAGACCTGACAGCACTGCCATGCTTTCCTGATTTTGGGGGTCAAGGAGAAAGGGTCCCCCTGCTCCTCAGCATCCTTATGTCTGTGTTCAGAGTGAAAACCTCTGCTTCCTTGAGCAACCAACACAGGTTTTCATCTGTACCTTGTTTGGTGTATTGCACTTCTTAGATTTGGACATGTTTTGAGACCACCTGGGGAACGAAGCATGGGAATGACAACACCCAAAGGGAGGATGGTCTAACCTGTCACTCATCACTCCCTTCTTCAGCAAATGGGCTAGAGAAACTATAGCTGGATAATTAATCTGCCCATGAGAGAACATTTTCTTTAACCCTCAGGAGCTCAGTGATCATCATGCCCTGACACAGGAGGCTCTGTTGACTCGGCACACCGTCACCCCAGATGTTTAGCCACATTTTTACCATCATGAGCTCCAGCCCTTGTGCTAAGTTCCCAGGCAATTCAAAATGCAGCGTGTCTCCTCAGTGAAACCACTGAGATTACTTCCATCTACACAGAATGGGCATCTGTGAACCAACCCAAACATGGGGCAATCCTACCCTGCTTCTCTGCTCCTGTGCACCAGCAAGCTCCGAAAGGACAGCACTCTCCTGTTTTTCACTCAAACAACAGCTTTAGGTTAAAGCACAAACCCACAACGAGTATTTCCATATTGTGTAGTGTGACAGTTGGATGTGCAAGGCAATATGTTGCCTCCTTGGCATACACTCCATACACTTTGCTGCCTGCTCCTGCAGTGTGGGAGACAGGAGAAGCGTGGTCAATCCCCACAGAGGACACCATTGTCCTCACTTAGAGGTGTTCACCTCCTTCTCCATCTCAGTGCACCAGCATCCGGATTCCCCCTTATAGTCCATATCCCCACAGGCACTGCCTCTTACTATCTCCAATCCAGGAGCAGAGGAGTGTAGAAAGGAGGAGAAACACGAGTTGTCCTCAAAGAAGTGGTGAATTCCCATCTCCTACTCATCAGCACCCCTATCACCCCACGCTGCCAGCAGTCCTCTGTCCCATGTCAAGCTGTGTCTCCCTTGCATTTATCTGGCAACACCTTCCACCAGCTCCAAACAGAGAGTTCTCACCCAAATGACTTTGACCCATGCTGGCAGACACCCTTACCTGGAGGAGTACCTTGCTCTTTGTCCTGTCTCAGGTTTCCTGGAGATAGACACTACATGGAAAAGGGGAGCAAACGTGGAAAACTCAACGTGTGCCAACTGGCTCCAGTGGATGGGAGGAGGAGGTGGAGGAGAACCACTGATGGCACTTACGGGAACACAGTTGGCGCGGAGGAGCTGCATGTACAATTTGAGACTTCCTGGAGGGCTTTAATGAGCCAACAAGTGCAGCCAATGCACTTGTGCCTCTTACTTTAAAATCAGTGTTTACAAAGTTCTGGAGAAATTGAGCTATTTACGTCTATCCTCAGCAGGGGACTGCTTAAGGAAATAGGATAAACATACCTTCATGTGTAAGGACTTATTATTTAAGCAAATACAAGGTTCACTCATATGTTTTTCAATGCCATTATTGGACAGTACAGACAGTGCTGAGGTCAGGCTGGGCGAGGAGAAAAGAAGCAGTGAAGGTCTTTTCAGAGGAGAGGGAGGAAGGATGGTGCTCATCCTGGCACACTGCAGTAGTTCCCTCTCCCATCAAGAATGCTGTGAGGAGCCTGGGAACAGGGAAGGGTGGGTGCACCTGCAGTTCCCACATCCCCGGTGTTCCCCCAAAGAGTGATACTGCACAGACTGCTGCAAATTCCGAGCTGCCTCTGCCAGAGGCTGACCTCCCTCAGCTGGGCTATCCATCATCCCCTGCTACTATGACAAAATCTATGGAATCTCCTAGAAAACCTCTACCTTGCCTTTGCTATCCGCAAGCAAAAACAGTCAATTGCTGTAACACAGGACAAAGAAAATCATTCTCCTTCAAGAAACACAGGGCACTATTCCCATGAAAAGTATTTTAATTTTTTAAATAAATGAAGTCATAATGACATCACACACTTCAAAGCACAGTCCAGGCCAACTGCCACTTCTGAATGGGAGCTTAAAGCTGGTAAACCAGGACGGATCTTCCTTCCCTGAAGCAGCAGAAACTTGCAGGTGCGTAACGTCTTACTTATTCACCCTTCTATGAAGTTTCCATGGAGGAAGTTTGTTTTGGAGCTAGGAGAGATGCCTCAGGGGGTTGGGGAAATGACACTAGTTTTTCACGCACAGACACAGCTCTGTCTCTCCTGGCGTCAGATCCACATACTGGCTCCACTCCCAGCACCTGAGTCAAAGCACTCAGGACTCCCGCTAACTATTCTCGGCTTTGGAGTGAGTCTGAGAGCAAGGCCGGTGCTCAGCAGTGACAGAACGCCCAGCGAGGCGAGCCTGGAGGGGACTCTCGGGTAGCTCGGTAGCCCTGATTAGACAGGGAAAGCTTTGACCTATGGACCCTGGGACATGGCTGTCAGATCGCTGAGCTGCCTGACCCCCCCCAGCTCCATTCCGTGACAAAACCTTCCTTCAGCCTTTTCCCTGGAGCAAAGTTTCCCACTCCTCAGAGCCCGACGAGCCCCTCTGCCCAGTAACTCCCTGTGTTACCGGGCTCCTGCTCTGTCCCGGGATCCCTCCCGGTAATTCCAGCAGACACCCGAACCACGAGGTTGAGCAGACGCTCCGGGACCGAAGCCGGCAGCAACTGTCCGCAGAGAGCCGGCTATACAGTGCACACATCCCAGCCTGGCCTTCCCTATGGGGGCTGCTACCGCACGACCCCGTACCACAGCCCTCGGCAATTCACAGATGCCCACATCACCAGTGCCCACGTCACTGCCCACATCACCACTGCCCTGACCAGTGCCCGCATCACCAGTGCCCTCACCAGTGGCATCACCAGTGCCCGTGTCACTGCCTGCATCACCTATGCCCACACCACTGCCCTCACCAGTGCCTGCATCACTGCCCCCGCATCACTGCCCCCACATCACTGCCCCCACCATTGCCCATATTACTGCCCGCACAACCACTGCCCTCACCACTGCCCGCATCACTTCACACCACACCGCGGAGCGAAGTTCCTCTCTGCCGGGACGCCCGGTGACTACCCCGGCCATGCCCGACACACACCCCCCCCCTCACCGCCA
>VXBZ01008399.1:259399-305903 GCA_013399135.1 Heliornis fulica | reverse complement strand
CCCCGAAGGGACACAGGCTCCGCCCCCTCGCCAGCCCCCGCGGGGACAAGGCGGGTCCGGCCGGCCGGGACACGCCGGGGAGGTGGAGGTGGGGGGGGCTGCGCCTCTGCTCTGCCCTGCCCTGCCCAGGTGGAGGGTGGCTCTGTCCGCCCCACCTCCCTCACCCCCCGGCGGCAGCCGCATCCCTCGGCCGGCTCCCGGGGCGCTCCCTGACGCTTATTCCTCAAGTTTTCATGTGAGCGCTTTGGGTAGGGTAAATCTCCCTTGATCCCGGCAAAGGCTTGCAGATGCTTCTGCCTCGGCTTTTAAAGCCAGCTTCGGGGATTTGTGTGTGTGTGTTTGTGTGCGAGAATAGCAAAAGGGAAGTGGAGCCGCACAGCAACTGCATTTTCCACTCGGAGTGTCAGGACAGGTCCTTTGACTTTACTAGAGACTTGGCAGCTGAAAATCTGGCCTTGTGACCCTCGACAAACCTCAGTCTTGGCAGAGGTGGACAGCCACACGCTCATCATCTGAATTCTTAAAACACCTACTGCAGTACCGGACTGAGCATAAAAGCAGGATCTGAGCAGCAGCATCTCCAAGAACACTCACCTTCCACGTTTGGATCTGCATTTTGTGTGTCTGGGGTTTCAATCTACTATGTGCAGTTTTTCCTTTGCAAAGCGCCGGTAAGCATCTCACGTAAACGCGAGGCTCACTACTGACAGCTGCAGGGAGGACATCTGGCCAGACCAGCTTTTGGAAATGAAGCCGTGTTTTTCCAACTACCAGCACTCAGTTTCACTCACAGCTCCAGGGTGTAGCTAGATCCCCTCCATAACCAGAATCTCCCAGTACGCATGATACCAGGGTCCTCCGTTCCCTCTGTGTAACTATGTGGGGTCTATGCTGTGCCCTAAGAAACATGCCCACCAGCTACTGACAGTCCAGATAACACACAAATTGAAACCAAATCCATAGAGTAAGGACCTTGGGCTTGCACTCTCCATCTTCATGTGACTTCTGGATGCAAATAGTTTAAGTCCTTGTACCCAGAAAAGGGACACCACTGATGGTGAGTAGATGCAGGAGAAACCAGAGCACCCAATGAATTGCAATAGATATTGCTCCCTGACAAGATATATAAAGTTTTTAAAAACGAAGTATATTAAACACATCTTCTTATCAACTTGTTTGATATGACAGTTTTTTAAAGATCTAAGAGGTGTGGGGTTTTTTTACAGATTTTTGAACTGATATCTCAAAAAATTTGGCGGCATTTTCAGCTGTTGCAGACAAACCCGCCTTCCCAGGCTGCCAGGCCTCCTGTTTGTTGCATGCATTTGTTCATCACTATAGTAACTAAAAGATAAAGAATAACATTAAGAAAAGTAAATCTGGGATCAAATTCATGAAGAAACACCTTGTCACAGTTTAGATCTTGTCAGACTTAACACCACCAAGGACAAAATGTGTGAGGCTGCTCTGGATGGAACCGGGGTGGGTAATTTTAAAACTGGAAGTTAAAGTGTTGCAAAAATTATTTTGTTTTCCCTTCATTTTCTTCTCTGTAGTACTAACATGAGTTTTCTGGTCAAATTCTTATTATAGCCTCTAGCTTTAAGACTAAATTTTTAGATACATAGCTTGATGTCTGTTCATGGAGCAAGCAGTTGCAGCTCTTCCTGCCAAGGTGTAAGTCCACAGAGCAGCTGCTCACTTGCCTTCAACCTTGTTCTGAGCCAGGACCTCCAGCAGCAGCTGCTAACAAGCCTGACAGCATTTAAACATTTAAATGCTTTCCTGGATTGGAAACCACCAGCACAGAAGGTCAGGATTAAAGCTGCTCACCTGCATTCCCTCAAGTTGGAGAGTGAAGGAACAGAGAACAGAGTAGTCCCCTTTCCACTGGCATCACCACGAGCTCCTGGCCCAGCCTTGCTGTGCTTGTTTGAGATAAATTAATTTTTAAAGCCTGAGCACTAGAAGGCAGATTTAAAACATGCCTTCAGAGGAGGATGTTGACATCCTGGGCCCCCATCCCCATGGTCAGAGCCAGGGATAAGTCACACTGTGCTGGTAGGAATTTGGCTAGGTCCTGCTGGAGGATGGGTGGAGATCCCAGCCTGCTCCCACCCATTGCACAAGCACTGGATCCTGGGTGTCCCATCTCTGCCACCCAGTCCCTCACCTCCTGACCCTTTAGTGTGCCCATATTTCCAATGTTTGGAGGAGAGTAGTATTCTACACTGTGAGTAGCTGGTGTATACAGAGCCATGTCCCCATCCAGGCAAAACCTACAGCAGAAAAGGGTCTGCAGAGTGGGCTGGGTGGATCGAGAGCTGAGGAGTTATTTGCAGAACCCTAAACAAAACAGCCCCTTGCATAAAAATAGATGATAATGAGCAGTGAGGGGGCTGCTCCTCTGCAGTCCTGGTCACACGATCCTGGCACTCTCTGTGCTGTACCAGGTGAAAACCATGAAGTGGGGAATTGATTTTATGAGTTCAAGACCACCCCATCACTGGGTATTTCTGAAGCCCAAGAACAGGTTATGCTGAACCCCAGTGCTGCTATCACTTTTAGCCAGATTACATCACACTTCTTTAATGCATATTCCCCTCCAGGATTATCAAAGAGTTTATTAAGCCAGAATGGGATGCCTACAAAAATTTAATTAAGTTTTTAAAAAGAAAAAATGGAAAGTATTAGAGGGGAGATGAGGTTTTTTATTTCTTCTTCCCACCCCCACAGCCCTCTCTTACTTTTTTTTCCTTTCTGTAACAATAATAAAGCCAAAGATCTAGTTAAGGGGAAAAAAAGTGGCTGCATGATTCATTAGGACTGAATCACAGTCACTATGCAGTGGAATCCACTGCCTTCGCTTCTGCAGTAGTAACTCCATCACTGCTTTAGATCACTGGCTGCACAGTTATAAGGTGTAGATACAAGGCAAAGAGAGGGAGGTAAAGCCATCTTGAGAGGCTTTTTGGTGTGCACAGCGTGTTCCCTTTGAACACAGCATGGTCTCCTTTGGCCAGTTGTGTGGGATGAATTTTATTAAAAAGGGAGCTTGAATAAATTAAGTTTCTTAGGGTTATACCTGCCATTAGATCATGCAGTCCTCCCACTCAGCTGGAGAAGAACTTCTCTTACATTCCATTTTGAACATGAGTTTGCCTGCTCTCACTGGGATGGTACCCCTGAAGTATGTGCTCTGTCTGCACCCAGACCTGAGCTGAAAATCCAGATATGGTAGCTAGTTGTCTCAGAGGCTTGGCTCCCGGGCCATTTTGCACAGAAACCACTGTGAAGAAGCGGGGCAGGAGGAGAAACCTGGTCCACATCTGTTTTACAGCATCAGCTGATTAGGTGTTCATCCTTACTTAGAGTTCAGTGTCACTGTCGTCACACACATCCCCCTTTTCTTTATGTTATTCAGTCCAGGGAGTGCTCTGGATGCTGTGGTTTGGCAATGCATCCAGGTCCCTGGACTCATGATAAAAGCACACAGCCTGGGATAAGATGGGAAGCCGTTCAAAACTGAGGCAATCAAAAAGAAGGGGGTCACACTAATGATACCCAACAGTTCTTTAAATAATCAAATTCCAACATCTATGGTATGGAATCTCACTGTTTGCAGAGCACTTGGATATATCTCACCATACTTTAATTATAACACTGCCTGGATATATTAAACTAAAATTAACTAAAGGCAGGTCTGACTTTTAACTCTGAAGGAGAACAGTTCATTCATTTTTAACAGTGTGACTATCACTGCTCATAATACAGACATCGTTAATCCAGGTTTCATCATTAAAATGCCCTCTCAGAGTGACCCTTTGTGGCATTTATTGCCTTGGGACCAAAGAAGAAACCAAAGCAAGAGGCAACTGTGTCAGGACCAGGCAGCTGCCTGCAGCACTGATGGTCCCGTCCGGAGAGCAGGGCAGCAGCTGCCTCCACCACAGGTACCTTGAGCTGTCTTCTGCAAAACCTCTTTCTCCAACTCAGACCCAGCTTTTAAATGGCCAGAGATATGTGAGATGACCTACCTCTTCCCTGGTTCCAGTCATACATCAGAGGACAATTTGTCTTCCTTCTTTATAGGAAACAACATTTTCTGAGACAAATTCTGCGCTTACAGCCCATGAGCTGGAAACTATTAAAGAATCCATCAGAAATTTAAGGATGAGAGTGGTGAAGTGACAGTTAACACCAAAGCATCCTCAGCTTTGTCTGACCTCAGTTCCTCTGCCTCCTCCTGAGAGAGACTGAGTCCTGGGCTAGCCCAATCCTCTCTCCATGGGCCACACAAGCAGGCCAGAACTTTTTTCATCATTTTCTTTTAACTGGCTTTTAATAACCAATTTCTAATGAAAATTTACCACTGGGGTTTTTCCTCCTGCAGGGAGGCAGGACAAGTTTTGGAAGAAAAAGTCCTGCCTGGGAGACAGAAATACATCTCCTGCCACCGCCCCAGAGCTGAGAGGGCTCACAGCTTTCTGGCTCACAGCACCATGGAGCAGTTGGGTGTTTGTCTTTCTGCACTGCAGGAGGCACTGGCTGCTGCTGCCAGGAGGTTAGGACCACCCTGCTGAAACCAGAGAAAAGATTCTGGTATAAACTGGCAAAAGGGAGGGAAGTTTCAGTGCAGGAGCAGGGGGCTGGGGACACCATCATCACCCCTCCCACTAGGCAGCATGCAGCACGCCAGGCACTGGGCCATACTGGCTTTACAGCCCTTCTTCCCTGCCAGGAGGAAGGGCAGCACAGACCCCTTCTTTTCCTCATCCCTAGCAGGACACAGAGACGAACTTGCTGTGAGAATGCAAGCAGTGAGGAGCCAGGTCCTGGCACACAACTGTGCAGAAGCCTCCTGAAGCTCCAGAGCCCAGCAGCTGCCCAGTGAGCGGCGCCCAGCCCAGCGGGAGCGAGGTCCATGCAGCCATGGACGAGGTGCGAGCTGCACTGAGCTGTAACCCGGCTGCGTAGGAGCCCGTGCTGGGCTCATAATTTATATGCATATGAGTCTGGATATATTTCCATGAGTGCTGCATCTCCAAGTGAATAAGGATAACTATATGCAACTGTGAATAAAAGAGCTGAGTGAATCATTCATCATGGATTATTGATAGGATTAATTTTACCTCTTTTTCTGCTCTCAGGATGCCCACAAGCCCCCCTGAATATATTTTCCATCTTCTACTAAATATTTTTGAAGGCGAAGTAGATTAAAACCAAGTCATTTTCCCCCTCTCTGCTTGGCTGAGTGAGAAGTTTGCAGTCCGATGAACCTCTGGGAGGATTCGCAATATGTGTCTTCTCTTCTAGCATCTGAGCCTAGGACCTTCAAAATCTTTCCCGTGAATATTCTCACATGTAAAGTGCAGCCATGGGGATCTAAGAGGAAAATGAGCTCAGAACAGGCAGACAAGCAGAAATGAAGGGGTTTCACGACCTATCTTGAGCAAACGACTGCCAGCGGTGTCAGGCAGGGCTGCTCTCTGCTGCTGGGGGCATGGGGGGGAGGACTGCGGGTGTGCAAGCCCAGGTCAGCAGGTTATGTGGCTGTTTGAGCATCTCTTTCTGCCAAGAAGGAGGAAGTGGCTCCTCCGTGGGATCTTGAGGCAAAGTCCTGAGCCTCTGGGCTGTCTGTGCTGGCTTCCCTGGTAGGTCACAGGGATGAAGGACCACAAGTCTGCCCAGGGCTGCATACTAACACTACTGAAGGACTTCTGAAGGGTAGAGGGCAGAGCTGGGTGATTCCTAGCAGAGGAAGGACACCTTCCTGAAGAGCTGGACACCTTCCTCAGGCAGGGCTCTCCAGTGGCTTCCCTCATGGTGGCAATGTGAGATCTCAGCATCGTAGAATCATAGAATCACTTGGATTGGAAGAGACATTTAAGATCATCGAGCCCAACCACAGCCTGACCTTGCCAACTCCACCTCTAGATCATGTCCTCAAGCACATCTATTCACCTTTTAAATCCCTCCAGGGATGGTGACTCCACCACTGCCCTGGGCAGCCTGTTCCAACGCCTGACAACCCTCTCAGTACAGAAATTCTTCTGATGTCCAAACTCGATCTCCCCTGGTGCAGTTTGTAATCATTTCCTCTCACAGAATGTTAGTTGGAAGGGACCTCAAAAGATCATCTCTCATCCTATCGCTTGTTACCTGAGCGAAGAGACAGAGCCCACCTCTCTGCACCCTCCTTGCAAGTACTTGTAGAGAGCGATAAGGTCTCCCCTCAGCCTCCTCTTCTCCAGACTAAAGAGCCCCAGTTCCCTCAGCTGCTCCTCATAGGACTTGTGCTCTAGACCCTTCCCCAGCTCAGTCACCTGTCTCTGAACACATTCCAGCATCTCAACATCCTTCCTGTAGTTAGAGGCCCAAAACTGCACCCAGCACTTGAGGTGCAGCCTCTCCAGAGCTGGGTACAATGGGACAATCCCTTCCCTACTCCTGCTGGTCACAACATACTGAAGGAGCAGCATACTGATGACATCAGAGCATATCCCAGCTTATTTAAGTCATGAGCCAGCAGAGCAATCCTGGGCTTAGCTTCCTTAGCAAGGCAGAGAATCACCCCATCCACACCAACCACCTCCCATGTCTCATGGGCATTCCTTTTTCGTGTGCATCTCCATTCCAGGTAGAGCAACTGCCTGGGAACAAAACCTGCTCTTCACCAGTCTGAAGCCCAACACATGGTTGGGTAAAACCAGAATTTGGCTCATCAGCAGTTTTGCTAAGTGCTGGCTGATGCTCAACTTCTGCACATGTTTTGTGCCACGAACTTCATAAGCCTGGTGCATCTGGTCAAACTGTTCATGTGCAGAAAGATAACCTGGCTCCATTTAAAAATTCAGCTCCAAAACTCAGGAGCAGCAGCCTGCTAGGTGTTCCCACGCCATTGCCTCTCGAAGACTGTTCTTGGCACACACAGACCTCTGCTTGCACGGAGACCTCAGCGCTCACAGGAACGGAAAGGCTGGCAGCGTGAGCATCCTTGAGCATCATGTGCAAAGTGCTACAGCCCCTCAGAACTTAACGCTCATTCAAACCAGTTTGACTCACTCTGGGTTTGCATGTCAGCTCCTCTCCAGACAGGACGTTACCAATCCTGTCTGCCAGCAGTTGTGTGTCCCATTATTCAGTGTGACAAGCACGTCCTGTCGTGTCTCAGTGTGGCTTCCCCTTGGCCAGCCGCACACCACCCAGCACCACCCCGGATGATTTTACACAAACAGGCCAACAATTGTTCCCTTGCAGATGGCTGCAAACTGGGGACTAAGGCTGCTGTTTCCATAGCAGCACATAGATGATTCCACTTGTTAGCAGCTCTGCTATTAAAATACAAACAAAAATAAACCTGGAGAGTGACTTTTTCCTTTCTGCTCCTTGGCCCTTGAGCCCTTCACCCTCTCTCTGTGCCGGAAACCTTGGGCTGCCTCTGTGGCTTTTCCCACCAAGTTTCTCCAGAGCTGCTGGAGCTCCATGAACAGTGGCAGTGGTGTTTGGGGCATCACACACCCACATCACACTGCACAGCCCCAGAACACAGCCAGGTCAGCTCAGGTCAGCACTGAGACAGGAGCCTGCTGGAGTCACGGGCATTCAGCAAGCAGAAGGATCATCCCGACAGAGAGCGGAGCCAACAGCACTTGACTATACAGGAAGGAAAACAGAGGCCCCTCTTGGAGATGGTAAACCTATTTCCTAAGTCCTCTACCGGCTTAGTGGAGCAACGTTCTTTCTGACCATTAATTTCCCATCAACAAAATCTTCAAAAGCAAAAGAAAAAAAAGAGTTCTTTGTCAAAGAAAGGAGAGCAGACTAGAGCCCTCAGGTGGTTTGCAAACCCTTTCTGCAATTGCATGCTGGATTAGCTCACAGTTACAGCCAACGTTCACCCAAGTGCTGTAAGTGCCCAAGCCTGTAGCCAGCCTCCTGCGACCCAGCAGCGTGATGGCTGTCACTGCCCAGAATGGCCTTTTAAACACGGTGATAATCGCCTTTGTTTCTAGATGACACTTGGCTCCACACCAGAGGTTAAACCAGAGCTGCCCATCTCAGATGTGATGACTGTTGGTTTCGGCTGGGCTTTGACAAAAATGGATGCATGGCTAGTCCTCCATAGTCTTCCTCCATAACTAGGACTGAAAGCCCCAGCTGGGTTTTGCAGAACTAGCTGGGACTCTAATAAATGCAGAAGACAATTAAGTATTTTCCCTTCCAAGAAACAAACACCAGAAATTCTGCACACAAATTTAACTCGCCTATTGTGCCACATTCAACCTTTCCACTTCTCTGCTCTGCAGTTTCCACACTGGTTTTGGCAAAACACACAGCAACAGTGACACAGCCTTGAAGGGGGATTCACTATACAGCTTCCCAGGCACAGCGGGTGTTTCAGGCTAAGTAACAGGCATGGGCAGCCAGGCTGGGCACAGAGGTGGAAGGACTCAGCAAGAAGATGTGACTTTCCACCAGCATCAGCTGCTGTGCTTCCTCTTCCACACCACACTCTGTGAATTATTTGTGTGAACGCAGTTTCTAGGGGGAAAGTAAACAGAGTAAAAATAAAAGAAAGATGAGAAATGGCTGCCTGTGGTCCAGCCACAGCAACCTAAAGCATCCCAGCTGCATTCAGCCATATTATTGTAATGCTTGGAGAATAAAAGTGGTCCCTCCAACCCCCTCTCACATCTCTACAGAGGGTACAGTGGGTACCTGAGGAAGAGGCTAAGATGGAGTTGGGCATATAGGCTCCAGCAAGCACACCGACACTCTCCAAGCCTCCAGTAATCTGTGGTTAGACAATTCCCTCAGCTGGAGAGGACACTGCTGCCTCAATTAATTGTTCTTCCATTAATTCCTCTAGACACATTACAAACACATCTGGCAGCAAGAGGTTCCTGCATTAACTACCTCTCCTGTGAGGTGCCTGTCTGTGTATCTGGAGCACACCACAGCTCAGCTGGTGCTTTCTACTCCAGTGCAGCCAGGAACAATCTAGTCCTCCCCTGCTCAGGCAAATGCACAGGCACTTCCAGGAGCTTCTCCTGAGCCACGTTCCTGTTTCCTTCAGTGCTGCCTGCTCTGGATATGGAGATTTTGACAGCTCTAAAAGCCTATAAACAGAAATATGTCTTAATTGGAGAGGCAGGAGCTGCTTCTGCAGGTAGTTAAAAAGCAGTGTGAGCAGCAGGACTACCTACACACTCCAGGGAAGCTCTTAGGAGCTCACCCCACCATCCAGCCCTCCAGTCTAACAGCTGCACATGGAAGTGTGGGAGCTCCAAGTCTCTTTTTCTTTAAGCATCACCTGCTCGGCATTGCCTGCTGCAACTGCAGATATCTTCCCTCCACACTGACTGAGCTGTCCCTTCCCCACAGCAAAGGAGGAGATGTTCCCTTCCCATGGGCAGACCACTACAGGATGACCCCATCTCTTTTGGGGTGCAGTGACCTGGACACGCGGGGGTGGAAGGAAGGGGGGGATACTACTTGAGCACAGGACCTAAGTAAACTCAGAAAGGCTCCTGTGGCACCTCACGTGAACGCCGCCGAGACCCCAAGAGCCCCTTCACCCCAACGGCACCACACTGAGGATGCTCCAGCAGCGGCGCTGGCTCCCTTTGGCCGGCGCCGGGAGGGTACGGAGGGCACGGGCAGGGTCCCCCGCCACCCTCGGCCACCTTCAGAGCAGGCGGAGAGGGACAGCAGAGCCCCCCAAAAGCGGTGCCCGGCGCCCCAGCAACAGCGTCCCCCGGTGCGGCACAACAATGCCATCCAGCGGCTGCCAGCCCCGCTCCCTCCGCGCATCCACCGCCGCGGCCCCGGCTGGCGCTGGCTCCAGCACCGGCTGGTCGCCAAACACACACTCTCCGGGCAGGAGAACCCACGGGGAGGCTTCTCCCGTCCCCGGGAGCTCTCGCAGACCAAGGCACAGACCGAGCGGAGCAGTCCTGTCCCTGCGTGACACCCGTCCCCCGCCAGCTGCTCTGTGCCCACGGAGCAGAGGGGTGACACTTGGCACCACCAACCACTGCATTCGGTGCGAATATCGATTGGAAGAGCGGGCCAGCATTTGCTGGGAGTTCAAAGAGCCAAATAAACGCCTTTTGCTTGAAGAAAAATAAATTAGCATAACATCAAAAAGTGATGAACGGATTCCTTGGCAGAGATGGTCTGAAACAGAAACAACTTTGAGATGGCAGCACTCACCACTGTCATTTCTCCTTTCCTTTATTGAACTTCAGCCTCTATTATCCATTACCTGCTTTGTGAGCCTCAGCTGCTGTCTGGCTTGGCATGTATTTTACAATACATTTAATCTTGTCTCCACTTCATAAAGAGACCACAATTGTACCTGATGAAACACACTTCTCAGCCAATGAAAGAGGAAAAGGAAAAAGGAAATATTTTCTTCTTCTTTGGTCTCCCTTTTGCATCCTTTAGGCTGAAAGGAGATTTTTTTTCTGTGCTTTTTTTCCATAACTATGTGGGCTATATACATTTTTTTAAGATGTAACAGCTGTCTTCAAAGGCTTTAGTGATTCTCAGGAGCTAGGGCTGTCCAGACACCCACCACAGAGCCCCAAAACCACAAGATCTGACAAAACCACAGGCTTTTGCTACAGATGCCAAAGGCAGGAGGTGACCAGAGCTGCTCCAGTGAAAATGGAGTCAGATCCCAGCTTAACACTCACTCTCTTATCTCACCTCCTCCATGTCTCAGGTTTCTTGAGACCAAGAATCTCAGAGGTTTTTCTTGCTGTCAGATGGGTGGACACAAAGCTCTCCGCTTCCCTTTGCCATCACGGTAATGCTGTGACACCTCCTACCCACCCAAGCTGAGATCCTTACCCCACCCTCCATGCAACATGTATCTGACAGCTACTAGAAACCAGGACTACAACCTCCTAGGTGTACATCAAAAAAACAATTTATCCTCCCCATCTTTCTTCAGTGATGACAGTACCAAGGAAAAGAACCTTCTGAGAAGTACAAACAAACAAAATCAGAAACTACCTCATTCAGCTTTGCTCACAACACCAATCCCCACCTTAAGTCTCCTATGGAACATCATTCTCCTCCCCAGCTTTATTTGAGCCTGAGCAGACACCAGCTGCTTTATTCGGGCTATCATTCACCTCTTCTGATATCGTGGCCAGCTGTCACCTACTGATTGCCACACTTGGAGCAAGCAGAGCTGCAAGCACTGAGGTCCTCCCAGGTTTCTCCAGGCCCAGTAATAAAGTCCCCACAGACAGGTGTCTGTCTGTCAACTCTCCTTTGCTGTCTTTTCATTGAGATCAGGGTATTTTGGGGCAAACAGCCTGCAAAGGAGAAGGCAATAGCAATATAGCAGAGATGGAAGGTTTGGTGGCACTTCTGAAATCTTGCTAAACTGTTGTCCTGCTCAGGTGGACCATGCCCATCACCTCCTAACGCTGGCCTTGTCCCAAGGCTATGCATGCAGTTGAGCATCTGATCTCCTCTACGGTTTGTTTCCTTAATTATTTTTAATCTTGCCTATTATCAGTACTGTTATTATTATTACTAACAAGTACTTCAAGCTCTCAAAGGACATTATAATGTGCACTAATTAGCCAGCCAGATGGCGGCTGCCAAGAAGGCAGCACAGAGCCTGATGCTCCCTGGGCTGCAGTGTGTGGATGTGTCCATCCTACTCCCCTCCCACCCCCTCCTCTGTCCCACAGGCTTCCCAGCTTGGGCTGTTCAAATCGAAATGGCCAGGGGCTGAGCTGGCTCATTAGCTAATAGCTGGGATGTCACAGTGACCAGCCAGTGTGAGTCTCCTTCTCTGGAGCTCTGAGCTCTTCCCTCATCCTCCCAGAACTCTATTTTTCAGCCTCCTGTCACATCAAGGGTTTTCTTCTGTGGGTTCCTCTTCCCTAACACACTGTATCTAACCAGGAACTGGCCCGTGGCCAGCATGACAAACCCACTCCACGGTCTGGCAACACAACTTTCCTCCTCCCCAGGGAAGCATTGATGTTTGCCCCTCTGAGCCAGAGCAGGGCAGGTGGTGCAGACACCCTGCATGCGCTGGCACCAGTGCTGCTGCTCCACGGACTCCAGAAAGTTCCTGTGAGGGGTTTGCTGTGCCAGCTTTGTCTATGCCAGGGGCAAGCAGGACCAGGTAGACCTGCCCCATGCACCTCCCTTACCTACCTGGGCCTGTGGGAAACACCAAATTGAGACACCCCCAAGGCTAGCCCAGCCCCAGAGCTTTGGGGAGCTGGTGGGGTATCCCTGGCTGAGTCTGGAGCACAGCAGTGTCTGCAGCTCAGGCTGCCAGGGCAGCGAGCAGTACATGCACCTCTCAGCAGTTCCTGCAGGTCAGACTGCAGCCCAGGGAAATGCCTTCTTTAAGAGAAGTGGTGAGACCAATTTTAGCCAGAGTTATTGCTCCTGCATGGAGCTGGAAGAACTACTACAAAGCTATTTCCTCAGTGAGATCTCCTGAGAGCTGGCGTGATATGGACCTTTAAGTAATGACTAACACATTGAGAATCAGAGCACCTCACTGTAAATAGGAGGGAGCATCACCAGGTGAGTGGGATGGATTGTCATCTTCTGGGCAATGGCATTATCTGTCATTAAAGAGCCTTGGCTGGGCAGCACAGGGCCTTGGGCTTGCAGTGGTGTGTAAACTGGAGGTGCTTTCATCTGCCTCCCCTCTCTGCTGGACTGTCTGATTAAAAGACAGAAAATGATCAGCCACAAAGTGGAGCAAATTGACTCTATCCAATTCCTCTCCAGGCAGAGATGTAAAAAGGCCAAAGAGTAGAGCTAGTTCAATAGGAAAATGGCAATTGCAGAAAGATTTCCCAATCACTGGGCTGACTACACTGTTTTGTAGGAGATCAGAGAGACCAGCAGCTTGTGAGTATCCTGGACACTGTAACTTTGCAGTGACCCTGGTCCTTATGGGAACCAGGATATGACTGTTACCAGTACAGCAGTGTGGGTTGTGGAGTGATGGCACAGCTTTCTGTTCCAGGGATGTACAAGGACACCCTCTCCTTAACTGCAGCCAACCCAGGCTGTGCAATGAGCAGGGATCTCCAGGGCATGTTCAGCCATGAGTTATCCTCTCTGCTTCTGGCATCTGCCTCAGGCAGACTGAAGCTCCCATCCCATCAGGGCCACAGGATCCTACCATTCCCATTTACTTCTGCATAGCCTGAGCAAGGTGGGATGATTCTTCCCATGTTTACCTTACCAAAGGGCCATTTCCCAGATGGTACCCACAATCACCTGCACACCTCAGCTGCTCATTTGTCCAGGAAAATGGTTGTCAGTGCTCAGGAAAGCATCTAGAATGGGGAGTGTTATGCAAAAGTTGTTACTATGCCTGCAGGAGAGCAGACAGCCTCTTTGTACCATTTACTTCCTTGACACTCCAGGGGATGTCTGTTTGACTTGTTCTCCTGGAGCCACTTGATAGCTGGTGGGGAGAAACAGGCTCCCTCCAAGGGCTCCAAACTCCTCTCCAAAGAAACCACTGTGTCTGGAGAAACACCTCTGTTGATCAGCAGGGCTTGAGAGGATGAATTTCCATTGCAGATCTAAAATTGGGGGACGTATCTGTGCCCCAGACATCATCACAGCCGTCATGACAGCCTCAGAGCCGCTGCCCAGCCTGACATTGCCAGGACACAGGAAGCCAGAACCTGCTGCTAGCACCGGGCTCCCCTGGCAGACACGGAGACAAATTTCTCCACCTCTCCAGGAAGCTGCTCTGCTTCTTTAGCCATTGTTAATCACTCATGCAACTGGCCTCCAGGTGCTGCCAAGATAAGAGGTGCCACTCATGCTGTTAATGTAAATCTTCGCTGCTTTGGAGGGGAGGCTGTTTGTAAGCAGGGCAGAGGAGGATTGCTGGGAACCCAGCAGCTGCTGACAGACAGCTGTCACCCTTGTTTCTACAGGGTTCCCAGGACTGCTGGGTGGCTCATTATGCAGAGGATACTGAGCTATATCATTACACAAAAAAAAAACCACAAAAAACCCACAATCACAAAAAGAAAAATGCCACCCAAACCACTCTGCTTACACAGACCGCCCTGAGAAAAGTCCTGTCTCAGTTTCACAGTGGAAAAACCAGCACACAGTCCCAGAGAAGCAACACAGGGGATTTGCATCTCCAAAGCTGCTGTGTCTCTTTCCCTTGTTGTTCCTGGCCATTGAAAATCTGGAAATGCTGTCAAAAATGTCACTTGTGAAGCTGTCTGGCTTGTGCCCTGGCAGCTCCATTTTCCATATTGCAGCAGGTGGATGGGATGGAAGGAACTCGAGGCAAAGAGGGTTGGGATGCTCAGTGACTTGCCAAGGACAGAGAGGGAACAGTGTGCTGTGGCACTGTCCCCACTCTCCAGGCTCTTCCCTCCAGGCTGTACCACCTGCCCAGTCTTCATAGCAGGGTCCAAACATCCTGGTGGAGTGTGGAGACGTTGGAGCTGGAGGCTATTTTCCATGTGACTGTAGCAGGAAAAGACCTCGGGCTTTATTAGCAAACTCTCACAGTGTGTCACGCTGAAAGCTCTGCCTGGGGACCTGTGCCAGAGAGCTGGGGCTTGGGAATGGTGCAGCAGCATTGTGCCTGGGTGTGCACCTGCAAGGTTGGGTGTGGAAGTGCACATACAGGAGGCTGGTGTGCCTGGAAATCCACCCCTGCACACGCTGCCAGCTCGGAGAAGGCAGCATCCTCTGCCAGCAACATCATTTATTTGATTGCACAACAGAAATCACACCCAGCCTTTGGCCTGCAGGCATCAGAGTTGGAAGGAGACTATGTCCAGGAGGAAATATCAGTGAAAGCAGACTGCTGTTTATGACAAAGACTCTACAGTTCTTTGCAGCGCCCCCAGAGCAATCTCCTAAGAGAACAATAAGCGTGGGAAACACTTCTTCAGCAGATGTGTGGAGCTCAGGTTACTGTGTGTAATGAAAACTTGGCACAGCTAGTGCAACAGCCAGGACTGAAGACCTGTCCTCCTGCCTCTCCATGTCTTTCCCTTGAGCAGGGTGCCTGCATCCACACCCTGCAGCTCCAGGTCCCGGCTCTGCACACAGCTGGGGAGACACTTGCTCACAACCACCATCTGATGTCTGAGCCTGGATTGTTCTTTCATATTGCCAGGGCATCATCCATCAGCCACACAGAGCACCTGCACAGCACCCAGGGACTTTGTGCTGGAGGGTAGGGGTGGCTGGCAGAACCAGGAAGGGATTTGTACTCAAGGGCTTAGGAAGGGCTTCCTTCTGATGTGCTACCCTGTGACTGAATATTGTGGGCCAAGTTTGGTCTGTGGGGTGCATGGCCCCCACTCAGGGGAAGGATTTGAAGTTGCCATGAAGAGCAAAGCCTTTCTTCTGAGAAACAAGAGCAGAAACACAGCACAGCAAAACCATAAATCAATCCAGAGCAGCACACCCACAGATGAAGAGGCAGACACCCACACAGCCCAGCCTGGCTAGCTCTGGGGGGCAGCTGTAGGGGAGAAGGGGGCCAAGCAGAGTCCCTGGACTGTCCTGAGCCCCTTGGGAGGTTTTCACCCGCAGCTGCACAGTGTTAGCCCAGCCACTGTCACCAGGCTATCTCCAGTGACACATTAATGTTGGCCCTAAACGTTTTATTTTCTTTCTTCTCCACGAAAACCAGTCCCACCACCTGCAGCTCACTGGTTTCTCATTCCAACTCAGTTTAGTCTGGGAGGGAAAGCTTACGTGGGTAAGCTCCACGCTTGTGCTGGCAGCTGGCTAGCTGCTTCACTGCAGCTACAGATCTGCAGAAGCCACTTCTTGCTTGTTTCAGGATCAGGCACTGGAAGCGAGGAGGACAGCTCTCCATGCAGCAGTCAGTCTTTCAGGAAGAGGAAGCAAACACCCATCAGCCACGGCAACCTTTATTCCTTAAACTTCCCCAAAGGGAGCATTTCAAACATCAAAAGGATTTAAACCTGTCCAGCTGCTGCTGTGGCATAATTAACAGTTGCAGTCAGCTCCAACTGCAGCTGACAAAGCCTTAGCAGCAATCCTCTATTTATCACACTCCTGGAGTATTTATAGATCCTTAGCAAGCCAGGGGAGGAGAGTAGCAGGTGAGCTGCTCAGCAGGAGGGATAACATTTACTTTTAGCTGCATGGCATTTCCTCAGCCTCTGGTGAAGCTTTAGGGAAGAGGCATATGAGATGTCTTAGGGTGCAGTCCATGGCAGAAAGTCCTCCTGGAAGGGAGATGTGGTGAGTCAGCCTTTGGCTGAGGTGTTGAGGCCCTTTGGCAAACAGGGAGGAACTCAAGCTGTTGCAGTTGGCTGCTGGGGCAAACAAGTGCCCTCACCAGGAGCTTTTTGCCACCTGGAATTGGCCCACTGCTGTGATCCCTTCTTGCTCACCTCCACCCAGAGATGCAGGTGGTAAGAAGCCAACCTGATCTGCCATGACACTGATTATAAACTGACCTTGGACTCTTTGTCCTTCCTCATCTCCTCTCATTTACAACCCAGGGTCTCTTCATAGCAACCAGTATAAAAATACTATTCCTAAGCTACCTTGGGGATCTGCAGGAAACAGTGGAACACTTGGGCATCAGGACATTTGACTTCTGGGCTTGGAGGTGATGCTGGAGCTGATGGCCTGGGAGAGCTGGGCAATCAGCCTGTGTGAGGACTGCCAAGGAGATCCTGGCTGCTCTGGGCTGGGGAGGAGTAGGAAGGAGGTTGCCACGTCAGTTTTCCTTTCCAAGGGAAGACATCCCACAAAAAGGTCTGGGCATCTCTTTGGCATTTTCACGGCTCTCCCAGCTTGGAGTAGAAACTGCTCATGCTTTCAGCCATGTCCCATTCAGACGGCTACGGGAACTGCTGCTCTGACAGTAATCTCCTCTGTGCTATCTGGTACCAGGCTGTGCCCAGGTATTATCAGCACTGCTTTTATTTCTCGCTGTGGCTTTATGACCTCTCTGAGATCATAAATGCATCTAAAGTTTAACTAAAACAATTTCATTTTCCCCATAAACGGTCTTGTAAAGAAAATTATGGCAACGCTATTCCAAAGGGGAAGACAGGCCTGTAACAGGGCTTGTCTTTTCCACTGACTTGTTGGTTCTCTTCTGCTCAGACACAGAACTGCCCCATTACTCATTGCTGCATGGGTGATGCAACCTCCCTGGGGAGTTGCCTCACGCTGCAGTGGCCTGTGAGGACCCTTAGAAAGAAGAGCTTCAAGTCCCAAGAGCTGCACCTGGCTAGTGCCCACACCCAGGGCACAGCAAACACACCTGCCCAGCCAACCCTGCAAGACTTGTACTGGCCTCCTCAATCCATCCAGCTTCCCCTGACACTTTACATCCTTGCCCCAAGGATCTGTAAACAGCTGGGCATGCTATGCTCTTTAATTCATTTGAAATAGTCTTTTGACCACAAGAAGACATTTTCCTGAGCAGAGCCAGCAGGTTTCCTTTTCCATGCATTTTATTTACAACTGCCTCCTGTCCCTGGGTTCCTGAGCAGCTGCCAAAGCTGCAGTCCCCTTCAGCAGGATATCTTTGGTGCCACATTTCTTGGATGAGGCCAGGGGAATAGTCACATATTACATATGTAACATAGAAGGTGTTTTTACAGACAGAGTTCATGGATGAAAAACTGTTCCAGTCCTTGGCGATGCTGTGGAGCCTTGTAGCTCAGTGTAAGGTCTCACCCTGGGATGCAGAAGCAGAGCAGGGTGAGACCCTGCAGGGGTCTCAGGCTGCAGAAGCACCCTGCTCTGTTTCTGCTTCTGCATCAGCAGCAGGATGCTGCTTGTCCCGGCTCATCAGAAAGGACAGGTCCCTCTATCGGTTTCGGAGCTGAGGCCCCTCAGCTGCACACCCTCGACAGGTAGCACAGATTCTCCCAAACACCACACAAACCATGGCCATTGCAAACTGTGGCATGGGTGTTCTTGATTTACAGTTCGTGGTTAATCTCAGATAACATTTTGGGGAGAAAATCTTTAATTTCAGCCACGGAGGTCACACGACCCTTGGTCTGTAAATCACAGCAGGGGAAAGCAGCTCTCCTCCCCTGCAGCAGCCTGTCCTGAGCCCCACACAGACCTGAGCAAGAGCTGTCAGATGAGCAACTGCCCGCAACTTTCTGAAGGGGATTTTTGCTTTGCTGTTGCTGGGCTTGTTGCTGTTGTTTTGTGGCTATGAAGGGGCTGTTAAACTCTGTGCCATGGGGTGTCTGGAAAATGAATGACCCCCTGCAATCCACTTCCCACATCGACTCAGAGTGGCTGTAGGGCAGAAGGGCAGTCCAGAATCAAGGTGGCAAAGGATGAATGCACTTTAGTAACTGAAGGAGTGAGCTGGAGCGCCTGTCACGAGTGCAATCAGGCCACAGCCCCCACTGCCATGTCTCGCAGGAGGCAGGTGAGTGGCTTTGCATCGTGGCACCCAAAGATGCCTCATGCTGGGCGACTGTCAAGACACTGGGCCATGAGAGAGGGCGCTGCCATTCTCCTTCTCTTGTCACACTGCCGAGGGTGCCCCAACCAGCCCAGCCAGGGCTGGGGCGCTCCGGCCCCTCCCCTCCTAACTACGAAGCAGAGGGCGCTGCCACAGCAGCCGCCGTCCCTCGGCTTCCCCCCACCCTCCCAGCCAGGGAGCGGATCCCCGGGGAAGCGCCGGGTCGGGCCGCGCAGCGCGGCTCACTCGTGCCCCCCAGTGCCCACGCCAAAGCGGGGCCGGGCCCCGGGGCGGAAAGCGGCGGCCTCTGGGCCAAGCACCGGGGCAGCTTCGGGGAAGCTGCTGGGTTGGAAGCCGGGCGTCCCGTCGGCCTGCGCGGCACCCTCTGCCGCCACAGCCCTGTCCGAAAAGGGCCGGAAGCCACCCAGGCCCCTCACGGGCGGGAAAGGCCTTGATGTGCCTCCCGGGTTGATCTCCCCTGAAACCCACACACCTTCCCCGTGCCTTTAGCCCCGTGCCTGCTGCTGGCAGTTCATCACGGTATTTTCAGCACGCTCAGGCTGCATGAAGCTTAAAGCTGCTCTCAAGCACACACCAAACTTTTAGTAACCATGTCTCACACTCAAGTCTACAAAGACACCTGGAAGTTCAGGTCTTCGAGGTCGGGAGGAGCATCCTTGTTCTCCTTGTTGTCCTCCTGCTGTGCGTGGTACCGCCGTTTAGCAAACTGCACTGCGTCGTGGATGCTGTGGAAAGCCAGCTGACCACCACTCTTGCCAGCCCAGCCTCCCTCCCGGAGCCGGTGGCGGATGGAAGGGTTGCAGTTGGCCAGGAGCACCTGGACACCAATCTCCTTGTAGTCATGATGTGTCTCCTTCAGCGCAGAGAGACCCACAGTATCTATGAACTGCATTGCCCCACAGTCAAGAATTAAGGTGTGCATATCTATGGAGGGAGGACAGGCATCTGCTGGAGGTTTCTCATCTCTTTTCTTGGCAGGTTTCAGGCAGTCAAACCCGGTGCCAAAAAAGCTCTTGGTGTTGCCTGTGTCTGTGTTTGCATGGACCTCCACCCTTTGGCACTTAGCAGCCAGCAGGATGGGACTTACCCCAGTTTTCTGGTAGAGAACAGTCTTGAAATAGTCCTTGTTGGCATAGTAGAGGGATGACTCAAAGCAGAAGATTTTGATGTTGGCAATACTGGTGAGCTGCTTGTAAGTGGACTGGTCCTCATAGATCTCCGTGTTGCTGACCTTACCCAGGAGCGTGGCCCTGGGTCTCTGTGTGCAGAAGATGATGCAAAGCAGAGCAAAGCAGACACCCACGAGGAGCCCAACCTCTGTGGTGATCAGCGTGGAGGACAGCATGGTTGTCCACCACACTACAGTGTCAAGCTTGCTGAGCTGCCACATGCGGGTGGCGTCACAGAACTTCCTCAGGCCCCCTCGCAGGTTGACAATTGTGACCACCCCCAGGATGGAGGTCTGCAGTGAGTAGAAGAGGGGGGCAATCCACAGCAGCACTAGCAGCAGCACCAGGGAGGTGACCAGGCCAGAGACCTGGGTCTGGGTCCCTGTGGACTCCTTCAGCAGAGTCTTGGTGAGGGCTGCAGAGCTGGCAAAGCAGTAGAAGAAAGAAGGGATCAGGTTGCACATGCCAATGGCAATCATCTCTTGGTTGGCACGGACAGTGTAGCCATACTTTTTGCCAAAGATTTCTGCCAGAGAGACAGTCATGGCAAAGCCAATAACAGCAATGGGCAGAGCATCAACTGCCAGGCTGGAAAACAGGTTTATATCTGGCAGGGTGGGTTTCCTGAAACCAGTGGGGATATCCCCACAAACAGCTGACTTGTATCGCTCTTCAAAGCTACATTAGTAAGATATTACTGTTGCTACAATGACCACCAGCAGCTCTATGGGGAATGGGGCCTTCATCTTCTCCTTATACCTGTTATTGATCTCTTTGACAGGCACTATGATGGCCAAAGCAACCAGGCTGGTGAGCAGGTCACAGATGTTAGTGTTCTGGATGTACCTGAAAATGTCAACCCACGTCAGGATGAAGGACCCCACCCCTTCGTGACGAGGTATTTTCAGTCCCAGGAGATACTTCATCTGGGAGGTGATAATGGTGAGGCTGGAGCCAGTCACAAAGCCGCTGAGGAGAGGTTCTGACAGGTAGACAGCCACAAAGCCCAGTTGTAAAACCCCCAGCAGGATCTGAAAAGCAAGCCAGCCATATTTTAGCATCAATGAGAAGGACTGGGAGAGGTGGCTGGCAATTTATATCTGTTTGCTTCCACTTTAGCAGCTCTGGCTGTTCTGCCTGCTGAGTATTCAGTGTGCAGCAGAGGACTTTGTGTTCAGCAACTAATCTGGGGTATGGAAAGCTAAAGAGACCTCCCTGTAAGACTCATCTGTGGCTGGATATACCCTACAAAGAAGCCTGCAAGGTCCCCACCACAGTCTCCCCATGAGCAACAAGGGTGCACAGCTAACACCTCAATTCCAGGCTGCAGCTGTGTCAGAGCAGCCGTGTGCATCGCTTGGCAGCATACAGCCAGCGTGATGCACCGGGGCTTGGCTCTCCTGGTGAAGAGCCTGAAGTTGTTCAGTGACAGCACTGGGGTCATTGACAGGAGCACAGTCTCTGAAGGAGTCTCTGCTGATGGCAGGGTCCTTGAGGGCTCTTCTTGCCAGCTCCAAACCTTCTCTAACCTGCACCAGGAGCTAGTCCAGCTCCAGGACTGGGGTGGTGGGAAGGTAGTTCATAGTTCCACCTCCTCCCTTGCTGTGTCTTATTCTAAAGGATGTTCCAGACACATCCAAGGACTTGGACCATCACAAGGAGGGGGACACCCACATTCAGCTGTATTCAGGGGTTTCCAAATCATTACGTTTGGTCCAAGGGTGTCAAGGTCTAGTCGTGTCAGGAAAGGTTTCTCATGACTTGTAAGTCTGAACCAAAACAGGACCTTTGGGGTCTTTAGCTCAGAGAAGTTCTTAGCAGGGAAAGGACAAAGAGGAAGAGCACAACAAAGAACATTTGTACCTGGTAAAGACCAACCAGAAAGCTTAAGGAAAGGGCCACAGTGATGGCGTAGCAGCTCCTGTCACAGCCACCCGTCCCGTTACTGAAGGAAGTCAAGTTGCCCGCCAGCGGAGGTCCAGCACTGTCATCACTGTACCCTGCTAGCTGGAGGTGCCGGGTCACAGACTGCCCAATCATCAGGCACAGGATGCCAAAGGAGCCCACAAAATTATGGCGCGACGTGGCCATAGCGACGTAGATGATGTTGCAGAAGAAGTTGGTGTAGATTCCATAGATGGGATCCTGGTTGGCTAAGAGGGAGTAGGAGATGGATTGTGGGATGGCAACTATCCCCACCAGGAGCCCAGATATGACATCCCCAAGCAACTGCGTCTTGACGTTGTAACGGGGAAGCCAGTCCAGCACTGGGAACAGCTGACAGAAGAAGGTGGTGATAGTTTGATGATTGCATGTGCAGACTTCTCTGGCTTTCTTTAAGATGAGATCCTTGGTGCTAAAGTCTGCAGGCTCATACTCCTCCAGTCTGACATGTGTGTCCAGACTCTCTTGTGGTGTTAGGGAGCTCAGCACATCTTTGCTCTGTCCTGACTTCTGGCTTGACGTGTCCTCCATTGCACCAGGAGAGCTAAGGCAGGAGAGAAGGCAGCCATGAGGTGTTGCAGTCATGTACATCATGTGCTTTGCTTAGCTCCAGGGCTCATGCAGATTGCATGGATAAATAAACAAAGGAAAATAACCTCAGACAAATCAAGCAGAAAAGCACCTTCCTGTGGTGCTGGTTGATTTGTTTGTTTTCACTTACGGACCTGATTAACCACAACCCTGAGACCACAATTTAAATTGCACTCACAGTGGCACAGATGCCCACATCAGGGACAGAGCTACCGAGAGCCCATACTCCTCCCTAGCATCCCTCATTTCCAAACAGGACAGCAAAATATGCTCAGAATGGACAGTATTATTTCACCAAAATGGAAACTTCTTCTGGAACCCTGCATTTCCTGATGACACCTCCACTTAAGCAAAAACTACTTTGAAAAAGTTGAAATATTCCAAGTAATGATTCAGGAATCTAATGTGTGAGTAAGGAGAGCAATCTGCAAAGTATTTTTTCCTTTAGCATGTCAAAACTTGAAATTACATTGCTGGCTTGCATCAAACAGACCCCTCACGGGGCTGCTACCTGCAGAACAAAATCACAGAATCACAGAGAATCACAGACTGATCTGGGTTGGAAGAGAGGAAGATCATTGAGTTCCAACCCCTGCCACAGGCAGGGCCAGCAACCTCCAAGCCTGGATCTAGACAAGGTTACCCAGGGCCCCATCCAACCTGGCCTTGATCCCCTCCAGGGTCGGGGCATCCCCCACCTCTCTGGGCAGCCCGTGCCAGAACCTCACCACTCTCTCCATGAAGAACTTCCCCCAATATCCAATCTAAACCTTCCCTCCTCTCACTTAAATCCACACCCCTTGTCCTACCACTACATACCCTCGTAAAAATCCAATTCCTCTCTTGTCTATATGCTGTCTTTAAGTACTGGAAGGCTGCAGTGAGGGCCCCCTCAGCCTGTCCTCACAGGGGAGGTGCTCCAGCTCCCTGATCATCTTTGTGGCCTCCTCTGAACCCTCTCCAACAGCTCCACATCTTTCCTGAACTGAATCCTACCTTTGCAGTCTGATTAAGTAACGCTCACACTTCGCAGAGCCACTCCAAGGTTTTCAGTCAAAATGCAGCTGCAACAACCACACCTTTTTGTCAAAACTGAACACTACAGAGAAAAATTCTCCTGAGAGGAGACTCAGAGCAGCTGCAGTTTGGCAACTGAACTGGTATGATGAGAAATCCCATTCCCCTGCCCTACTGGTTGGTTTCACATCACTAGTCCCCACTCAAATCTCTTACCTCTGGCTATGAGTAGTTACACGGGGTGTTTTCTCACTACCTGGAGCTTCTGCCCTGTGGACAGACCTGCCTCCTCACCTCTCAGTGCACGCTGAACAGAGGAAGCACGAGGCTAACACGTGCAAACCTGTTTCCTTTGCCTTCCTTCTGGACCACACGCTGCCTCCCTTGAGAAGAGATGTGAGTTACTCAGCCCAGAGATCGTCCCTTTTATCTCGCTCCAGCCGATGGAGACAGTGCAGCCAGCCAAACAGAGACATATTTTGAAAACAAACACTGTTCTGGGACAGTATTTTTGATGAAAACTTGTTCTGGCCGTTAAGAATGATGGAAGGGGTTTAGAGAAGTGCTCCTGCCAGATAACAGTATTGGTGGTATCTGGAGATATGTTTGCTAAACAAGGGCAACGATGCAAAGAAATCTTCGCGTGTTCTGTCATTCTGCCCCTCCCTGAACTGAGAGAGCATCAATGCCTGAGTCCTGCCAGCTTCTCCACTTGGGTTTTCATCTATTCTGGACAAATTTTGTTCCAAAAAAAACCCTATCAAAATGCAAAGCTTGTTCCAACATGACTTGTCTTTCCTGGCAGCATTTCCACCAGTGTGCTCCCACCAGCCCCTGCCCGCACCGGGGCAGCTCCACTCTGCTGCATCGTGCCCACCCACAACCACAGAGCCAGCAACAACAGGCTTCTCCAAGGCTCTGTACACAGAGGTCTGCACTCACAGCAAAGGTGTGATGACACAGGTTATTTCCAGAGAGGAACTCAAATCTGCACAATCCACATTTTGCACGTGCCTTTTAGAGACCATAGCGCAAACAAGGCACTTTGCTTTGCAGAAGTAAGCACAACTCAGTGAAGTGCAGGGTTGCATTTCTTTTGTAGGTAAAGGTGAACAATTGCATTAGTGGGCAGGAAAAAGGTAATGTCTCATCATCTTGAGTTGAAACTGCAGCCTCACAAATACCAGCTGTAGCTGTTCTGCCCTTGGGATCCATGCCAAGAACCTACATCAGACCTCTCAGCACACACTCCCACCTGCCAGTATCACCTCATTCTCCATTCCTTCTTTTCCACCTCTTTCCCATCAACCTAGTCACCAGGATTTTGCTGGATGTGCTGCTGCCCTGTGGAGCAGGACAATCAGTTAGCAGTCAGACAGCTTGGCCCCTGCCTCTGCTCCTGGCACTGACTGTGTCCTGGGTTGGGGAGTGGGCTGAGAGTTCAGGGACTTTGGAGAGATGGTGTGGGCTATGGAGAGATGACATTTTCACAGGACTTTGATTTAGTTGCTGGGGAGACACCCTGAGGGAAGAGAAGGGGAAGATCAGCATCCTGAGCTACATTTATCTCATGAGTGGAAGTCTGTATCTCGGTAATTACAAGTAAATAAATAAGAACTGTCAGTGCACTCTGGCAGCAGGAAAACATGAGAGCACATGGTAGGGGAGACAGCTGCTCAGTGTATTTATCTATTTATACAAATTCTTCATTCTCTGCCATTCCTCCGTAGCTCGTGTATTTTCAGGTACATCTCTTGACAGCTCCCCTTTCCCTTCCCGTTCTTTCAGTAATGGACTGTATCTTTCCTTAGCCTTGTCATTCCTCCTGTCCTCAAAAGATGACACCTTCATATGCTTTATAGCCGTTCCTAGATATAGCTCATTTTGTGTCTTGGCCTGACATTGTCTTTACTCATTTGCTTTCTCTTACAATCTTCTTATCAAATGACCTCAATTTCTATTTTTGTATGATTTCTGCATCTTGAAGTTCAGTCAATGAAGAACTGGTGAGTCAGACACTGAAAAGCTGTCTGGCTGGTCTTTTAGGTCAGCTTGTTTGCTGGGATGAAAACTTCTGAGCACAATCCATCCTTGGGTTATCTTATTTAGGAAGCACCCACTCCCAGTTCCAGATCTCTGGTCTGTCCACCATGGAAATGGGACCATGCACCAAACATTACACATTAGCTCTAGAAAATATACAGCAGGCAGCTTGAGAACAGAAACCCACAATGGAACCACACGTGACCTTGAACCACCCGATGCTGCGCTGCTTTCCAAGTGCAAGGTCACTATCTCTACCTGTTGAAACTGTTTTGTTTTCAAAAGCATCTTCAAGGGTTGTTCTTTATTGCCACTGTAAACTCACTTACCTGTTTGGGTCCATTGTGGGCAAGGCTGGGTTGGACAGATGGTACTAGCTTGAACAACGCAAGCGTAGCCAGGATGCTGCCTGCCAGTAACACGGCATTCTCTGTTTTAAGACAAGCAGAAAGCATGAAACCCCAAATCTTCATTTACAGTGTGGTATGTGAGCAATAGAACATCCATCTACACAACAGCCATTGCAGCCAGCTAGAAACAGAGCAGTGGAAACCCAGGCTCTAGGAAAAGGCAGTGGTGGACTACTCCAGGTTTCTATCTTAGAGCAGAAAGAAATCATGGAATTTCCTGGCTTTGTGATGGTTACCTCCTGGTAAGTGCAGTGAATCCAAGCCTCTGCTGCTGTGTCAGTGCATCGTTTTTGCTTAACAGGATGAGCTGGCATTGCCAATTTTCAACACAGCTAACTGCACTGCACAAGGATTTTTTATTTGCTTTAAGGCTCATAGATACACTTAGGACTATTGGGCTCCTGGAAGCCTTTCAAAGTAGCATCCCACATCTTGGCTCCATAAATGGACCAGCCTGGCTTAGTACGTGGCTGCACCCCACTGTTCTGCAGTTGCTGAGATCACACGTGACTTTATTAAAAATTAAAGTGAGTCAGGTTATGGTGCCAGGTATCTGAGAGAGATGCTCTTCCTTCCCTCCAGGTTTGGGACTTGACAGTATTTTTGGGTTGCTGCTGGTTCAGTTCCACTTGAAAATGAATTTCCAAGCTGGAGACATCTGCAAAACATCACCATTTTTAAAGGGGAAAACAAAGAAAAGGAGACAAGCCCCGAACTGGTCCCACTGCTGAGATAAGACAAAAGGCTACAAAAGCGCCTGAGGACAAAAAAGCTGTACAGAACCTCTCAGATGGTTCCTTGGAAAGCAGTTGTTCACAGTTCTGCATGAGAGACCACCAGAGAACATGGAAGCAGTACTCGTGGTCATGCCAGAAAAGAAAAGTTCTTGCAGCCTCCTGTTATTTTGCAGGGAAGCTTGTGCCAACATGTGGGGATCATAGCAGTGCACACAGGGCAGAGATAAAGTTCTCTCCAGGAATAATCACTGTGAGGCCAAAAACATCACTCACCCCATGACCACACATGATAACACAGTCATGCCACTCTGAAGTTTGAGAGGGACCAAAGAACCTACAAATAAATAATGCTGAAGAGCATCTCTTTTGGCTACCACCTGCTCCCAGCAATAAGCCAGCCAGCCAGACATGCAAGGAATGGGTTTAATGTGTTTTGAAAGTTGTGAGATGGAGCACATGTCCTTGGAAAGAGACTCAGTGAAGAGGTAGCAGGTCTAAAGGGACACAAAGAGCATCTTTGGCTGCAGAGGTCACAAACCACACATCAGCTGTCCACCACATGCTGGGTCCACCCTGCTAACACCCTTCTCTAAGTCTTTCCCCCAGCACTGATGTCCACTTGGAGAAGATGGAACATGGAGCACTTACAAGCACATCAGCTACAGGATTTGGGGACTATCCTCAAGTTAAACAAGACAGCTGAAAATAATTCCTTGTGGACTTAGAATACATTTTGTTGTGATTTTCATGTTACTCTCTGCATGACAAATGTCCAGTGCTTATGACTCTTTTCCAAATTATCAAACTAATAACTGAAAATGCTATAATGGCTCTCTGAACAGACCAAATTGATTACAGTTTAATATGGTGGAATAAAACCAAGGAGAAACATTTGTATTTCATACCAAACTGTCATTCAGCCCATTTGGCATCGTTTCAGGCTTGACCTGCGTGTCTTGCCTATGAGCCCTTCATGGCACTAAGACCACGCTGGTGGGATGTGGCTTCTCCATGGAGCTGCTGGCTCAGAGTCACTTTATTTGCAGTTAACACAACTTTCACCCCACCACAGAACTGAGGCTCCATGTCAGGCAGAACTCTGTGGCTGGCTCCTGAGCCCTCCCTAACAGCCATCCCACACCAGCTCACCATGCAGCAGGGCACTGGAGAGGGATCCTGCAGACTATCCCATCTCAATGTCACAGGACAGACAGATGCTCCAACAGAAGTCCACAAGCTGCAGCACATTTTTAACTACCTGCCATATGACAAGACAGGATCTACTATTAAATTTTAAACAGAAGATGCTGTTTCACACATCAAAGGGTGGGATGGACAGCTGCAAGGTCTGGTGGGAGTCGTGTTCAAGAAAAGGGGTCAGGAAGCTTCGCGAGGAAGTGCTGCAAAAGCTTAACAAAGGTCTGAGTGCTCAGGAAGTTTCTAACCTGCTGCTTACCAAGTGCTGCGAGGGGTCGGCATGGGCTGGACCCCCAGTATGCCTTTCCCCAGCAGCCTCCACCAAGCTGTGACCCAGGAGATGGGGCTGGGGGAGTCTCAACTAGTACAGGAACATGTTTGGTGAGAAATTGCTGTCGCAGGTACAGTAGAGCCTTGAGTAGCACAGGGAAAGGGTGCTGCTGATTCCAGCTCACTCTCTCAGCTCTGTATTGGCAGGAATCAAGAGTTATTCAGCTGAAGGCAGTGGCTGTCCTATGCTTTTGAAGACAGCAGAAAGCTCCTGCTGGCATTTTCTGTAATTGAGTGCTCCTACCGCTCTGTTGGCACCAACACAAAAATTACAGCATGTGCACTGAGGTCTCCTAAGGTAAAAGGCATCATCAGGTAAAAGCTGAGCCATGCTGGATCAAAACCATCTTTTGTGCAACTCAAGGACATTAATGCAGTGATAGTGTTTGTAGTAACTGCCCAGAACTGCACCCAGAGTTGCTCCACTTTCGCTCTGACTGGCCATGACCTGACCGAGTCACGAAACTCACTGTGCCAAGTAACACCAAAATACATTGCAGCAATTTCATAAGGCCAGATACCTAATCCTGTGTGCTAGAACTACACACATGGTAAAGTCCAGGTAGCACCAAACCTTTCTTGCCTCCTAGGAGTACAAACCTGGCCCACAGGAGGGTGCTGCTCACCGGCACACCATCATCATCACTGCCACGCTATTTGTGACTTACTATTAGCATTCACACCACAAACTGCAGCCGGGTTGCACAGGGCACCCACGCGAGAGTGAGGTGAGAACCTGCTGCTGGTCCCGTATCCCCAGCCAATGCCCTGGTTCACTCTGGAAGGACACTGCACGCGTGCCGTGGGGTGTGCCACACGGGGAGCGCAGAGCAGTGCACACAGCCGTGGGGACACCGTGCTCTGCAGCGGGGACTGCACACACAGGCTCGGACACGTGGCTCTTCTTTTACAATCCACAACCCCTGCGAGGTATCAAGCATATGTCTGACAACAGGAAAACCAGAAATATCATCTTTTAATGGTGATAGAGGAATTCAAAAGATTTTGCCGTATTTGACAGGAAATTCTTGTGCTAACAAATCTTCTACAATAAGGCACATTAACACTCTAAAAATGACAATTGATACAGCTCGAACAGAGACAGCGTGAAGGAGAATCAATGGCATATGGGGGATATATCCCATGGAACATAACAGCAAAACTGACAAAATACAACTCCCAGTACAAACACTCGGCCAGCGAGTGCTGCAGGCGATGAGGAGCTGATGGCAGCACATCTCTCCCCATGCAGGGCGCAAGGCAAGGTCCATGTCAGTGAGCACCCACCCAGCAGGGACCGATGCCACAGAGCAGGTCACTTACCCAGCACCTTGGATTCCACCAGCAAACTGGGCAGAACCTCACACCTCACTTTTGCTGCACAGGTAAGTCACAGTAAAAAGGTGATCTTCTATGCACACTGTACAACTTTTCCACATTTTCTGCAAACTATCTTGTAAACTGCTTAGGTCAGCCAACTGACGGGATCTATTGCATTCCTCAAGTCCTCTTTGCTCAAACTGATTCTCCAGCTTGAAAAATTCCAGGCAAATTCTGCCTTTTTTAATTATGCAGAACATTATGTCACAAATTTCTAAAATTATTCAGAGTTTAAAATAATTAAAAAACTATACCCCAGAACATATCAAGGTACCAGAGGCAATGGTCAAAAGGCTGATGAACTCAAAGCTTCATGTGCTTACCAGAAAGAGTGAGGCTTTGCCTCTTTTTAAACATGTTTCTGTTTTATTTCAAAGACACAAAAAATTTACTTCCTTAAGTAAAAAAGTTAGGCATTAAAATTTTGGACTCAAGGCCAGCAAAATGTTTCATTTCAAGCTTCCTGTGGAGTCCTGAGATCATTTGGGAGCCAGACTAAGAGCTAAGTGCTTTCAGAGCTGGAGAGATCCTGAATTCAAATATTTTTGGCAGTAAAGTTACTAAACGGAGATCTGAATTTTGATTCAATGCTGCAGTGTTTTGTGTACTTGCACATTAGAGAATAACAATACACTTTAGCTTATATGCAATAAAATATAAAGGTACTAATTATACTATGAACTAAATATATATATTAAATATTTGCCATTGAACCCAGTCAGAGGCCTCACTTTTAGTGCTGTAATGATCTCCCAATAAAAAACAAGACTGAATTATTTCTACTTCAGATAGAATTTGACTGAAATAGTGAAGATCAGGTAGTTTTTCACGTGAGCAGCTGATCCTACAAAGGCTTGCAAACATGATAAGCAAGAGCAAGTAATTCCTGGGACTTAACAAGGTCATTGACAGTGCAGAGTCTGCACTAAAGACATTGCTCCTGTTATCTACGCCAGCATAGTAGAAGTACAAAGCCCTTCTAGTGTGGACAGTTACATCAATATTGAAGTTGCACAACAGTTTCCTACACTGAGACTCAGTAAAGCAAAATAAGCTGCCCAGATACAAAGCACTGTGCATTTCATTAGCAGCAGATAACTGCTATGCATGTCACAGCTTCCTCAGTTTAGCTATGCTGGTTTAAAAAAAAACAAACAAACAAACGCAAATCACCTCAATCATTTAATCATCTTTACAAAGCACATGAAAAAATACACAAAAAAAGGTAATGCCCTGAAACAAACTGTTTGAAGAGTTTCACCCTCTACTCCAAGGGTTTCCTCCTGTTCCAGTTTGTATGATCTTCTAGACCTACTTACAGCAGCACTAGAGGTGACAACAAGCAGCTAGGTGTGGTGGGGAACAGTGACCTAGCACAGCCCTTGGGTGGAAGATTTGGGGAACTGCACCCAAGGAGACACAATGTTGCTGGTCTTCTCCAGGGAGGATTTGCCACAGAAAGATGGGACACACACCCCCAGAGAAGATCCAGAGATTGAGGACCTAGCACTGGCAGAGTTCACAGCCGACCTCAGCACAAGGCTGTGGGGGCAGATGGGCATCAACCACCTTAAACCTTGGTGCAGCTGCCAGGATGCTTTCCTGGCTGCAGTACCTCATCTCTGCACTTCACAGCCACCTCCAGTGGATGTGTATGTCTCTTGGCACAAGCCAGCAGAAGCAAGCAGAGACAAAGGAACTGCTTTGTTTTTTCCCTAAGAGAGAGTAGACCTACTTACCTCACTGCAGCACGGCAGGGCAGGAGCGCAGCAGTCGAGGAAGACCTGCTGATCTGGCTGCGAGAGCTGCGCACGGACTTACACTAAAATCAGATAAAAATAAGCAAGCATGAAAAGAGAGATCTATGCTTGTAGCTTGGGACAGTGACTCATGCAGCAGCACCGAGCAAGAACTAGGTCCCCTGATACTATTACTGTCATCATGGAGAAAGACACATGGCTGCATAGCACAGTGTCACAGCAGCCTCGTAATGAAGACACCCCCAGGTTAATCAATCATTCCTGGGAGGCACCATCACTCCTGCCGCTACTCAACGCTCTGCACAGCCCCACGTTGGGCTAAGGCCACGGGGTGGGTGGGACATGTGCAGCTGCCTACAGCCCGCTTTCTCCCAGCCTCAGAGGAGCAGTGGAATTTTAGGGTTGTTTTACCTTCTCCATTCTGTAGCTTAAAACCTATCAAAAGGTCTGGCATGAGAAGCAAGTAGCAGGTCACATGTAATAGCAACATACACAAAGGCAGCGGTTCTTCTATTTACAGTCAATCATACGCGATGTCTTACAGCAAACAGAGGAGGAAGCGTCAGAGGGTGGAAAGGTGGATCTCAGTGAATTAGAGGGGAGCAGATGGAGCTGCAGTGGCTTACAAGGAAATCAGGATCACTAAATTGCACAAGACTAAGGCTGGCAATGTCATTATCAATCAAAAAATAAGCACTAAGAGTCTCACCGCACCATGGTGTGGCACCTTCCCCTGTCTTATGAAATGGACTGAAAATTGCTTCTATGTCAAAACATTCACACAAGTGAAACATTCATTAGTGCAATTGCCATGTTAAGATGAACTGACACTACTATCTATAGCAGCAATAAATGGAAAAAAAAGAGCCTGACATTTAGCAGGAGACTACTCAAGATTTTCCAGGAGTCTTTAGTGTAGCTGAGACTGTGAGTGTTATTTTCCAAAATGCCATTTATTGTCATTAATGAATGCACTAATGATCTCTTAATTCTTCATTTAGACCGTTAATTGCTAGATTAGTACATTTGGGAATGGAGAACAACTGATTTATATCATCTTCCCGTCTGGCCCAGGGTCTGAAGGTTGTTCCTGGGATTAATGTCCCTGTTCTGGACAGATGCGTAGTCCCAGTAACAATCGTTCAGAGTCTCTCTTCCCATAGATGACAAATTAAGCTGTTAGTCAGGGATAAGAGAAGGGTGAGAAGGCAGAAGATACAGCAGATTTCCCTTTATAAAATCTGGTACATGAGTTCTGCTGTTCATTTAAAACAGTAGAAGGCAGAAGAGCCCTTTCCAGGACAGAAACAGACATAGCTCAAAAGCATAACTGGAGATATAGAGAGCTGCTGTATCCATCACAGAGCAGCAAAAGGGGTGTGTGTGTGTGTGTGTGTGTGTGTGTGTATACATATATATATACATATACATGTATACACACACATATGTATACATATATATATGAAATTCCTTTATAAAACAAAATCTTTAGTAGGACAATAGTTTTCAATCAGTAGCCCCAAATTCCTATGGATGAAATTGGATTACTTGTAAAAGGTCCATAAATATATTCAAGAAAAGTCTGATTCTTGCCAGCAGGCTTAAATCAGATTCATGTCTCTGTTAGAAAATTATTCTAGGTCTAAAAGGAGAATGACAGAAAACCCACTGTTTTAAAGACATTCGAGCCATTATAAACTCTAATCTTTGGTTAATTCCAAACGACTCTTCATTATACTGAACCCTCTGGCAAACAGTACTTAATTCTGTTCCCTTTTAACCAGGGCTGTGTGCATTAATATAGACTTATTAGGACTATGACCTGTGGTTGTTATCTTAAAGAAGAACATTAAAAATTGTTCTTTTGGTTGGCTGGCTGGTTTTGCTGTTGCATTTTAATATTTTCTTGTGTTTTGCTTGAAAGGGAATTTCGAGGCTCTATTGCCAATCCTCGCCACACAAACAGCACTGAGGCCAAATACAATGTGCTCAAGATAAACACAAATCACTTAAGCATATCTTTTAGCTGTAATCTAAATTAATTCTTTGAAAAATCAATTTATGGCTGTTTTATTATGTTTTTATGTAAACAAATCCCCAGGAGCTACAAATATGCATCCAGCTAGTGGCGGAAAGTGCATATTTCTTGGAACTAACAATGCTATTCCTCCCTTCCTGGCACAGGTAGAAATTGATTTGAAAAAAAACCATCGTGTAATAAGTAATTCCTGTTTTCCCCTTCTCAGTAAGAATTTGGCTACACAAACTTGTGCATGGTCACAGGGCAAAAAAACTCCAGCAGGGCAGCATGGAAAAAGTACGTGAGAGAGGAGTTGCAAGTATAAAGTATAATCGCACAGAGCAATTTCTACTTTACTTCTATCCCACCTGCAGCTGACCTGCCACAGAGGAAGTCTCCTGGCCAGCTGCTCATTTCTCCTCTCCCTCCCAGTTCTCCATGACTGAGGGGCAAAGGGATGAATACAAGTTGCTGGGGGTAGGCAGGAACATTTGCAGTAATAAAGTACACTGGTTATCGTTTTCCATGCTGTCATTTTTCATCAAGGCTTTGAGAAGATGGCACTGCTCCAATCACTGTTGTGCTATCTTGAAAAATACTATTTAAAACCAGCATTTTCACAATGGTTTTGAGGCTTTTGTTGTAGCAATGCTCGTGCTGCTGTCTGCTGAATGCACGTGCACAGGTCTGCACTGCTCCCTGCCACCAGCTGCAAAGCCCACGGTGACAAACTTTCCCAAGCTGGCACCAACCCAGCAGCTCGGAATGGGAACCCAATGCAACAGGTTTGGTTAGGAACACAACATCACTTCCTACCTGTGTTCCCCCCTTGTGTGTGTTAACCCTACTCACTGCTTTTATACAGTTTAGGTTAATCCACCCTGGAAATACCAATTTGGTAATTGTAACTATCCAAACTGCATAGAGGAGTCTTAACCCAGAAGAAAAAAAGAGGTCATGAAAGAGGTTAGTGCAGGAAAGAAAAAAATCAGCAGTAGCTATCTGGGATTCATCCCCTTATATGCCTTCAGGATGAGAAAAAAAAGCATTTGTGAGTTTTTTTTTTAATACTGCAGAAGCTTCACCATTTCCCTCTGATATTTGGAGCCTTGTTCCCTTAACAATGCCAGTCCCAGAACACATAATGCACAGGCCTGCCAGGTGCTCCTCTTCAATATATGCTACAGCCACCCCCAACTCCCCCCCCTCACTGTTATGATGTCGTAAAACATAAGGTAAGTTAATAAAAGTTGCCAGGTCTTGGGACTCATCTTTCTACTATCTAGTTCCTTCTCTTGAGTTCCCAGCTCTTAAGAGTGAAGCAGTGAGCTACATTTCAGCTTTCACAGAAAGAAGAGAATAGTTACTGCTCCTAGATCTAAAAACAATAAAATAATCCTAAACTCAAAATTTATTTCTATTTAGAAAACACTTCATGAGTCATATTGCATTTATTCATTTTTGGTTCCTGATTCATTATTTTTGAATGATGAAGGATGAGAATATTGTGTGTCGATGACACCTTCTGCCTTTTAAAAGCTGTGAAGAACATGTAATTCAGACTATAAACTCCCCTGGGAGAAACCACCATCTCCCAAGGATGTATGTACCACATGTACTATGTGTGCCATGTATAGCTGGCACTCAGTAAAAACTGTTAAGCTCTCAATTCTGCCTTCAGAATTGTATTCTATTGCTGTAAGGAAAGAGAACCTCTTCCTACCTAGCACGTGTGTTTTGGTATGATGCACTAGCACTGTTCTGCATAATTTAAAATCAAAGTACAAAGTTTTGTTTGTACTAATGTGGTGAAATAACATGCAGCAAAAGAATTCTCTCTGGCTCCTCTGCCCATGACAAAGTATGCACAGTTTGCTGTCAGTAAAACCCACATTGACATATGAAATCTGTATGACATGGAGAAACTGACAGATGCTGCATAATTTATTTGGCCCTTTTCATTCTCATGCCTGAGAGTGTCTGTCATATAAAACAGCTTTAAGAAACTGCTTAAACTCAAGAATTAAGAGATTTTCTATATCTAATGTCCACAATTGTAGAGGGCTCCTAAATATTAGGAAAGCAAATGACTGACCATAAGCATGAATCACATTTCTGAACAGTCACCTCTGAATAAAAATCATTCCAAAAAAATTCCAGTCAAAGAGGTAAATTTTCCTGGCATGTAAAGGCCCACGTAGAAACGAGATAATAGTGTCCCCACTGCCTGGCTGCAGCAGGCTCTCAGCAGAAAATGACAAAGCCTCTGGAGGTGATTAGGTGGTCAGAATCTATTCATTAAAACCTTTTCATACATATTTCCATTTTATTTATCTATCTCAAATTCAGTGAGGTTACAAAATCACCAACCAATCACTCCACAGTAAAAACTAAAGCAAATAGTCCCTGACAGTCATTCCTTACAAATATGTAAGGGTATGGTGATACGGAAAAGCAATGCCAGAACAAAGGACAAGAAATTAGTTGCCTCTCATTATTCAGCTGGACAGGACATCCAGACTACTTCAAAATCCCTTTGAAGACACAGACAGGATTGTAATGAAGATTTCAATCCTGATGATCAAACTCAGGGAGAAACTAAGACATGAAAAGTTCAAGAGAGAAGAGAAATGAGATGAATAACTATATGAAAACTCTCAGATACCCAAACTGGCCATAAACAAGTTACAAATTGTCTTCAGACCACCTATTCAATCACTACAGCCAGCAGGTGAATTTAAAGCATCAAAACAGACTGCATAGTAACCAGTGTGTTAACAACCACCCTGCCTCCTCTATCTGAGAGCATATGTATTGCATAGGCATACAGACCCATGGCCATTTTTGGCCGAGGCTTTGTTCCACCTTGCTGCCTTTCCAGAACTAGTTCTTAGCAGCACTGGGTCCTGCACCCAAAGCAAAGTCCACAGCCTGGTGCACGCTGTGGAAGAGAAGGTGGTCCTCCCCCTCTTTGAAGAACTCTCCTCGGATCAGGGAACTCCTCACTGAAGGATTGCACTGGGCCAGTAGCACCCGGACATCTATCTCCCCGTAGTCCTTGCAAACCTCTTTGAGCGTGCGTATTCCAGCCGTGTCCAGAAACTGTACTGCACAACAGTCAATCACAATTGTGTGAAACTCCAGAGGCTCAGAGACAAAATCCATGGAGATGCTGGTCTGGATACCACCAGAAGTCACCTCTTTCTCTCTAAGCATTCTTTTTGCTGCCTTTTTCTTTGTTGCCTTCACCCAGACTGGGTTGACTCCAGTTTGCTTGTACAAAGTGGACTTAAAGCATTCTTTGTTGATGTAGTAGAGGGGGGCTTCGAAGCGGAACACCACGATCCCTGGCTTGGTTTGCAAGTTCTTGTAAGCAGACAGGGATTCATATGTCTCAGACTCTGCCACCCAGCCAAGCAGCGGTGCTTCTGGTCTCTGAGTTCGGAAGATGACACAGAGCATGGAGAAGCAAACACCCACCAAAAGACCAATCTCAGTACTGATGAGTGCCGAGGCTGCCATGGTAACCAGCCAGATCACTGTGTCCACTCTGCTCAAATGCCACATTTTTGGCAGGTCCCTGAACTTCTGTAGGGCTCCTCTGAGGTTTACAATGGTTATGACAGCAAGGACACATTTTTGAAGGGAACGAAATAAAGGTGCAATCACAAGGAGGACTAATAGGATTACCAAACTAGTCACCATGCTAGACATTTGTGTCCTACAGCCCGTGGATTCTTTGACAAGAGTCTTGGCAAGAGCTGCACTTGTTGTGAAGCAATGGAAGAAAGAGGGAATGATGTTGCAGAAGCCGATGGCATACATTTCCTGATTGGCCTTCACGGTGTAACCATGCTTCTTGGCAAACATCTCCGAGAGGGAGACCGTGATGGCAAAGCCTATGATAGCTATAGGGATAGCATCTAAAGCCACGTTAGGAATCAGGTTCCAGTCTGGAGGGCGAGGTGGCAGAAACCCCGTTGGGATGTGTCCAGCAACACTTGAGCCATAAGTCTCCCTCAGCTTCCCAAAGTGAGATGCTAGAGTAGCTGCCACAATCACAACTAGTTCAACTGGTATTGGAGCCTTAAGCCTGGATTTGAAATGTTCATTAAGCTCTTTGGTTGGGATAAGTACAAGAAAGCACAAGAAGCTGGTGATGAGATCACAGATGTTGGTCTTGTGTATGTTTCTGAAGATGTTTGTCCACGTGACTATGAGGGAACCGATGCCACTGCTCCGTGGAATGTCTAGGCCCAGGAGATACTTGGCTTGTGAGGTTAGGATGGTAAAGGAGGCTCCTGTGACAAATCCACTCAGCAATGAATCAGAGAGGTACACTGAGACAAAGCCCACTTGAAAGAAACCCATGGCAACCTGGAAGGAATCAACCACACACAACAGATTAGGATGCAGGTCTTACAGATGTCATCACTATGGGGCTCTGGAGAGAGGTGGGATTAAAAATAAACATTGTGCATGGCCCTGGAGGACAAGGCATGGTCTGAGCAGGGAGAAAAGAGCATTCAGCTGCTCCTCTTCCACCACACTTAAACAAAATGCATTTCTAACACAGGGTAGGCTTTTTTGGTGGCCTCCAAATGCTGACCCTGTGTTTGTCATTTGCTCATTAGTTCAGCTGTAACTCCTAGCTTCCCTAGCAGACAAAGAAACCCAGGAGAGAAGCATTTGAAATACTGGCTACTTTTTCCATTTCTCTCTTATTCTCTTATAATCTCTGTGAACTTTGCAAGGATCCAGAGCCTTTTTGGTGGTTTTTGTGTCTCACATCTAAGCTCACAACCTGCAATAAAAATACAGCTTGTGGCATGACAGATGTCCTTTGCACTGCATAAAGTTTGGTGCATCTGACTCAGAAAGTATATGAGCTGAAAACTCTTGTGATGCAGACTATAAAAATAGAAATAAATTTTTAAAGTGCCTTGTCATTCATTTTTATTAATGCTAGCTAAATGAACAAATCCTTGGTGCTCTCTCATGGGAATGACTGGTTTTATAGATACCTACCCTACACATGCGTCTTCACACCTGGTAAATGTCCCTTTCTCCCTATCAACCTTCATGCCAAATAGAGCATGGATCTTCTCACAGCACTTTGCTAGGAACCTTTTCATTCCCTGTGCTAACAGGGTTTTCTACGCTGTTATCTGAAGACTTGCAGTATTGAACTTTAAGTAGTGTCAATCTGATATACCCTATTAGTTAAGGCAAAATAAAGGAGGCTAAGATCACAGCAGAAAACTCTGTCAGAACTGCAAAGCATTACTAAAGAGAAGGCAGGTTTGGGACCTGGACTGACTCGACATCGGCTCAGAGTCAAACCCTAAAAAAAGCACCCTCACAGCCTTGGCAATTGAGTTATTTCAGGGTTTCTCTACATATAAAATGTCAGCAATGATTTACTTACCTAGTTATGTTGTGGGGAACTGGCATGAGCAAGCTTACTTTTGTAATTTGATTGGGAAGTTTAAAATACAAAGAATATCCGATTTTCGTTGGAGCTTCCAATAATAAAAAGGTATTTGAGGATATGAAGACCTATTGGTTAGCAGGCAGCGCAGCAGCAAGTAGGACACACCTGACATGCAGAGGGGCTTAAGGTAAAGTAACCTTTGTTATGTAAAGAAACACAATTGTATTTGGTAAGACTATTAAGTGTAATTTACAACTCCAAAACTGCATCCATCCTACTGCGATAAAACACATAATCCATTGTACCTCAGGAGTCCCAGAATATTTCTGAAATTACTCAACTCTAACTTCCAGTACAAGAAGTAGTCTGAGACAGTCTGTAAACCCAGTGTTTTAGAGTTCCACAGATATGTTTCCTTTGCCACTCATCTGTAGTTTGATTAGCTATGACCCTGCAGGCCACTGTGAGACCAAATGAATGTGAATTCACAAACCAAAATAGCACAGCTCTGCAGTTCCGTTAAAATTAAATCCGTTGTGGTTAATGCATGACACTCTAAAAACAGACATCTGCTTTAATTTCAGCATGTAATGAATTATAGGAAGTAGAGACAGTAGTAAAATATTGTTGAGCAATGTATTTTAATATGGTAATAATTAAAAGTGTTATTTCAGATATATTTTATCATCTCAGTAGTATCCTTTTCATACAGTGTTGTTTCGGCTTTGCATGGACAAACAGCAAAGTTTTATAAGCACAAACAGATGAAACTGGATATATTTTTACTGTCCAGATATTTTTTTTTATAAAAGAAAAGGTAAACAACTGACATTTGAAATGAAAAGCTGACACACCACACTATGGCCCAATAAAATAGAGCCCAGGCCAGTCAAACAAACGAAAAAAAAAACGCTTCAGGCCAAGGTGGTAAGAAGACTGTGAGAGAGCAGCAGGTGGGTGTGTGCTGTGCTCACAGTCCCCAGACCAGAAATGCAAACAGAAAGTGCAATTAAAAAAAGAAGAGAAAAGGAGATGGCACAGAGGAGTTTCTGGCACCACTCTAACTGGTGAGCTCCAGTCCTCCTGTGCCCACCTCCCTGGGATGCAGACTGAGGACACGTGCAAGCCCATCAGGTTATTCATGTGGATAATCACTTGAAGGAGAATTAAAACTATTCCCACATAACACCTGTTTGTCCACCTTCTCTTACCTGATAAACTCCAGCTATGAAGGTCATGGTGGCTCCCACTGCAATTGCATAGCAGCTTTTATCACAGAGCAGTTTCTGCAATGTCTGATTCACAGGCGATAGTGTGGTGTTCAGATATGCTGCTGTACCTGTGAGGACACTGGGCACAGCTGGCTCTACATCATAGCCAGCTCTCTGCACTTCACGATCTACCACTTCACCCACCATAAGGCAAATCACACCGAAGATGCCAACTGAGATGTGGCGGGAGGTCCCGAATATGAAATAAATAATGCCAGCAAAAAAGGAGGTATAAAGGCCATAAATAGGCTCCTGTCCAGCCAAGAGAGAGTAGGCTATTGACTGTGGAACTAGTAAGACCCCCACAATCACACCAGACATTATGTCTCCCAGTAGGTACTCTCTTAGTCTGTATTTAGGAAGCCACTGCAAGACAGGAAAGAAACTAAAAACAGTGTCTTTAACTTTGGCTGGAGTGCAGCTGCAAGTTTTCTTTGCTTGCTTAACCACCAGAGACTTCATGCTCCTCTTCTTCTCTTGGGGTTCCAAGAAAATTCTGTGATGGAAACTACGTTTAACATCATCTCCTTCTGGCATTTCAGTCACTGAACAGACGTTGTTCGATTCTGCCATTGCTGCCACCTCAAGGGCTCCCTAAAACACAAAGAAAGGACATTTTCATTAAATCATACAGCAATGTGCTGTGTGAGACTTTTTAATGGGGTTAACACAGTATGTATGACAAGCAAAGGCTAAAAGTTCTTAGTTAAGCATAGAGAAAGCAATCTCCAAGCCAACTTGGAACTAGCCTTCCCATTACCTCCCTGTTAAGCAAGGAATCACCTTCCCTAGGAGGGAAGCCAACATCCTGTAGAATAAACCCACTGCTGGCAAGGTTGTGAAATGGAAAAGAATGTAGCAGCACTGTTTCTCTGGGAGTCTACCTTGATAAAATCATTATCTGCAGCCTGTTTTATTGTAGTACAACAGCTTCAACTCAGTTACTGAAAACTAAGTTAGCATACCTGTAACAGCGCACCGCTTGGGTTCGATTTATTTTTTTAATGCAGTGTTTACATCTGCCAAATGTTGAAAAGATTTGTTACCTAAAAAGATGTAATCTCTGCACAGTGACTATCTCAGCCAGTGACATTGCAAGGAATGCTCTTCACATTTTTTAAAGGCTGGTTTTCAAGTAAATTACATCAGATCATAGCAGTGCAGACCACGTGGAGTAAGTATCGGTGGACACAACATAAGGTAAGGGGAAGCCTTCTGCTAGAACACACGCACTAACACAGGCTGCCTACAAACAGTAAAACAAGGTGGTTGTATCAAAACACATTTACTACTGGAAACATATTGCCAAATTGTAAAAAAGCAAAGAGTCAATGCAAGAAACCCTAATGAAACTTGACAATACAGCCATCAATTGCTAGTGTTCATACAACATGCTTGGTTTCCAGAAAACAACCAAAATCCTCCAGAAGACTCTCTTTCAGATGCAATACCTGTACTGACAGTTGTTGAAGTTGTTAAGTTTCAGCAAGAATCCTACTTGCCTGACAGTGGAGTCAGGGCAGAGACTGCAGCAGAGCCCTGAAAAGCCCAAGTCCCAGGCTTCCTCTTCAAACATGACCTTGAAGTCCCAGAGAGCTAATAAAAATATACTCCTTCAATATTAACTACACCTTCTCTGCACAGTGGGAACACCAACCAAACTAACCTTCTATCCAGTGTTTATGACTGAATTAATTACCAAATTGGTACTGGAGCTAGCAGAGCTAAGGGTGCACTGAAGAGTCCGTCTCAACATTTGTTCCCTTAATCACCATTTCATAAGTAGCTATAAAACATTCACACTTCTGCTGTAGCTTCACCGTGAATCTCACAAACGTAAGGGGAGAAGTGAAAGGAGTGAATTTAAGTGTGGTGCTTAAACTACCCATTTCTCCTGCAGCCAGCCCATCACAAGACACTGATTTTACAGCTATGCGAGAGGAAATGCCTTCATGCCAATCTCCATCTAGGTGGCTGGAGCGTATGGTTTCCATTCTTCCATTCCAGGTTTGATGCTGGCATGCAGAAGCATCCCACGTGCCATACAGAATCCCTAAATAATGGTTTACACACAGCCATGCTACGTCTAGCACAGTCTGCTAGCTCAGAGACGAACGTCCCTCTGTCTGGGAAGACAACAGCAACCCAAGTATCTACCATGTTAAAACAGACGAAGCAAATGACCTTTACCATATCAAATAAACCCACAAGAGAGCAGAAGCAGCTACTATACCTCATGCTTCTCTTCCCAGATAAAAGTATTCAGAGATTTCTAGAACAGCCTTCCCATTAGAAAGCAACCCAAGTGACCCAACTCTTCCACCTTACACTGTAGCATACTTCTCCCTAGAGCTACCAGGCGTTCGGTGTGCGGAGGCCTATCTAAAGTCAACACGCAGCACAGATGCTGACAGGCAGCCAAGAGAAACACCAGGGGCAGAAGTTCACATTTTATCTTCTGCTGCAGACTGGGATTCCCGAAAGGTGTTTTCATTTACTACAGACCCAGCAAGCATCTCCTTGGCAGGTAAGATCCCACACCCTTTCAGGTAACTGAACACAGCTCATTATTTGCTAGGTTGACACTGGAACACTACTGAAAGGGAGCTGTGTTTTGAACAGAGACCTCCCTGGCTCCAAAACTGTCTCGATGCCATCAGCAGGGATGGATTTTGCACATACAATAGGGGCTGTATGCCTTCCTGTTATGATTTCATGACCTATACAACTCATGCTCTGTTACATGCTGGAGCAGACTGAACAGCATTGCCAGGTCTTGTGCTCTGCCCAAGATACTTCATTAATATGTGCCTCTTGATCTTCACAACTATCAGATATTACTAGCACACATCAGTGGTCTGCTCCCTTTTTCATACACCTGTACCTCCAACTCTATAGCTAATTCATCTGAATCACACGTGAGGTCTGGGGAGCGATCTGCAAACCAGAAAGATGAAACCGCTCTAAGCACAAAAACCAGGAAGAACATTCCTCTCCATGGCTGCTGCTGTGACCACAGACAGAGAAGCTGTTATGAAAAGTCACACTCAAAAAAAAAAAAAAAAAAACACCAAACCCAAAACATTTTAAAAAGGAAAAAGGAAGCTTTAATGCATTGCTGGGTTACCTAAGTGGAAAATTCCATAGTTTGAACTCAAGTCCTATTTCTGGTATCTATGTCCTTCTTTTGGTCATAGCCCTTATAACTTGGAGAACTGAAAGTTCTGGATCCAAAGATGAGTTCAACCAGAACTGTAATACATTTACATTTTTAGGGTTAAATTTTCAAACATATTTATTTTTCTCTGCATTGAATCTTTTTAGTCAAGTCACTCACCTAGTACAATAAAATGTAAGAGAAGAAAGTTTCAGTTTTTCAGAGAATCACAGAATTGAAGGGGTTGGAAGGGACCTCGAGGGATCATTGAGTCCAACCCTCCTGCCAAAGCAGGCTCCCTGGACAGGTCGTACGGGTAGGCATCCAGATTGGTCTTGAATGTCTCCAGAGGAGATTCTCCAACCTCCCTGGGCAGCCTGTTCTAGTGCTCTGTCACCAACCTGCCTTCCTGCCTTTTCCTACCTGTCTTCTTGATTATTCCAAACCTCTTACAGCCTCCTGCCCACATAGAATTACTTATCACGTACCTACATACACCTTACAATGACAATCTTCCCTCAGCTAATACCTCCCAATTTACTATACTTAATGTGTTTTAGAAGAATTACAGGCTCAGAAGAGCTGCATGAAGAATTAGGATCTTTACAATCAGGAAACAGACACTGCAAGAAGTGACATACTCAAATTCAAACAGGAGAACTCACCCCTACCTTCCAGACATCTAATCTCACCCACCCCATACAGTATTGCAAAGTCTGCTCAGGGATTATTTACAGCACTTACATAAAAAAAAATCAAATACTATGCAAGGAGAATGAAGCGAATACCGTGTACAAAAGCATGTGTCTGCAGTACTCTGCACATTCCGTCTTGTATTTGCTCAAGCAGCTTCGTTCACTTCACAAGCACAGTTACAAGGCAAAAAGCTTTTCACCCAAAGCTCAGCAAATCAGTACTGTAAAATCAGAGGGAAACATTCAACCCAGACTACTAAAAATCTCAGAAAACAAACTCACTCAAGTAACTTGCTACACATAAAAAGAGTTTAGGAATGAAAAACCTTCCCAACTGCCCTCTCCCTCATCCAGAACTTACAGATAGCTCACTCAAACCTGGGAGTTTCTCTTAAGTGCCAGGGAACTCCAACACAACACCCAGAAAGTTCAGTTTAGTTCTGTGCAGTGCTGTAAACTGCCTGCATAGTAGATGCTACCCAGGTTTTTTTGGTCGTGTCTAGACGGTACAGAAATGTTCTAAGTAAAAAAAAAAAAAGAAAACGTTGGCTACTAAGCTCTGAGCATATACTGGATCTTTGTGTTGACCTGCATGACAGCTTTCTCTACGTGGCATGAAAAGGGCCTTTCATCACACGGGTAACTGCTTCTCGCGATGTCAGGAGACTAGGAAATTACACTTTCCAACACCCTTTTCATCCAGAAAACACTGCTTTACACTATTCCTGTAACTTTTGAGCCCAAGTGTGCCTAGTAAAACTGCATCTTGTTCTTAAAAAAAGAACACAAACCCAAACAATACAACCCGTCTCCCCAAAACAACTCTGACTCAGTATACAGAAAGATACTCTGCATATTTAACTTCCAAAAGGAGCTACTATGCTTTTTATTTTGAAAACTGATATATATGAAGAACTAATTTGTATGCCTAGAATTCACTTTTATTAGCTCCTTTTGGACTAAGATCTTCAGGGGGTGTCTAACTGCCACAAAGCTTTACTTAAGATACAATAAAGACTACGACACATAACTGAGGAAATTTCCAGTATCTCTCTGTTATCAACTGCCTGCCATAAAATAAAGATATGGAGAGGTACTGCATTCTTGAGAACTGATGACTTTTACAGATTATTTCTTGATCTCATCTGGGCCCATAACATGATAGAGGTGAGAAAGCATTTGCCATGCATCTGCCTTTAGGGATACACTATCTGCAAGACAGGGCTTTGCTGGCTCGGACTTCAATACTCTGTCAAAGATCACAACCAACTTGACAGCAAAAGAGTAATGAATTGTGAAGCTCAAGCACCCGCTGAAATAACATATTACATGCTTTAACTTAAGACATGAGCACTTTAGAAACTAAATCAAAAGTGCTCTTTCAACAACACTGATCTCTGTTTTCAGGACTGTTTTTCTAAATTTCATATGCATGAGTTGTCACTGTAAGTGATCACTACCCACCTTCATGTACGCATTTGCTAGATGTAAGAAGCTGCATGCACTTAAAGACTAATGCATAAACACATAACCTAAAGAGACAGGAACAATTTTTGAAAAGATGTAAATCAGAAATCCAAGTTCCACATGAACTGATTTGGGCTACTACCTGTGGGTCCTTGGAAAAAGTTCACCCTAAGAGTATACAGGGAAGACATATCACAACATTTTCATAATTAAATCTTTGTCCTTAACTCTTGTTAAGGCTTTTTCAAATAGTATCGTAACTGTTGTGGAGCAACAAGGAAATTCAATATTGCCATGATAACACAGAGATGGGCACTAGAACAACCCTGCGTGCACTTTGGAAGAAAATTCAGATTTCTGACAAAATCCTTAACATCCTCCAACAAAACATTCCAGCTACAGACATTCATTTCAACAAGACACTTAAAAGCATATGAACAGCTAAACCTTAGCAAGAATCATAAAATGACATATCACATTTACAGCACTTAAGGAACATACTGGAAATGGAGCTAACTTATTGTTGGCACAATGATCACCAGCCATCAACTCAAGTGGGAAAACCTGTGATGCCAGACAATAAAACCTTGTTTGCGTGAAATATTCTATCTCCCATTTCAAATGTCACTTCTCTCAAGTGTCAGCAGCAAAGCCACCCACCAGCATCTCTGGGGAAGGTCCCAGGGAAGCAGGCAGCCCCACTTGCAGTCAGCCCTTCCAAGAAAGCTGGCTCAACTCCGAGAAAGCAGTTGTATACCAAGTGTGACGGTTATGCTGCCCTGCCCTTTTGGAAGTGGATCCCTCTTGAAGATAACCATCTGCAGCCTCACACGCCACTCCAACAACTTCCATCTAAACCAGATTTCTTGCTTTTTATTGCTAAATAGTATTTCCAGCAAGTCATTTCTATGTTAGGACACTCTCCCACCCTTACCTAGTGAAGGGAAAACTCTGAAGAGCTGTGTTTGGGCAGTGAGCCTGGTCAGAGGAACTGCTGCCCCGAAGGCTACTGTCAGGCAGCTGCCCGCAGCATGCTGGCACCCCAGTACACCTGCTAGCACCCCAGTACACCCAGCAGCACCAGAGCAGCTCTGGTGGGGCTGCATTGGCACAGCAGAGGGTTGTGCAATAAAAGACCTGTCTGTCTCTGAACAGAGAGCCACACACAGGGTTTGCACTGGATAAGGGAGTGCTTTAAAAGCTACTATATTTATATTTTTAAATTAAAACCTGCAATAAGATCATGCAGCAAGAAGAAAAGCACGCAGCTTTTGTACTCCTGGCTGTGGGGTTTTGCTGACACTCTATCACATTGGAAGCCAACTAACACGTTTCCAGGAGAGCGAAAGGGAAGCTACAACGCTTTTACTACAACGTTCGGTTTCA
>VXBZ01008399.1:237584-259372 GCA_013399135.1 Heliornis fulica | reverse complement strand
AGCAGCCCCCCTCGGGCAGCCGAAGCGGGCCCCACAGCAAGACACCCCGTCTCCCGTGCCGCCTTGTCCCCCTCCGCCCTCCACGTCCCTTCCGAGGCCCGCCCGTTTTCCCGCGCCGCCCTCCGCCACCTCAGAGCTCCGCTCAGCCGCCCACTCACCACGGGGCCCCGGGCAGAAATCGGACAGGCGGCTACCGGCCCGGCACCTCGCCCCCGCCTCCCCGCGGGGGCCGGAGCGGTGGGCAGGGAAGGGCAGAGCCACCCCCGCCGCGCCTCTCTACACAGCTTGGAGCCCGCCCGTCACCGCCCAGGGAGCGCCGTGCCGAGCCGGGCTGGGCCTGGCCGCCCCACAGGCCGCGGGGGGGCCGGAGCCGACACAGCGCGCCGGGCAAGGCCTGGCCGGCGTGACCTAGAAGGCGGCTCGCACCAGCTCCCGCCCTAAACGCGTCGGTTTTACGCTGTCGTTGATCCCAAGCGTGTTCTGAGCTACGAGCGGCATGAGAAAGCCTGGTGCAGGGAGGGACTCGCTGAATGCTTCTTACCCCAGGAAAACAGCCACCCTGACGCAAAAAACAGGCCAGATGAACTCTAGCGAGGAGTCCACATTTCTGTTAATTAAGCAGCACACACACTTTCAAGTTGAAAGATTCATTATTGTGTTGGTAACTTGAGGTAAAGTGACCTTAAACTTTTCATGGCTCTCACGGATAGGGAAATCATCACAATGTCCGACAGAGGTGGCCTCGTTTGCTTTGGGATGCCACTAGTATTCATAAAACAGCAGTCTTTAAGACCCCTCAGTGGTGTGTCCAGTGTCCAGATCTGACTGGGAGGTCCTTCCAACAGGGATGGACAGAGGATCTTTGAGAATATTGGTATGGAAAAACAACCGGTTTGTTCAGTGCTTTTTTGTTTGTTTTTTTTTTTTTTCTATCTCGACTGGAGGTTCAAGAAAAACAGACATCTGAATCCTCTGAAACCAAACATTTCAGGTGGAACATTGAGCTGCCAAAAGTCCATCCATACATGGTCAGAGAAAGCAAGACCAATTTCAAGCCATGCTCATGCTTTTTGGAGTTAGACTAATGCTATAAATCTTGCTGTAGAAATACAGAATAGTTAACATAAACATTTACCCTCTCTACAAGGGTTTAACTGGATGTCATGGTAAATAGAACAGGCAAGTCACAAAGGCAATGAAAGAGCTCCCTTCCTCTCCCCTGGCTATCCAGCATCGAAAGCTTCAGTGGCTCTGACTTCCCAGTCTTCTTAGGGACTTCCCCAAGAGTTTTGATTGAGTCTGAAGTATATGGTGACACGGAATCCTTGTGAGGAGTGACATCTGTGACAAAAGGGTTGAGGAACCTTTTGTGTAGGGACTTGGCAGAATCCTAGTAAGAAGCCACAAAGCCAAGCAGAGAGTGTTGGAGCATTTTCATTGTTGTTCTAAGGCATTGGCTGTGGAACAAATTGGATCATCAAATCCATCATGTATTCATGGGAGAAACAGGGAAATAACTTCATGGACTGCAAATAAAGAATATGATATTTAAGAAATCCCAAGCATTTTTTTTCTGAATCACTTCTATTATTAGGGTTGGTGGGTTTTTTTTTCTTTTTACTATATACTGATTTTCTAAAAAGTGAGGGGAAATATCCAAGTAAATATTTAAGATAAATAATTTCACTTCCAATTGTTTTCCTCTTCTTGAGGTATCTTAAATTTTATGGTTAATATATTTCTGTGCCAAGGGAACCTTTGGCCTTGGAGAAATGTGCTTTTGGGCTCCTCACATTTCCAAATCTCCAGCCAAGGAACAGTGAGCTGGGGCTTGCTGACACAAGAACACATACATGTGCCATCTGCCCATCCCACTCAGTCTGCCTGTCAAACTTGCTGCCTCCGGTTCTCCAGATTGCCCCATCATCTTTATAATATCAAATCTCCAGAAACCAGTCTCTCAGACCACAAAATAATCTTGAAAAACACTCTGTTTCATTCTACCAGGCACATGCTCCTGGGCAGCCCCGCGCATGGCAGCCAAGGAAGCCCTCCTGCCTTGCTTCTCACAGAACTCTGTGCTCTGCCCGGGACTGTCCCTCTCTGCCTGGTCTTTCTCAGTCCTCTCCAGGCTTCCAGTTCTGCTTTACCAGTCAGCAGACAAAGGCACCCTCTGCTTTCCCCCAGTCTTTAGTTGGTTTATGTCACCAGGCCTCCAGTCTTTTGTAGGGAGCGTCCTGATTCTGCTACTGTCCTCCTACTACCTCCCTGCCCACTGCCTTGGTCCCACTGGCTGCAGAGCTCCAGGTGGGCTATGGTGAAAGCAGCTAGAGACATGTTATTTTCTCTCCTTGTCTTTGATTCCCTGTATAACTTCTCAGCCAATGAGATTTGGGACTGCATTTGCAAAATGCTTGGAGATGGAGAAGATGGGAACTACCTAGCTTGATGCCCAAGACCTTCTGTGGTTTCCAGTGTGCAAAATCAAAGCAGTACCTTTGGGGTTTGGCATCTTAGAAGGTCCTAGTGTCAGACACAGAAAGGTCTAGATGTGGCATGTCTGGCTTACTAAGAAAACCCATCGGACTACGTAACAGAAAGAGGCCTGACCTAGCTTTTGAAATGTATTTTATTTATGCACATGGTTATAAATTCAGTCACATCGTGGAATGCTTGGCAAAAGCAAAAAAGGAGCCATAAAAGCATCTACTCTCCACCCCTCTAAAGGTTTCCATCAAGGAAGAGACAAATGCCAAGTAAAAATGAAGTGGGTGGAGAGAAGAAAACATAATAAATAAAGATGCTATGAATCAGAGTCCTTAGGTAATCAAAATACTCAAGCCATAAAGATATCAGAAAGAAATAAGCTCTGACCATATCTCAGGACTACGTATCTCATAGTTATATTGCTATCAAGAAAGAATATTCTGCACAAACACCTGTGAGGATTGCTCTGAGTGTATGTCATGGTCCAATATTGTCTCCTGGAGTCAAAAACTGATGAGGTGTTAAAAGGTTCAGAGTGCTGTTATGGGATAGAAGGCTTAGTTAAATAATTGCTGGACTCTGGTGGGGTTTTTTCTTTTATTGCTTTCATGTAGTCTTTCACCTCTCTTTGCTTCCTCAAGGCCAATACATGGAATATTAAAAATACAACATATCATCTTCAGAGGAGTCTATCTTTGCTAATACTATAGCAGGAAAAAGTCTGGGGGAAACAGACTTCACCATCAACTTGGAATCTAATCGGAAAATCGACCTTCCTAGATACTAATATTAAGCCAAAAACTTTGCGAGCCTGCAGCAGTATTAAAAATGCATTTTTCCAACCTTCTTGAAATGAAATCTTTGGTTTTGCCATATAGCAGCGACTATAAAGGCCTTATCTCCTGGGACACAGAATCACACAGAATCACATTAATTTTGCCTACAGTAGTCACCTTCTTTTGCTCCATTTTGACAAGTGCATCAACCTCAAATCTGAGGCTGTGCCTAGCAGTGAACAGATATGTGCACTTTGCCCTCCAAATTAGATGCTATGCATGTTCTATCCAATTATTGTCTTCATTTTGATGAGTAAGTCCCATTGTTCCTGGGTTTATTCATGCAGACTACTTCAGTCTTAGTGCAGTGCTGTGTTGTCTGTGACTGATGCTTCAGAGACAGCGTTACAACTCCCTTAAAGCATGAGCAGCTTTCACCCAACCTCCTGCAGGCATACTCTCTTCTCGACTGCTCCTAGCTGTACTGAAAGACTCCTGAAATGTGACTATATTCCTGAGAACTGGATGGTCATCTGCAGTGAAGGTTTCTATGAGGATCCTTCTCTGAACAAGCCTCAGACATCTCTGCAAGGGACTCAGAGATTCAGAGAGCTGAGCTGACATTGGACGAAGGGTGAAGTCAGTACCTCATCCTCCCTGGGGAAGGAATATATCATCACAACTACATCACTTAATTCTTCGGATCAGTATATCATCCCAAGATTGTAAAAAAATGGTGTTAAAACATGAGAATTGCTTGTGGGCAAGGCTTTCTATCCAGAAACATGCTGTGAGGGCAGCTGCCTGGGAGTGCAGGAATTGCTCAGGCCCCTGCTGCCAGTTTTCTGGGGGTAGGGAGAGCAGTGCTCCGGTTCTCCCACAGAAGCCTGTAGATGGAGGAACGGCAAAACACATTTGTAACATGGTTTTCACTGAGAAAATGCTAAACTTTCAGAGGTGGTTACAGAGCTGCTGATGTTTCCCAAGTGCAGTCAACTTAGAATGTGCTGTGAGATGCAAGGAGTTACTTAAAATACCATGCTTGAGTAAATCTCTTGCTCTGCATAGCACTTTGCAGCAGTGCAGTAACTTGCTATCTGCAGGAGCAGCACTGAACAGCATGGTCATGGGTCCTTCACCTGGGGTGAAACAAGTAACTGCCTGGCAGCCAGAGAGAAGCTGGAGTAATAAAAGTGCCAAAAGACAGGCTCATTTCTTTTGCCTCATTTGAGTGGTTGAGAGCAGCTGTCCTTCATGTCTCGCTGGCTTGGAGCAGTAGGGAATATTTGCAAAGTCACCTTGAGCTACTGCTGAGCTCCCAAAATTTGTCCACACACTTTCTGTTATGCTGACAATTGGTGTGTGCGGCAGAGCAAGGGCTGCGGCTCCATTACAGCTTGGTGGCTCTGTTTAAACCACTAAGGGAGACAGTATGATAAATCTGAGATGCACTTTTTGGAGTTTATTGTTTTAAATCCCTGCAATTACATATATTTTGATTATCACGTGACAGAATAGTGTTGTAGCCATGAATCCTAATTTATATAGAAGCACCCAGAACTTTAGCCTTTATTTCTTAAAAACATTTATGTTGGCAACCATGATTTGCAACAGAATACTTTTATCATTTGGAAAAGAAAACCACAAGTTGTGTTGGATCTGAACCACAGCTAGGCACAGAGAAGCCTACAGCAACAGAGCAAGACTAGCTGCCTGGCAGTATCCATGAAATCACAGAATCCCAGAATGGTTTGTGTGGGGAGAGACCTCAAAGCCCCATCCAACCTGGCCTTGAACCCTGGCAGGTATCCAGCGGCAGCCACAGCCTCTCTGGGAGCCTATGCCAGGGCCAAACCACCCTCACAGGGAAGGATTGTTTCCTAACATATTATCTAACTCTCACCTCTAGTTTAAATCCATTACTCCCTGTCCTGTCACTCCCTGCCATTGCAAACAATCCCTCTCCAGCTTTCCTGTAGCCACTTTAGATACTGGAAGGCTGCAATCAGTTCTCCTTGGAACCTTCTCTTCTCCAGGCTGAACAAACCCAACACTCTCAGCCTGTCTGCATAGCAGAGGTGCTCCAGCACCTTTGTGCCCTCCTCTGAACAGCTGCTCCAACAGCTCAATCTCTCTCTTGTCCTGAGGACCCCAGAGCTGAGATGCAGTACTGCATGGCAGGGTGTCTCACAAGAGCAAAGGGGCAGAACACCTCCCTTGACCTTCTTGTCATGCTGCTTTTGATATGACCCATGATTCTGGGCTGCAAGCATGCCTTGATGGCTCGTGTTGAGCTTCACATCAAAGCAAACAAGTTTGTCAGCAAATTTGCTGAGGGTTCACTTGATCCCACTGTCTATGTCTCTGACAAAGATGTTAAACGGTGCCAGTTCCAGCACCGACCCCTGCAGAAGACCACTCATCACTGGTCTTGATTTGAGCATCAAGCCATTGACCACAGCTCTTGGAGTGCAACTTCCCAGCCAGTTTTTTATCCACCAAGTGGTCCACCCATCTCCAATTTAGAGACAAGGATAATAAATCCCTCTGAGGAGTCGGTGTGTGCAATAACAGCTACATCTGGAAAGCAGAGCATGTGCTTGATTGGAAAAGGACATCTGTAAACATGGGAGACATGGCCAGTAAATCATCTTTGTACACTGCTGAGCATGGTATTTTGCATAGGTCTCTGAACACTTTGTAGAAGTGTGAAAAGGTGGCTTAGAGGCTGATTAAGCTGGTTTCAACAAAGGTAACTAATTTTTTGATACAAAGATCGTGTGTCAAATGGGATAATCCAAATCTCTGTCTTGGTCCTGAAGAGCTTTCTCCTGCAACCATCCACAAACAGTGCTCCCTACAGTAAGTTCCTGGTAATGGTATGAAATCAGCCAGCTTTGCCTGTCTGCATCTATAGCCATTAATTTCATTATCCAACCACATAATGACAACACAGCCACCACAATTAATAGCACACAAGTAGCATCAGTACTGTGAGATTATATAGTCCAGGGTTTGTAAGCCAACAGCAGTTGGAGATTTTCTTATGTTCATTTTAGTTCTTAGCACTTATCTAAATTTGCATATGCTGCAGAATTGCTTTTAATACCAGGTATGCAGGGGAAGTCAAGACACTTGGCAGGTCCCCATTATTAGAGGACATTTTTTACAATATTGAACTTTTTCTTTCCATCTTAGTTCAGACTTCTTTTTTCCTTTCTCACTTCTCCGCACGCATGGCCCATACACTTTGTTCATATCTGCCACTAGTATCTGTTAAATGCTCTCTCGACATCTTGTTCTGTAGGAATACACAAGGTAGAAAAGCTTCACTTAATAATAAAGTGATATTTTATTGCTGTGCTAATAACATTTGTCAAGTTGCTTTCAAGTACAGCTTTGCATTGCCTCAGAAAACATATTTCTCCCTCCAGTTTTGGGTAACTCTGATTCCACACAGAACACAGACATTAATATGCCTGTAGAAGGCTGAGCTTACAAGACAAAGAAGTGCCCATGTACACTGGTTTAAAAGTAAATCTCTAGATTTGAGGCTGGCATTATGTAAAATGAAAGCAACTGTGTTGTTAAGCTGTGCTGTGTAATTTAAACTCCACTGCATCGCTTACCTGGGGTGTATGCCCTTCGTGCTCTGTATCCATTATCAGCCGCATAAGCTGCTGAAAAAGAAAATAGATTTTTGGGGTTGTTTTTTTCTCTGTTTTTTTCAAATGTGCCTGGTAAAATGAATATCTTTGAATTCGGGGCAAGACTACATCGTCCTGAATGCCCCTGCTGAACAGCTGTTCTCAAACACATCCCTTCTGAAGTGACCTGTCCCTATGAAATGCTTGTCAGAAAGGAATATTTTCTCCCTCCAAACATTAAAAAGTGGTCAAGAAAGTACAATTTTGATTGGAATTCATGAATTAAGAAAAACTTCAGTTTGCAAACTTCAGTTATATCAATTAAAAATATCTTCCAAGTAACTTCTAATTAACTTTTCTTCAAAAGCACTTGTAGAAAAGATGCACCACTGGACCCAGAAATCTATTTCAGCATTGGACTAGTGGTCTCTGATGAGAAATACTCTTTACAGATTTAATACCTCCTGCAGCATCTGGATTTGTCTGGGAATCCTTTCAGACACTGGGTTTGCTCCAGCTGCTCTTCAGGTGGTAGGAGAACCTCTCCACAGTCTTTCCTCAGAGCAGGATCAGAATTACAGAGTACTGAAGCAAACCCAGTCTCTCCCTCAGGCTGAAGATAAGTGATTGCTCTGTGGAGTTCCCAGATATTTCTGCCCACTACAGACTTTGAGAGCTGTGCCCTGAGGCTGCACTCCTGGCTGGCCTCACCTCTGACCAGGAGAGGAGATGCGTGCAACAAAATACTGTTCCCATTTTTAGGAGAGACATTTTCTCTGCAAGGCTTGGAGCCCTGGGACAGAGTCCTGAGGAATAACTAAAATTTCTCAACACTTACAGTTTGGAGGTATACCAGTATCTGAAGCCCCACTGTAAAGAAACAGGGTTGAATGTTAGTGCCTCATAAAATACAAATCACGTCTTGTTAATACTGAAACAAGAGACAGGAATAGATCTGACCCCCTCTTGTGAGACAACAGCCTTCTAGACTCTGCTTGGATCCTCGAGATCAAAGCAGAGGAGCACAGGACACACGGTCCTTAAAAGCAGAAATTATTGGAGAAATTTGCCCAGAATATTTTGGATGTAAAGCAGAGGATTTACCTGTTCCAGTTAATTTGGTTGGCGAGTTCATCTAAAAAAGATGGAGAAGAATGTTTTACAAAGCTGGCAGTACATTCCAGTTTAGGACTTGGTACTGTGCTCCTGGATTTCATTGTTGGGGATAATAAACTAGGTGGGGATGAGGGTGGGCAAACAACAAGGATGTTTCTTGTCAGCACATTTTAACACCCAAAGACTGGGGATGTAGATGAGAGCAGGAAACCCATCAGACAGAGAAGCTAATCTTATCCTAGCTATGTGCAGACCTCTTCCTTGTTATGCCCAGAAACAGTCTTTCTGCCCCCTCCAACACCCCCAAGATCCCACCTGAATCCTCAGCAGCCCCTCAGGACCACACACACATCCCAAAATAAAGGACCCAGTGTTCAGTGGCCATCAGTCTGGCTCACGGAACCCCATGGCCTGCTGTTTCTGCATGGGGTCAGCTGTGTGCTGGGGCAGGTCACTCACTGCACACGTCTTGCAGCAGCGGCTCCAGGTGACACATGTAGTTTTGCATCAGGTGTTGGCAAGAGTTGATGCTGGCCCGATCCAGCTGCACCACTGTTACATTCATCCCAGTGACGTCAAAATTCTGACTCGCAATCCTAGGGCACAGGCAGTCATTTCACCAAGGAAAACTATTTAGCATTGCAAATTGTAACAGACTCCTTCCTTCGTTAGGAAGGTCTCTACAACGAGGAGTGTGCTTTGGCAACATGAATCACAGAATCATAGAATCATAGAATGATGAGGGTTAGAAGCGACTCCCAGAGGTCATCCAGTCCAACCCCCCTGCAAGAAGCAGGGACACCCCCAACTAGATCAGGTTGCTCAGGGCCTCATCCAACCTGGCCTTGAACTTCTCCAGGGATGGGGCATCCACCACCTCCCTGGGCAACCTGTTCCAGTGCTCCACCACTCTTACAGTAAAGAACTTTTTTCTAATATCCAATCTAAATCTCCCTCCCTCTATTTTAAAACCATCACCCCTTGTCCTGTCACAACAGGCCCTACTGAACAGCCTCTCCCCATCTTTCTTGTAGGCCCCCTTGAGGTACTGGCAGACCGCTATAGGGTCTCCCCAGAGCGTCCTCTTCTCCAGGCTGAACAGCCCCAACTCTCTCAGCCTGTCCTCATAGGAAAGGTGCTCCAGCCCCTTTATCATCTTTGTGGCCCTCCTCTGGACCCTCTCCAACTGGTCCATGTCCTTCTTGTGTTGGGGGTTCCAGAACTGGAATGAAGTATCAGGTAAACTGCTCTCCAATAAGGTGAAGTTGCAATTGTTATATATTGTTATTTATTTGGCAATACCTTTGCTTATCAAACCTGGATACAAACTTTCAAATGCTGAAAATGAGAAAAGGGGAGCTGTTTTGCTGATACCCTTGTGGGACTAATGCTTTGACCTGCTGCAGGCAGGCTCCTACTGTTCTAGCAGAACTGCTGTCATGATAGAAAGAAAATGCCAAACGTATTAAATGGTGTCCAGGCTTCTGGAAAATGACTTTGATCCCACAGGCTAGATTTTGACTTGCAGCACAGCCGTGAGTAATGATCTGTGCTGCTGCCAGCACAGCCCCATGGTACACGGCAATTCAAAGTTATCCTTACAATCCAAGTTCAGACTCAGCTTTAATTCATACAAGTTACAAAGATGACATCTTAAAATCCAGCTAGATTCATGCAGCTGGGGAGTTTGGTGCTGTGGCAAAATCTCTTGCAGATCTGTAACTTACTGTTGATGTGGTTTTGCACCACCAAATTACAACTGATGCCCAGGTGTCAATTAGGAAGTGATAAGTTATAAATTAAATTTGTCACTTGCAAGAGAAAGGATGAGAAATCTGTCTAGCTATAAAGCTTGTCCACAAGTAGAAGCAAAAACTGTTGGGAAGTGAGCCACTTAGCCTCTGCAGCCAAAGGCTGTTCTCTGGGACTTACGTGCAGGAGCGTCTCCAGTTCACATCCAAGAGAGTGTTGCTGTAAACTGAACCCTATGGGCTTCATCTCTGAACAAAAATGTTTTTCTGCTAATAAAAGTCAGTGGGTTTTGTCAGAATCCAGCAACCATGTATCTGACAAGGAAACTGAAACTTAAAGGGACCACTGGAACAGCAGGCAGGTATCTCTCCATCCTTAATTGTGTGGATGTGGTGCCCCAGGCTTGGCTGGATTAGGAAGCAGATTTACAACATAGCATGCAATTTTGAAAGAAGAAAAACAAGTGCTTTCAGTTGGAACATACCTGTCCATGACCAGTTTAAATTCCTACAAATATGATAACAAAAAAAAAAAAAGTTAGCATGACTTCCAGAATGAGCAGCCGGCTGAGAAATAGGCATATTCATGGAGAAAAGCAGAATACCACCACTTACTTTGAAGAAGAGGAACATATCTGGTTGCACTCTCATCTTCTGCAAAGACTGAAGGTGCTGAGCAACTTCATTTCTCTTCCATTCCATTTCCTTCTTTGCTTTGGTAATCTCTGCCAGTTGTTTCTTCTCATTGGATTTAATGTCACTCAGGAGCTTCTTCTCTTTCTGAATTATCTCTGTCTTCATCAGTTCAAACACCTTCTGCAGCTGAGAAGTCACTGTTTTTGTATTGGTCTAAACGAACAGATAAGAAAATGGTGCACTGGCTCAGGAACTCAACACTTCAGGTTAGTGTCTCTGCTTATTAATTAGGATTCTAACTGTCATTTGAACTGGGTTTAGAAGGAAACAGACAATAATAATTTTCTTATAATATCTAATTAAACAGAGGGTTATGAAAACTAATCCTGATACAGTAACAAAATCAGCTAAAATTCAGCTAGCAATGTGAGAACTGTATTTGGTACACACTGAAGATCCCACTTGTAGACTTGTAGGCAAGTCTTTTATTTAACAGATAGAAAACCTTAAAAATACATCATGATACATACAATCTGTGGTCTGCTAGTCCTGCCAGCTGCTGTGTGCAAGCACAACGAACAGAGGAGCTTCCTGGATGATTCTCCCTGTGAAGCTGTGCTGGGAGGCTGTGAGAAAGGTTGAGTTCTGGCAGTTTCTTACCCCACTGTTTTCCCCGCTTTGGACTATATTTCTTTCTGTTCTTCTGCTTCTAACAGTTGGTTGCCATCACTTACTTCTGGGTAATTATGAAGGGAAACGGTCTTAATTAGCAATGATTTGAGTACCAACCTTGGCCTGATTCTCACTTTTCTGTAGCTCTTCTAAGGCAGTGACTAATGTGTATTTACGTTCCTGCAGCCACGTCACCATGCTCAAGAGTTCACCCTAGCAGATGGAAAGAAAGCATTGAACTGTTTAGCAGAGAAGCAGCACGGGCAGCTTTAAACCAGATTGGCAGCTTGTGGATCTGGTAAAATGGCCTGGACACCTTCTACCTGCCCGCTTTCACCAGTGAGTCCCAGAATAAAATGCATTCCCTCACCTCCTCATAAAGATAGAGCATAATGGAAAACTGATACGATCTTGAAATATTTCAAGTCAATGTTTGCTTTTTATATATGTGTAACTTTGTATGTGGTAAGTTTATAAACAACTTTCCCTTTGAGTAAGTAAATTTCACTTTAAATGAATAAATCTTGATTTATCTGTTAAAGCTGTGTTCTGCCAGAATCTTCACATGTGCCTAATGCAATCCAAATCCTTACTTTTCACATCTGTCAGCAGCTGTGGGATCTGAGGATAAGGTAGTAAGTAACCATCTTTCCTGGGGATCAGCAGAACAGTGGCACTTACTCACCCAGCTCTTTATTTTAATGGATACCACGATCACTGCACATAACACATTTCAGAGGGGATACTAAACGCTGTTCTTTGGGGATTAGACAGTCTCTGAATGGTTCCAGTTGTTCCTGGCTGCCTCCAGCAGTGTTTTCTCACCTTGAGCATCCATGAATGGCCACAGCAGACACAGCTGCCACATTCCTCTTTCTTTAATAAAAATGATCCCAGACAGCTTAGGTTTTCCATTAGGTACTTGTCAGTGATGTAAGGTTTTAATTTTTCAAAAATTAAAAGACAATCAAATTTCCACCAGATTCCTTGCACCAAAACCCTCTTATAATTCCTCCTGACAAGCTGAGCTCCCGATTTCCCTGGCTATCCTGGGGACTTGAAAAAAAAGCAAAAAACAACAAAGAGGAATATGCAGCTGAGATCTCAGCTCACCCATGGAGATGGCTTTCCCATAGAGAGGGCACCGTTTCTCTTTTACCGGTTCCTAGGGTGAAGGAAACAGCTACTATCCTACACAGCCCACTTTTGTTTGGCAGCCCTGAATTTTTTGTAGGTAACTTGGGGGAGAAGGTTAGCTTGCAATATGTATAGAATTAGAGAATCATAGAATGAGTAGGGTTGGAAGCGACTCCCAGAGGTCATCCAGTCCAACCCCCCTGCAAAAAGCAGGGACACCCCTACTAGATCAGGTTGCTCAGGGCCTCATCCAACCTGGCCTTGAACCTCTCCAGGGATGGGGCATCCACCACCTCCCTGGGCAACCTGTTCCAGTGCTCCACCACTCTTACAACTGCTCCACCACTCTTATAACTGCAAAGGATGCTTCCTGCTAATTCCTGAGGAGTCAGTGATCTGTCCCAAGGTCCAGAGCGAGCCTGACAATTCTTGCCCATGTACTGGGTTGCTGAAGGCTGTTTTGATTGAGCTCAGTATAGAGCCCAGAAATTTCAAATGCAAGGCAGTGAATGAGCATAGCAAATGCATTTTATCCCCTTGGTCTCAGCTGATGCTGGAGTATTTCAAGGACAGCAACTGGACTAAAAGGCAGGGACATCGAGGCCCACCATCTCTGTGCCCACTGGGATGCTGGCTTGGCAAAATTTGGGGCAGAGGGTGGGCAGAGCCAGAGGGTAAGGCCCTCAAGTTGGAAAACCTGCTTCTGAACCTGCAGTGGCAGAGTCCCCGACTGGGCCTCTGGGGAGAAAGAGACTTCTTAATCTCTTTCGAAACACTTCTTAATCCAAGACAGGAAACCCAGGCGAGTGGTTCTTCTCATTTATCTGGGGCTGCACACTCGGGCACACCCTGCGGAGGGACAGGACAGTGTCTGCCTCCCTCCTGCCTGTACACATACTCACATCAGCACACACTGCAGGATTTACCCACCCTGGTCCCAGTCAGCCCCAAACACCTTTGCTGTGCTCCTCCCCCTCTAATCTACCAGGCTGCTCTGGCAGCACAAAGGAGGAAATGAAAAGCAAATTCCAACATGACGGACCAGTCCTTGCTGGGGGGGACATGACATCCCCTAAGCTGCTGCCTGCTCCCCCTCGCCCTCTGACAGCCTTACCAGCCCTCCTGCAGCCCTTCCTCCAGGTCAGGACTTTGGAGCAAACTCTGAGGGGGGGCATGGGGAGAGAAGAGCCCCTTACCAGTTGTTTGTTGTATGCCTCCTTCAGAGTGATGATGCTGTGGTCCTTGTGGCATCCCGCAATAGAGCAGAGCACGCAGATGTACTGTCTGTCACTCTGGCAGTAGCATTCCAGCAGTCTGCCATGCTCCGGGCACCTCCGGTCCTCCGCCTTGCTGCCTGCACCCACCTCCACCACGACATGGTCCTTCTGGGAAGCCTTGGCGCTGTGTTTCTTCAGATGGGCCTGGCACAAAGACGCATCACAGGTCAGGCAGGTTTTCACTGCTGGCTGAGCCAAATCCAAGCAGAAGTCACAGGAAACCATCTCCTCCTTCCCCTCTGCAGAGCCCTTGTCCTGCTGTCTTTTGGAATTGCTGGACACAAATGTCTCCACGATGCTGCACAACTTGAAATTCTTCTGCAGCTCCAGGATGGGTCCTAGTTGGACTTTGCACATGGGGCAGGAGTAAGGGACCTTGGATTGCTGCTGGGCACCAAGTGCCTTCTGGATGCACTGCTTGCAGAAGCTGTGTCCGCAGCTCAGCAACATTGGGTCGCTGTACAGGCACAGGCAGATGGGACAACTGAGCTCATCCTCCAGGCTGCTACCCTCTTCAGATTCTTTGCCAGCTTTTGCCATGGCTACAGAAATGGCGCCTCAGCCAGTCTGCAAGAAACGAAACTAAGAAGACTTCCTTTAGGCTGCATCCTGGGTAGACACCCAGCCCGAAGGCTCTAAAGTCCTTCCTCTGCCCTGTGACAGCCCAGCAGAGAACACTCCCCATCCTAGGCTCCACCCACAGATAGCTCTTCTGAGGTGCCGCAGCCACTTCTAGACGTTTGCCCTCAGTCTCTGGCACCATCGATCCACGTGCAAGTGCCCAGCAGGTCGGTGGGAGCAGGGGGTGCTGGGGAGGGCATGAGATGAACAATTCTCCCATCGCCCTCTGCCCACCTTGAAGATAAACCCTGGATGAGAAGAGTATGAGCCTAGCTGGGACTCATTCGAGTCCCGACTAAATTCACAATTCCCTCTGCTTTCTCTGGTTCTTCTCCACACCAGTTTCAATGCTCCCCTAAAGGTAAAATGCAGAGAACCCAGGGAGATGTTTTACCCAGACTTGTTGAGGCTGGTCTCCTCCATCCAGCAGGCTGGGAGGGAAGTGAGGGGGGGTGGTAAAGGCTCTCAGAAAGATACTTGGGGAGAGGCTCAACCCTGTAGCATGTCTTGAGCCTTGCTTACCTCACTTTGCACTTGCACCACCTGAGACCAGGCAGAACAGCAGCCACTGCAGGTGTGTTTTGGTGACCCCATTCTCCACACCTGGTTTTCCATATAATTTTGGTGTATAAAATGCAAAACAACAACCTCTTTCCATGATGAAATAAGGATTTATTTAGTATATGCAAAACTGTAGTGTCCCTCAAGGTCCTTCACTGTCCCTGCTTGGAGTGGAGAGCTCCTGCCTGGACCTCTCCATGCAAATACCATGGCTTGGTGTGAAGGCAGTCAGACCACAGGTAGCAGGCAGGAATATCATCTCTTCCTCTCCAAGGTGTTTGGACGTCGTAAGAATGAATTAATCCAGACCTCATATGGCACAGATGTTTTCCTCTTTATTACTTCATTTGCTGTGAGATTTTTGCATAGGTGAGGAGGAAATTTAAATTGAGGTAAGAAGTAGGTGAGAGGTCTCAGGGGATGACAGCAGCCAGGAGCAAAGGAAACCAGTTATCTTGCTGTTTAGTCTCTACTCACCTCCTAGACCAGCTTTGCTTCTGCAATGCATTGCTAAGGTCATGCAGGAGGGGTGAAGGGCAAAGGGACAAGCTGATGCCTTAGAGCAAACTTTTTAGCTGCTAAGTTCTGTATCCAGTTAATGTTATGCCATCACCTGTTTTATAAAATAAACTGCCATTTAGCTTTGCAAACTACATTAACGACACGGACAACACAGCATTGATGCAGCCAAGTAAATTAGTGCAGCTTAACAATATTTCCATTGTGATTAAGATAACAGGTAAAATAGGAGGTCTAGCACTAACCAGCAAGATGTACTCCAGAGGAGCCTTGCCCTTCTACAGATGAGCTGATACAGCAGCCCAAAATCCAGTGTAATACATCAGCTTAACACAGCCTCAATGCAGCAGCAGTCCCGATACATAGAACTGGAAATACAAAACAGCACCTCGTCTCCACATAACTACAGGAGCTTCAAAGAGCCGTCACGTGTGCCAAAAGTAGCATAGGCAGGATATATGGAAGGGATTTCTAGTCTCCCTATAAGCTCGAGGTCCTCATCAGGATCTCCATCCTTGACAGACACACTGTAAAACGACAGTGTATTTCTTTCACAGTTTAGCTCTATCCTGACCACGCTGGGAGCTACAAGACAGTTCTTTTCTGTGACCACTCTTTTATCTAGGAACAGATGGAAGGAATGAGAAGACATTATCAGGCAGCTCTCAGTGTTGGACTGAGTGATGCCAAGCTTCCAGTGACTCGAATTGCTGGTGTTGACCTCCCAGAAGTGACAGCCCTTGGAGAAGCTCTGGTCGCTCAGAGCATGTGGGATGGAACTGTATGGCCTTGGTATCAAACTCCTTGGGGAATACAAAATGAATGAAGATGCAGGGATTACATTCTGACGGGAAGCAGGTCCACCTTCTTTATTAACTGAGTAAGTCAGATGTTCAAGAACTATAGAAAGAAAAAACAAACATGATTAGCAGATAATTCTGCAAATTTGCATACATTCCCACTGCTGAAACCTGGATTTCTCAGTCCAAGCCATCCAAATCAATTCAAGTCATAGAATCACAGAATCACAGAATTACAGAATGTCAGGAGTTGGGAGGGACCTTGAAAGNGAATGTCTCCAGAGAAGGAGACTCCACAACCTCTCTGGGCAGCCTGTTCCAGTGCTCTGTCACCCTCACAGGGAAAAAGCTCCTCCTTATATTAAGATGGAACTTCCTCTGCTCCAGCTTGGACCCATTGCCCCTTGTCCAATCACTGGCCAACACTGAGAAGAGCCTGGATCCATCCTCCTGACACTCACCCTTTACATATTTATAAACATTAATGAGGTCACCCCTCAGTCTCCTCTTCTCCAAGCTGAAGAGACCCAGCTCCCTCAGCCTGTCCTCATAAGGAAGATGTTCCACTCCCTTCATCATCTTGGTGGCCCTCTGCTGGACTCTCTCAAGGTGTTGTATGTCCTTGGAACTGAGGGGCCCAGAACTGGACACAATACTCCAGGTGTGGTCTCACCAGGGCATCCAAATCAAGTCCAACCCTCCCAAGTCATTAAAAGTATGTTAACTGAAACACCTTCTGTACCTCTTAGCTGCTCCTATGTAGAGTTAAAGGGGTTGATAGTACATTTCAAGAAATGCTGCTCATCCACAATTTAAAAGTGTCTTTTTGCTTCCAGCTACAGTAACTCTTAGATTTTCATTTCCATCGCTGAAGTCCTGAAGAGCTTCATTAACCATTTTTAAAAACTTCACGGATTAACTTCCACATCCAAGAAATGTGTGAATGTTAACACAGCTGCTTGATAAAAGATTTGCTTTATTTTCTGGAACTCTCAAAACTTCCTACATGACCAATCACAATAAGTTAATTCTACGCTCAGGAATTTGCAGAAAGTTTTATTCAAACCTTCTCTGCTAGGTAATGCATTTCAATATTGGGGCATTTTCTGCTCTGGGAGTTACTGCTTCAGGACACTAAAACATTGACAGTGACTTGGGCCACTGACCAGAAGTGCTCAGATGGCATAGATTATTTGGGAAACCTGGATCTGAGGTTTTCTAGACAGAATAGGTCTGGGCAATGCTTGTGTGTGTGGCACATGCCCTGAACAGAGCCTGTCCATCCCAGCTATCTTGGTTTTGATTCTGGGCCCATTGTCAGCAAGGGCCCAGCCACCATCAAGAGAGCAATAACAAGGGAACCCTGGGGGTTTTTCCCCTCAGTTGGACAAACATCCCACCATGCACAGCACTGGGACTGCAAATTGATCTTACAAGTGTGGAATTATTTACAGAGAAAGTGTTGGTTATTATTGCTGTAAGAGAAACTCCACCTGCAGCTGCTGTGGTGAGCTCTCAACTTTTCCCAAGCTTTGAACCAAAGTGATGCAGCAGACAGAAATGTGTTGCTATTCTCTTAATCCTCCCAGGCAACTCTTCATGGCACCCACACCTCTTGCCCTTTTAACAGGGTGCATTCAAGGCATATCCCAGAGTGTTGAAGCCCAGGACAAGCGCCCTTTTATGTACACGTATGTGAAGATAATCAAATACAATGTTAGTAATTGGTTCTTTTAGAGGTACTCAGTGTCTTAAAAAAGTAATTTCTTGAATATGTTTTGTCAGCTTCTCTGCCTTGCTTGTTACAAGGTTAAATGATCACTTACCAGGTTTTATTTTAAGTAAGGGACGCATATCTATAAGAAACTTCTGGAAAAGTGCTAGAATAAGGCCTGTTTCTAATTCATCCAAAGTAAAGGGTGGTTTTGACAGTTTTACACCAGCTTTGTTAGGAACTGGGTTTTGTTTCCTAAAACATGCAAAAACACATCAGAAAAACAGTAAGTCATCAGAAAACAATCCCAGAACCCATCCCTGAGCCAACATCTACATCCCCCACTCCACACCTTGATGGAAGATACAGGAGTTCTCCCCCAACTCCTGCAGCTTTACTGGGACTCCCTCTCTGACCAGTCACTTCCCAGAACCAGAAATCTCTTGAGCGTCATTAGGATGATGTCTATTCCATGAACAATTTTCTGTCCCCAGAGGACCTTGTCTTACTTCCCCTTAGACCAAACTTTGGCCAGGACAGTCTAGCATCACATTTGTGGTTACAGTCCTCCCCCCCCAACCCTGCAGCAGGGGCTAAGGAGGTGTCAGGGGCAGCCCTTGGATGCTGGGACAGCAAATGTCCCAAAAGCACGTAATCACAGCCAAGGGGCATCCGCTGCACCTGAGATGTGGGGCTGGGGAAAGGCCGGGCTGGGGAAGCCCATGTGCACACAGCAGCAGGCTGTGGTAGGGGAACAGTGCTGGGCAGGCACTGGGGGAGCTGCTCCAGAGAAAAGCCATCAACTTTATTGACTCACAACTTCGCTAAGTGTTTCAGATCCTGCTGCGTCTGGTTTTTATGAGCAGAAGGCAACACAAGCTGGAAGATGACTCATGATACCTAAATCCATCTGTCTGTCTTGTGCCCACCCTGGGACCTAAATATTCAGGAAATACCTAACTGAATGGGTCTCAAGAGCAGGTGTGGAGGTTACAGATGTTGTATATGAAGAGTCACATATGACTTCTGTTAATATTTTGGGTTTCTCCAGTTCTCTGATGATACGAGGTTCGGAGCGCAGTCAGCCTGCCCAAGGGGCAGCTGAGGTGAGCCCTGGGAGCGCACACGAGCTGGGCTAGCAGACCCACACCACCAGACCATCAGTTGCCTGAAGCAATATGTGATGCAATAGCAGACCACCTCAAAAAGAGCTTACCTGGCTTGAAATTCTGCAAAAGCCTGTAAAAGACATTTTGAAAGTAGAATTAGCATAGCATAGGCAAAGGCCAGCCCGAGAGCTGAGTATCTCTGGGAAGGGAGGTGACATTAGGTACCTTGATAAAATTAAGTACATTTTTCTGATCTCTCAGAGCCTCTAGTTCCTGTACATCACGGCTGGCTGCATCCTTCTCCTCTTTGTGTTTATCTGTCTGTGTCTGAATATGAGAAACTTGTTGCTCCTCATAGAGTCTGAGAGTTTCCAGGAGTTTTTCTTTTTCATTATCTAGCTGCTGATGCATGTCTTCGAACAGGCTCTCCAGCTGATTCCTCTGCAGACGGTCCTTAGTCTATCAAGAAAACACTTTCAAAGCTTTTAGGGACTGAATATTCTATTTCCTGCATTAACTCGCACTCAGATAACAACCTGGTCTTTTCTGAGCTGAGAGAAGCTGCTACCTTAGTGCCTCTTCATGTAACAACAAACCAAGATGTCCACATGACAGTGAAAGGTCCAACTGACATAAGTGGCCTTCACAGCATCTATCACCTGACCAGAAAAAGATGAGAAAGTAGTGCTTCTTGCATGATGGTTGCTGAAAACTTTCCACTATGTATATATTTCCTTATTCTGCACTGGTATTTTTCAGTGGACATACTGCCTTGGGTCCTTCCCAAGATAGGTGAGGAACTTAGTGCCTCCAGACAAGATGCTGCCCACAGGTACAGGTTCGTCTCTAGGCTAGAAGGGAACATTTCCTTTGCCCAGTGCCAGGACACCTAATGCCATCACTTTGACTGTGGAGGAAGGCAAGTGCCAATTCTGCCTAAGCAGAAGGAACTAGGATTTAGAGACCTGTGTTAAACTCCCTGTTCTTTCAGAGCTTTCAGATGGGAGCAAAAACCAGACACTCTGGGGAAATCTTTTAACCTAATTTCTACCAACTTTTCAGAACAACAGGTTAACCTAAAGAGATTTCTTGTTGTAAAGAGAAATAATTTTAATGTGCCCTGTGTCTTTTCCATAAATATTTAAGAGTCTGAAAATTGAGTACAGTTAGGAAAAAATAACCCAACCACCACCCACCAATCAGGAGATGTGGACCTAATAGCAACTTCTAAGCTCAAACGTCCTTTGGAAACTAAGAATACACTTCTAAGATTGATAAGAAAGCTCCTCACTGGCCTCCCTCAAAGAAGAAACTTAGAAAATGTCTGAGAAATCACCCAGAACTAAAAAAAGCTTTGGAATCCATGATCTGAGGAAGAGTGAAAGAAAACCTTATCAGCTATCAGCACGCAACCATCTTGGAAGTGATGTGGGACCCTGGAACAAACCTTCACTTTGTCCTCTTGTTTCAGCAGGTCTGCTATGATTTCATTCAGCGCAGCTTCCCGTCTTCTCGCTGCTTCCAGAGTTTCAGGGAAAATACTCTATAAGAATAACCAGAGGGAGGTATCAGGATAGGACTGACGTATGTGCCCAAGATCAGTAATTCTATGGAGATAGGTTAAGCTAGACCTGCAAAACTTTATTCACTGCTTGCTCTCGGGACAAATCAATATGTAAAGGTTTACTGGAAGATTTTAGGCCTGAACAAATGCCACATCTAGGAGCGTAGGAATGACATTTTGAAACTGAAAACTGTTTTTTGTGTGCAATATCCACACACAAAGCTACCTTCAATGCTGACAGCTTCATTTTTGTTACTCTGTCATTAATTTTATTTGTATAAATGCAACTGAGGCTGATCTTCAGGCTTTGAAAGTGCTCCGAGAACTAAAAGCATAGCCACAAGCACTTGGTCCCATCAGTCCGGCTCCTCAGAATGGGAAGAAAGCATTTATAATATGCTGGTTTATATCCCAAGGAGCAAGCCTACCAGAGGGAATCTGCAGCAAAACTAGAAGTACAAGGCCAACAGCCCAAGATGGAGATTTAGCCCCATCCTCAGTCTGCAGATCCAAAGCTGGAAAGACATTTCATCCCTGTATCTCAGACAGCTCTCGGCACCACACACCCCCACGGTTTTCCGAGTGCAATCCATGCCCAGGCTGCTGTCCTGGCAGCATCTTACCTGCACTTCTCTATAAGCCTCATCCAAAGAGATGATCTTGTGTTTCTTGTGGGAGCTGGAGACACAGCACAGGATGCAGATGCAAACCGAGTCTGTCTTGCAGTAGCACTCCAGCAGTTTGCCATGCTGGGGGCATCTCCTATCAGCCAAAACCCGTTCATTACAGGGTTCCAACAGGACATGATCTTTCAGGAGACTCTTTGCACTATGCTTCCCCAGATGGGCTTGGCAGAGGGAGACCTCACAGCTCAGGCAGGTCTTCACAGCTGGCTGGGGCTTCTGGAGGCAGAAATCACACTGGATAGACCCATCTCGCAGGCCTGAACTTTCCCCTTTCTCGTCGCACTGCACTTCGCTCTCTTTCTCTTCTTCACGGGTGGGAGCGTTCATGAACTTCTGCACGATGCTGCAGAGCTGGACGTTGGGCTGCAGCTCCGCGGCGGCGGCGGCCCGGGCGCAGCACAGCGGGCAGGTGAAAGCGCCCTGCGGGCCACGCCGCCGGCTTTGCGCGCCCTGGATGCACTCCTTGCAGAAGCTGTGCCCGCAGCTCAGGGACACGGGGTTGCTGTAAATGCCCAGGCAGATGGCACAGGTCAGGTCTTCCTCCAAGGCAATCACAGCACCCATCTCGGCCATGGCACCCGAGCGGGTACGGGGCTGAGCGCGGGAGGGAGGGCACCGGCGGGAAGAGAAACCGAAACCAGGCAAGATACTTCTCCAAACGCTGTGCAGGCAGGAAGGTCCTGCCTCCTCCCCCTTGGAAGTCACCCCTTCCCTC
>VXBZ01008399.1:225528-237494 GCA_013399135.1 Heliornis fulica | reverse complement strand
TGCGGCTTCGTGCTGGTGCCTTTTCCGCGGTTGGGTCAAACAGGACTAACAGTGTGTGCAGTGCTCAGGCGACTTTCTGTGCCCCCAAAGCGACGTGGAACGACTGCTTTCCATTGTCCTTCCACACCTCCTCCAGCACGGCAGAGCCTCCCTTTCCAAATACTGCCCGAGTGCCGTGCTGCTGTGGGCATCCCAACCCCAAAGAATCACAGAATGTCAGGAGTTGGAAGGGACCTCAAAAGATCATCCAGCCCAAACCCCCTGCCTGAGAAGGATCATCCAGATCACATAGGAACATGTCCAGATTGGTCTTGAATGTCTCCAGAGAATGTCTCCACAACCTCTCTGGGCAGCCTGGCCCAGGGCTCTGTCACCCTCACAATGAAAAAGTTTTTCCTTATGTTCCCACTGCTCCAGCTTGAACCCATTGCCCCTTGTCCTATCACTGGCCATCACTGAGTAGAGCCTGGCTCCATCCTCCTGACACCCACCCTTTACATATTTATAAACATTAATGAGTACAACCTGGTGCTGCAGACAAAAAATTTTGTTTGATCTACTTGGAGTCCATGGGGGCTGCAGAAGGGCTGGCTCCCCCCAACAACCCATGGGTTTTTTTGTGTCTCGCTCTAGGTTACTTCCTGGGCTCCACTTGCAGACACAGGCTGAGACAAGCTGCTGCTGCACGTGCTGCCTAACCTAAAGTTTGCTTTCTTTACCCTCATTAATTAAAGCAATTAATCCTTTAATTGACAAAAAATTAATGTCTCTAATTTCCTTCAGAAGTCTGGACAGTCAGTAGATGCTGGATACTGCAGGTAATGGCCACTGTAAATAACCCACTGGTGTCTTTTGGGCTGCTTCTGCGCAGACAACACAGCAAAATGATGTGCAGTCCCTGCTAGACAGGTTTTTTAACTTCCCTTGGCCCCCACAGCTACATGGATGTGAGAGTCCCCCCACTCAAAGTACTGAAGGGAGGGTAAATTCAGTAGCAGGGACAGAGCTTGTACCAGCAGCACTGTGGAAAGAGCAATAGCTACCTGCCAGATATGTTTATTTTTCTTTATAACTTTTACATTCAACAATATTTCAGTGCTGGTTGGCTTTGGTTGCAAAACCTAAGCAGAGCAAACCAAGGTTTCTGTTTCCTGGAAGAAAACTTGAAGGTGAACTTAGCCCCAGGAACAAGATGCTTGGAGCAGCATCCGTCCTTCAGGTGTCTGGGAGAGCCCCATGTCCCAGGGGCATTGCATGAGTTGTCCTTTCTCCCTGCACTGCCAAGTTGCTGTTTGGAGCTGACTCTCAGCAGCTCGCAGTGACATAATGGAGATGGTGATGGTGACAAAAGCCAGGGCTTACACAAGAGTTCGTACATGTGGAGCCAAATCCTTCCCCTACTTCTCTCCAGGCAGACACTGCTGCTATTTTGCCATCCCACCGCAATGAAGACAGAATGATCCTGGAGTGGGTTCACCCCAGCTTGATGCCAGGTCTGCTTGCAGGATAATACTCAAACAGTACCAGTCCTTTATTTTCCAGGAGGTTGACTGGGAATGCAGCTCCAGGCAACATGGGTCAGGCTGGGAGAACAAACCTCAGCTGTGGGTCTGTCCCTCCCCGTGGATCCCTCTTCCATGTGCCCCTGCTCCGTCCCCAGACCCCTGCCAGCCAGGGACCCCAGTTCCTTGTGGAGCCCTGAAGATTGGGGACCTGCTCCCTTGCCTCTCCCTCTCAACTTATATCTGCTCTAGGTACCCCAACACCAGTTATTCCAGCTGCAGTCCCACATTTCCTCCCACGGTTTTGTGTTTTAATCTGTCCCGGCACTAGCGGCATCACCCTAGTAAGTGCCCTGATGTATCTTAGAAAAACATTCCTGGTTGGAGGCTCTGAAGCCTGTTTTCTTCGGAAAGAAGCAGGGAAATGGGCTTCCCATCCATTCTCCGCACTGGGTGTAGCAGTCACAGGGATGAGAGGTAGGGTTTGGGGTGGGAGGCTGGTTCTGCCTTCACAGCTGGGCAGGGGGACCCACACTGGGTCTACCAGCTGTGCTGTGCCAGAGATGGGCAGCTCTAAGGCAGCTAGAGCTAAATCAGTGCAAATTGGCAGGAAAAAAGTATCTGGGACCCCTCTGCACATTGCAGACCTCCTCCTTTGTTGCTGCTGAGGTCCTCCCTCCTGGCAGTATCAGCCCACCATGCTCCCTCCACATACGTTGAGTGCGATGCCTCCGACCTGGCATACTCTCACAGTGCCAGTGGCTGGTGCCATGCACTGGGTGCTGGGGGGGAGCTGCCTCCATGCTGCCGACTGCCCAGACTTTCCATCCTGTCCCATCCCTTCTGCAGCCTGGGCTCCCACGATCACCAGGACACCAGGACACCCTGAATTGGGAAAGGGCAGTTCAGCCGCTGCAGCCATGTCTCTGGGGGAGCAGGCTGGCTCCTGGGGGGCTGCTCTCCAGTACTGGGGGGACTATCCTGATGCAATCCTGAGCTGTATGGTTGATACATCACCATACAGAGTCTTTTCCAGCCTTTTTCTTGCAATCCAGCTCTTTGATCTCTTACTCCCACTCAAGCAAATATGAGGGGTGTGCCCCACTTCATTTTTAAACACACTCCCCACACACAATTCAGGGGGTTTCTTCCGTGATGGGTCTTGCAGCAGTGGCTCTGCTCCCAAAGTCCAGAGCACAGAGCCCAGGCTTTTCCTGTATGTGTCATGCTAAAGAAGCCACAATCAAAATATAAATATAGAGATTCCCTCACAGGAGCAGGAACATCCCTGGCAGTGGTGCAGTGTCGGTGGACAAGCTGGAGGCTCCACCACCCCCCCAGCCACCACCGTTACCCCACCATCCCGATGCCAGCCAGGTAGATGCAGGAGAGCACCTTCTGCAAAACAAAACACATCCTCCCAGAGCAGGTTTGCACTAATAAACTGAAGTATTAGCGGCACAGACGTGTTGCTTTGTTTTTCTTTCCACTTTATAGTATATATGTTATCGTTTATTTATAGGCAGATCACTTCACTATTTACAGTACATGAGCGTAGAGATTCTACAGTCTTTTTGATGTAAACAAGTAACTCCACAGCAGGGGAGTCTGGAAAAAGAAGCCAGTTCTGAAGTATTTACACAATTTAAAATAGAACTTTTATACCCACCGCATAGATAGAGATAATACATTGAGCAATTTGGTTAAATTATCTATGAAACTATAGAATCTGACAATGTAAAAATACAAGAAAACGTTCTCTTGTTTTAGAAGGTAGACAGTTAAATCACACTAGAAATAAATCTCTTTTTTTAAAAAATAATAATAATAAAGGAAAGGCATAAGAATCCATGCCATCTTTTAAGGTTAAAGTATATTACATAAATAAGGACACAACAGAACGGAACTGGGGGAAAAAATTAAGTGAAATATAAAAAACCGCTACCAATTAAAAAAAAAAGCAAACCAGACTAAAAACTTGATTCTTAATTACAGAGGGATCAATTCTGTTACTTTCACTTACTCTGCAAGTAGAAAATTGCAGAGTTAAGTAGTACTTCCTCGGCATGAGGAAAGCAGGCAGAATTGGCCCCTTTTACTTAAAAAAAAAAAAAGACAGAATTTAGCTTTTATATATATATATAAATAACAAAGCAGATGTGCCCCTTTTTAGGTGAAATTCTTACACCTTTCTCAAGAAATGCATCAACTGAATCGTTCTCTCCCTTTCTCACGTGCATACACACACTCCCTCCCCCAGTCAGCGTTTATCGCAGTGTGGCTCTTGGCTCGGCGCCGTGGCCGTGGGCACTGTGGCCAGACTGCTGCCACTGCCCATCCCAGGCTGAGCAAGGGAAGAGGAATAAAACCCGAAGGCTGCATTTGGCTCTATATTGCTTGAGATTGTCAGGGATGGACTACGACGCTTAGAACAGAAAAGGGAGCCAGGGCTCAGCTACAAACAAGGATGTATCTCAGTGTTCATCATACCTCTAAGAAAAAAAAACCAACAAAACCAAACCCCCAACACCCCAAAAAAAAAGAAAAAAAAAAATCAGGGGGGAGAAAGGAAAAAAAGTGCTGGTCAGCAATTGCAACGCTCCTTTGCGTGAGCCAGTGCTGAAATCAGACACTCCAGACTGTGACACAGTGACTGAGCCGCCGCTTCGTTAAAGATGTGCAGCCCAGGCAGCTGCGCTGAGTCGGAATCGGGATGAACCTTTTCTTTGGGGCAGCATGGATCCTAAAACCTGGGATTGTCCTCTGCACTCAGAAACATTTGCTCCTTCCCCTGGAGCCCCCTGGGACCCGCTGGATTCCAGCCCGAACCCCAGTACCCCACCCCAAACAACAAGCAGCTTTTCTGGGGTAAATCTGTGCAAAGAAAAAAAGCAAAGGGGCATTTTGTCATGAAACTCTTCACATTCAGCATTTCCCCACCGTGCCTGCAGGAAATTACTGGGGGACATTCTATAGTTATATATTTTTAAAAAAATAAATCTCCCCCATACTTATTGCCTACCACAGCATAGCCTTTTGCTCCTTGTTTCTCTTTGAAGTAGAGCTCTTTACCTGCCCTGCTGCCTCAGTGGAAAGGGTGGCTTCCCGGGGCTGCCGTTGGGGACGGGGTGCAGGGGATCCCTTTTTGGGGTGCCCAGTACCAAGCTGCACCCACTCTGCAGCCCCCTCCACTGTGATGGCGTGGACTGGCAGGGAGGGTGATCCCCACTCGCCCGCCCTGGCAGCTCCTGGGATCAGGGTCCTGCAGAGCACTGGTGCCTCTGGCCTCCCCAGCGCTGCGGGATGCCTCACCCCACGCAGTGCCCTGGCACTGCTTTGCTCTTGCCTCGGTGCCCCCTTAGCACCCAAAACAACCCCAGGGCCACTAAAGGAGGAAGCTCTCACCCTTCCACCCGACCCCTGCCCCTTTGCAGGCTCGAGCCCCACAAGCTAAAGACACCTTTGTATTTAAATAAAAAAAGAAATAAAAAATCATGTGGAAACTTATTTTTCACCGCAGACCCTGCATGAGGGAGTTTAACCCCAGCAGACTGTCACGCCTGTGCTTCTTCGAGATGAACACCCTCAGCTCCCACCTAGTCCTTAAAGGCGGGGAAGCCCCCGGGTGGGGGCAGCACATGCTCTCTGCTCTTCCCTGCTGCGGGGTGGGGTGCTGGCATGGGCTGCCCCACACACAGCTGTGCCTCTGCACCACGCATACCTCTGGGCACAGTGCAAAAGTCCTGGAGAAATTCCTTGGAGGAGGAGGGAAAGCAGGCCATGTCATTTCAGTGGAAACACCCACCCCCCAAAAAAAATCCCCAAACCAGAAAACCCCACCCCAACCCCCCTTATAGGCTTCAGGCACCACAAAGACCACTTATTGCATCTCTTCCTACCCTAGGGTGCAGTACTGACCAGCTGTGTGCAGAATGAGCCCCCCACTTGCCCGACACTGCCCACCCGCCATGATACCCAGGAGCTGGGTAGGGGCTGCGGCCTGACCTGGGGCGCCCAGCTGCAGACGTTTGGGTACACCAAAACCAACACTCGGGAAGTGACTAGGGATACTCAGATAGGGCTCCCCCCCCCGGCTCTGAAGCCCCCCCCAGCTCTGCACTGACCCTGCCCCTCCGCCACGCTTGATGCATCCCCAGCGGGGGCCAGCCACAGAGGCTCAGTGCCCCCGACTGAGTGGGAGATGGAAGAATTCCACTTACTTTGCTTTTTTTTTTTTGTTTGGTTGGTTGGTTGATTTTTTTGGATTGTTTTCTGAAAAACATCAGCACAGCACAGGACAGTACTACCCACCCTAAATGTGTCGCTATATACATTCTACATAAGCTCTATAGCAATCACATGTAAACATCATTGTTGTGAGGAAATACTAGGACAGAAAAAGGCAAAGCTACAATGAGGCAATTGCCAATAGCAGATGCTCAGTCTCGGCCAGAGCTACTCGTGTTTGCTACGGTGGGATGAGGAGTAGGAGGGAGCTTGTGGCAGGAGAGGTGCTGAGCCTTGCTGCTGAGACTGAGATGGCACAAGGACCTTTCCCTGACAGTGATCATCACCAGCAGCAGATTGGGGACCCGTGGTTCGAAGACCCCAGCAGTGCCACTGAGCTGGATGTCAGAACCATGGCTTCCCAGAAAGCGGGAGAAATGGCCAGGGAACTGTGCTGGTATTGGTGCTGCCGGTACTCCTGCTCCCACCAGGGACCGGCTGCGCACACGGCCCTGGAGCCAAGGGCCACCTCGGCAGGGCTCCGGCTCTCCGCATCGCATCTGGTGTGATTTCAGAGGCTTTGGTCATACTCTCTGCAAGGCAAAATCGTATCCACGCCAGGGAAATGAGAATAAAACCCCCAAGCCATGTTGAGGGAAGACCCCAGGAGACTCTAATCTATCTATTGGCAGAGTTAAGGCTATATTATTCTATCTACACTGGATGGCTGAATCCCTAGTCTCTGGGTCTGAAACATAAATGGAGACGATGGCGATGGCTTGAGAAGCAGCGAGATTCCCACTCCCCTGGAAAGAAGTGTCTCCGAGCATGGCCACGTTTGTTCCAGCCAGTGGTGGGCTCTGTCCCCATCCCACCTTGCCCGCAGATGGAGGGCAAGTTTGCAAGATAATTTCCTGGTGGTTGCTGCTTGAGCACACCTTGGATCCAGTGCTGCCAGACAGCCCCCGAGGGCCCCCAGTCGCAGGCAGAGCAAGCGGCAGGTGTGCCACGGGGTGCTGGCAGACACGGGGACGCATCCTGGGTGCCAACTGGTGCTGGGGAGGTGTATGGCTTATCAGGTACCGGCAGAGCACGGGCAGGGTGCTGTGTGGCACAGAGGCGTTCGGCGGGGCTGCCATGCCCCCTTCTGCCTTCCTGCCTCTCTGGGTTTCGGGCTGGCTGCCAGGCAGGGCTCACAGAAGGGTCTTCTCATGCCCCTCGCTTTGCAGGGGGGGGAAGTGAGTGGGGAGCAAGCCACTTGACCTGGCCAGGCTCCCAGACACCTGAGGAGCTGGGATGAAGCCAGTTCCCTCGCACAGACCTGGAGGTACCTGTCTCCCAGGCTGTGCCTGCAGGACCTGCTGCATGGAGCCCGGCCAGCCCCTCTCTCCTGGCTCCAGAGACAGCGGAGGGCTGGAGCCTCGATGACCCACGGCCCCCACAGACAATGTCTCCTTCTGCCACCCCTTCCCTTCACACCTGCAAAGCAGCCTGGCCCCACGGCGGGAATGGCATGGGGCTGGCATGCCCCACGGCAGGAATGGCATGGGGCTGGCATGCGCTGCTGCCCGCCGGCTCCATCACGCGCAAGGACCAAGCTCATGATCTGCGTGCTGCAACCCATCCAGGCTGGGGGCTGAGGGGCTTGGGCCACACAAGCAAGAAGAATGGCTTTGACAGCAAAGTGGGCGACGCCGTGACCGCTGAGCACCCCGGATCGCTGGCGGGTGCCTCCATGGCTGACAGGTGAAGGCCAGCTCCGTGACTCTGCTCTGACCCCCCATTTGCTGAGTGGCAAGTGCCTCATTACAGTGCATAGTTAAAAATCAAGGAAGCGGTACAATAAATCTGAATTACAGTACATCTGAGCCATAAATACATTTTTAAGTATATACTTTTTTTTTTTCTTCTCTTCTATTAAAAATTAGTTTATAATCCTGATTCTATTCACAATTAACAATTTCATCATCACACACTACGGACAAAAAAAATGTTATGGTGAACACAGCTGCAACTCCGCGGTGGGAGCACGGGGAGGGCGGGAGGAGGAAGAGGGGGGCCGGGGGGCTCCTAGGCTCACCCTGAAACAACCAGTCAGAAGCGGGGGGACTAACGTGTGGCAGTGAGACATCAACACCATGGGGACTCACAGACAGAAGCAGCTTTGTTCAATGTAAACATCGATCGGAAGGGACAGCAGTCTCTCTCTCGCGCGTGCGTGCTCTCGCTCTCTCGCTCTCTCTCGCTTTCCATAGACTGAATAATTTCTTTGAAAACGTAAACATATTGGAAGTGCCTTGACTGAGGTATTGAGGTATTCCTCCAAGGTTAAGGCTGTTACCGATGCAGGCTTAGCTGGGCCTCCTGCAGCAAGCTGTCGAAATCCATGGTCTCGTACTTGCTTTTCACCGGAGCCAGGGAGGACTCCTCTGCGGAGCAATCTGGGAGCGGCAGGGACACAAGGAAGTGGGATCAGGGAGCGAGGCACGAGTGCACATGCTGTCTAGCAGGGAGGGAAACTGAGGCACAGCGGGGCACTGCTCGCTCCCCCGCTACTGGCATGCTGCATCCCAGCACTGCGAAACCAGCCTGGATGAGGCAGTGATGGCGAAAGGAGCGGGAATGGTGCTGTCTCTGCACCATGACCAGGAGGTGTGGGGCAGAGGGGCTGTAGCGGTGCCCACCCCCGCAGGTCGCACACCCCAGACACCAGTCCCCAGGGCATAAACCCTGCTGGATCCAGCTGCATGCCAAGGCACTGGTACAGGGCCATCCTGTGAGGATGCGGGTTGTGGGGAGGAGGGTACCTGCCTGCAGCACTCCCCATCCCTCCCTCAGAAGCCACGGCAAAGCCTGGGAAATTTGGCAAATGCCAGAAATAAGACTGCCTAATTTAAGAGCAGTTTAACCCTTCCAGGTGTGTGTTTATGAACGAGCCATGAATGGCACAGTGGCATTTCACCTCTGCCTGTGGGGTCCCCATCTCATCTAGAGCTGTGTAGAAATGCAGCAGAGACAGGATGGGCTCTGGTCAGCCAACAGCCCTGGGCTGTGATGCTCTGGTTTGCAGCCAGCATGCTCTGGGTCTTCATGCCAGTTGCTTTTCATCTCTCCCCACAGTTTCCCAAGCTATCCACTTGAACTAAGAGCAGTATGGAATCCATAGGAGAGCTTTCCATAGGTGGGCTTTCCCTGCAGGCTCTAAAGAGGTTTAGGTTCCTTCCACAGCTAAGATTCAGCAGTGCAACATGCCATTACAGCTCTGTGCTTATAAGCTTTGGAAAAAAAAAAGGTATCTCCTGCTTTCTTACCCAAGTCAGCATATCTGGTCCAGAAGATGTGCCTGAGGCCACCAGAGCTGAGCTGGAATGAAGGCTCGTTCCTCTTCCTTAGCAAAGTGCCGTTTTTCAGAGATAAGGCGGCATGCTCTGAATACCGGTAGGTGATGAAGCCGTATTTATTCCCCCTGAGCAACCAGAGAAAGAATTCAAGATATGATGGGCCCCACAGTCCCTCTGAAGGGATCCTGCCCAGCACTACACCCCTGTCCCCATATTTTGCCATCTGTCCCTCCTGCCAGCCCTCCATCCCACCAGCCCTCCATCCAGCTGTCCCTCCATCCCAGCAGCCCTCCATCCAGCTGTCCCTCCTTCCCAGCAGCCCTCCATCCAGCCTGGCAGAGGTGATGCTGCCACAGGAGGGGGGTTGCCCATAGCTGCTGGAGCCCCAGACCGCAGCTCACTCACCACCCACCTGTTAGTCCTGGAGAGGACCTGACATTCCACGATTTCCCCAAACACTTCAAAGCGTTTCTTCAGCTCACTGGAGCTCATGCTGCTGGAGAGGTTTCTGACATACACCACCCGGCCTTCCCCCTGGCAAAGCAAGCGGAAGGTTTCAGGCTCTGGGAGCCCCGTTGCTCTGTGCTGCCAATGGGCACTGAAAATGCACCAGAGCCCAGAGGGGCCAGCGCTGGGAATCAGGCTGCAGCAGGGCAATGCCACCCCCAGGACACCACTGCTGCCAGGGACAGGCATATCCACGTTCCTTAGGATGATACTACAGCCAGGCTGAAGCAGCCACCCACACTTTCTTCTCATTTAAATTTCTCCCACATTCCTGCAGTGTTTTCAGCAAAGATGACAGGATATATTCCCCAAAATTGCCAGGGGCAAAAATCAATGGCATTGCAGAGAAGTCGGAGGCGTGTGAGTGTGTGTGTGTGTGTGTGTGTGTGTGTGTGTGTGTGTGTGCAGAGAAGACTAAGGGTTATTTCCCCACGAGCCCACCACCCCACCCAGCTCCCAGCCGTGGGCACAGGTAGGGTTCCCGGGCCATGAGGCTGCCTCTGCAGCAGGGCCACATCCGAAATGGCTGAGCAGCTTCAGGGATTCCCCGGCTCACCCCGCTAACTGCCAGTGCCATGTGTGCTGAGGCACCGGAGCAGGATGCTCTGGGGACTTCTGCGTCAAGGACTCTGTGTATTGCCAATAGCCGGTGGCTTCCGCTTCACGTCAGGCTTTTCTCTCCCCGCTCCACCCCCGTGTCCTTGTTTAACACTGGCCTCGAACCAAGAGATGCTGAAGCCAGGGCTAATGGGCTCCACCACTGCTTTTCTGCAGCGAGACATGAACTGGGGGTTGGGGATTGCCTTGTCCCAGCACGGGGTCCCCGCTCACTTACGATGGCCTTTTCCCGTCTCTTCTCCAGCTGGCCCCGGTGCCCGCTCCCGCCCTGACACTGCTCGCCATTCTCACACCTGGGAAGCGAGGGAGAGGAGGTCAGCGGCGGGGCCATGGTTCCCTTGGGGAAAGCCTCACACCTCAAGGAGAAGCTGAGGAAGCAGTGGGTGAGTGGTTGGACACCCAACAGGCAGAAGAGATGGGGGTATGGAAGTGCTGGAAAGGACACTGGAAAGTCCTTTCCAACAGATGCCAGGGGGAGTCTCGGAGAAATCGCCCCTTCCCAGGCAAGGCTCCACCCCATGCCCATGCCCCATGGCACCCCACACATTGGAAATCCCTGGCTGCTTCCCTCGGTGAGGCTTTCTTCATCCACAGCTGATGTTTTCAGCAGCTACTGATGTAGTACCAATTAATTCAATGAGGTTTTTTTTCATTAATTAGCACCTCTATTACTTGAGCTAACAGACCAGAGAGAGATGGGACTGCCACGCACTGGGGAAAAAACATAGTATGTGAGGACAGCCCCAAGTGTCCCCTGGCCCCGATGCCCTCTGTACCTGAAGGTCCGTCTGCTTGTAGGCGACCGGGACCGGCAGCATGAAGACCCCGAGCTGGACCTGCTCCGGGAACAGTAATGCAAACTGGTCCTGGAAAGGGGGTTTCTCCGCAGGCACAGCTTGGTGTCGCCATGCTCCTCCTCTTCCTCCTCTTCCTCCTCCTCCTCCACAGGGGAGCCGCTCTCGCTGCAGCTGTCTTCGAAGACAGTATCGTACTCAGGGGTCTTGCAGAAGACCATGTCCTCGTCATCCAGAGCACTGTCCAGAAAGCCAAAGTGCTTTGTTAAGCTGGCTCTGATCTCCTGGTCTCTCAGCTGCTTGACACCATTCTTCCACAGCATCTCGCTGCCTGTCTCCTTGCCACCAAGGTCCAACCCCTGGTAATGGGCGTCAGGGACCCTCCTCTTGTGCTCCATCTCCACCTGACCCGGGGGCTCCCACGACTTGAGCACCTTCCTCTGCAGGGCGGCCTCGGGCTTCAGCACCTGGCAGTAGTCGTGGTCCCCGAAGGAGCGGGAGAAGGGCCGCTTGAGCATGCCCTGCTGCTCGGGGAGCGAGGGGCGCCCGGCGGCTCGGCTCAGGTGGGCGAAGAGCTCTGTCCTCTCGGGGTGCTTCTTGGGGACTTTCCGGGAGGCTGCCACATCCCCTGTGCCCCCGGGGCTGGAGGCTGTCCCGTCCTCCTTGCCTGGCTCCTGGGGGATGTCTGGCTTGTACAGGTCCTCCTCGGCAGGTTTGTATGGTGGAGTGGTGGGTGGTGTGAGACCTGAACCCCCCCCCCAAACAAAGGGCAGGAGTCAGCTCTGCCTCTGCGGTCCTGCCCCGTCCCACCCCTGTGCCTGAGCTGCACCAGCCGTTGCAAGGGAGGGAGGCTGCCCACCCCCGCTGTCTCATCTGTCCAGTGGCGCTTGTGGGAAAAGGATGCCTGATCCCCAAAAGGACCAGAGGACTGTCCCTTCCCTCCTGGTTCATGCAGGAACCCCCTGAACTGCCCCCCC
>VXBZ01008399.1:190941-225512 GCA_013399135.1 Heliornis fulica | reverse complement strand
AGGACATTTTGCAAAATAACCAAGTGAAAAGCCTGTCCTACCTGCTGTCCCACACAGCTCCACTGTCAGCATCGGCTCAAAGTTTCTCTTCCCAAAGCTCGAGTCACTGCAGGGAAAAATAAGGAGAGAGAAGGAATTTGGGTGAACTACAGTCCCCAAAACACAAAGGGAAGCTGAGAAAACGCTGCCTACGAGTGAGCCCTCCCACCACAGCTAGTACCTGCCTGGAGTAACCCCCGAGAGGTGCAAGGGGCAGCGGGGCCAGCAGCGTGCCCTCCCCATCCCAGCCAAAGCTCCAAGGTTTGTTGTCCCTGGCATGCAGAAATGCCCGGGGGCTCTCCGAGCATCTTGCACCCGAGCCAAGACCACAGCTCCCCATGACCCCCAAACCCTCAGCACAGCTCGGGCTGATCTGCAAAAGCGGCTTCGCTTGGTCACTGCAGACACGTGCCCAGCCAGACACACCGAGGTGGCTTCCAGCCCCGGCGCGGTTCATCGAGCCCCGTGTGCACTTACGTTTGTGCCAAGGACAGCGTGAGACACCTGGGTGTTTCTGAAAGGCAGGGAGAGAAGCAGCGTTACCAGCGGAGCTGCGCACCCTCCGGCGCCCGTGGTGCTTGCGGAAGGAGCCGGGGGTCCCTCTGCCTGCGCTGGCCTGGCAGAGTGCGGGGGGGGGGGCTGTGGGCTCTGCCCGCCTGCGTGGCGGCGGCCTCTGTGGGAGCGCTGACACTGCCAGGGCTGAGCCGTTGGTGCTCACCAAGCGCTTGCAGAGAGTGATTTTGGGGCTCTAGCGTGGCTGAACTCCCTTGTGTGGGGTAAGCCTATGGGGAAGGGCACCCCAAGGGTGGGGCAACCCAGTCCCTGCTGGGTGAGCGCTACACCGACTCCTTCGTCTCATTATAAGGATGGGGAAACTGAGGCAGAAGGACCCCATGGATTGAAACAGCACCCCAAAACCAGCAGGGCCCCAACTCTCGATGCATGGGACCCCACAGCCAGCCAGCACGTGGGTCAGGGCTCAGCTGTGCCTGGGGCTGCTCATGGCTCCACTGCCAGCAGAGTGCCAGGCACATGGCCAGCAGAGCTTGCCCACAGCAGGGATGGCACAGGCAGCACGGGCGCACGGGGGAGAGGCGAGCAGAGCGACAGCCCCCTGGCCCCCCTCACCTGCTTGCTCCAGGAGGGCACAGCACCGGCTCTCAGCTCCATCGCCCACCTTGCCATCGCCTGGAGAGCCCAGGGAGAGGGGCTGGGGCTCCGCCAATGGTGCTGTGCTCCCGCCGTCTCCCTCCTCTGCACCCCCCACCTCCACTTCAGCCGCGGGCTCTTCAGCAGAGAAGCCTTCCAGCGCTGGGCACGATGTGGGCTCCCTGCAGGCCAGGGAATCCCGGGGGCCATGTCTGTCCCCTGCCTCCCGGGGGATGGAGGGCTCGGAGGGTGGCTCGTCAAGGAAGGAGAGCCAGTGGCTGAGCTCAGGGTTGAGTCTCTTAGACCGGCGGACAGCATAAATGGTGCTCTCCGGCTTGCGGACCACCTTCCCTGCAGCCGCACCCAGGGCACCTGCACGCTTCCCAGCATCGTCCTCAAGGCCACCCGGATCCTGCGGCGCCTCCACGCCAAGGCTCTGCCGTGTCTGTCCCTTCTCCGGTGCTGTTTTGGCTCTGGATGTGCAGGTCCCGCCAGCATCCTCCCTGTCCTGGGCTGGTGGCACAGGGGAGTGGGAGCCAGGCGGCCGGGCCAGGGCAGCGTACACAGGCTTGCCCAGGCGGTATGGCTTGCTCACATCGCACAGCAGGTCCCGTGCCAGCAGCTCCTTCAGGATGGAGAAGGATCCTCCAGGCTTCTTGCAGCCCGCAGCTGCCTGCCAGGCACAGCTTGGCCGGCTCTGGGTGCTGCTGGGGAGACCTGTCTGTGCAGGACAGTCTGGTTTGGCTCTCTTGAAGGGGCTGCTGCAGGGCTGGGGCTTGGCGTCAGCAGCGTCACGGGAGGGCAGCTTCCGCGGCGGCAGGCAGTAGGTGTGCATGTAGCGGATGAGCTCCACCACCGAGTGCATCTCTCCCTCGCAGGAGAACTGGCTGCTGGAGCCCTCCTCTGCTGAGCAGGAAGGGGTCACCGAGTCACCAGAGCACAGCGAGTCCTCGCTGGAATCGCTGTCGTCCTCGTGATGGGCACAGTCATCTGGGGACGGGTGGTGGCGGCTGCTGGGGCACTCCTTGCGTGCCCGGTGGGCTTTGGTCTGGGGGCAGGGGGCTGTGGAGGTGAGGTGCCGGTGCAGCTCAGTGCAGCTGCGGCTCTGTGCCTGTGGGATGACTGCCCTCCTGTCCCGGGGACCCTCCACCTTCGGAGACAAGAGAGGAGAGTCAGTCCCAAGCCCTGCAGCCACAACCTGACACAAGCACCAGGCATGGGAGAAGCCCCCTGGGGTAACAAAGCCACCCCACATTCTTGAATCCCCCAGTACCGACCCACCAGCCTCCTGACCTGCCTGCGGGTCAGCCCCATGCCCCAGTGGGTTTCCACCAGGCAAGCAGGGCCAGCAGCTCAACCACTCCAGCAGCCAACACGCAATGATGCTCCTTCTCTCCAGGAGGGCTTTGCTGCTCTTCCAAGGCAATCTAATTTGCCAAGCCTAATGCACCACACTATTACCATTAGCCAAGAAGAAAAATCCTTGATGGCAACTTCTGCCGGGTTTCAGGAGATTAGCTGAAGTGACAGGGTCAGCTCTGCAGCATGGCACACAGACGGGGACAGGAGTGCCATGTGCTGCTCTGCCAGTGCTGAGGGTCCTCCCCAGACACTCAGTCCCTAGCCCAGCTCAGAGGCTGCCTGTGCTCCCCAATGCCATCCTTTGGTGACGTCCTTCAGGACAGTTCCCAAGAGGTCAGTGGTGGTGGGACAGGCTCAAGCTCTACCCATAGAGGACATACCTTTGTGCAGGGCCGTGCAGGTCGGGACTTAGAGGTCCCTGGGCGCCGGGTGCTCCCGTCCCGCTGCGCCTCGCAGCTTGGAGGCACATGTGATGGAGAGAGGAGCAACTTCTTCAGCTGCAAAGAGAAGCAGCAAGAAAAGGAGTCGGCATCGCAGTGAGGGCAAGAAAAAGCGCCAGCAGGGCCGCAGCCCCTCGGCTCACACCAGCACTGGGCATGTCTGTTGCTGAGCATCGGACCCAAAAATGGGGGAAGAAAAATAAAAAGACAGGAAGGGACTTTCCACCTCCCCGTGGCTGCGGGGGGGCAGGTGCCTGGCCGTACGCAGCCCCAAGGGGGCCGGGTCTGTCTCTGCAGCATTCACCCGCATCCCCAGGGACACCCAGGTCAGGGTGATAGGGACATGAGGGAATTTATTTCCCAGGGGCAACCCTGCTCCTGTCAGACAGACAGGAGCTGTTTTGGCGTCCAAACTTCTCACTCCATCAATTCTGTCTGTAAGTGACAGAGACTTTACACTGTCATGAGTGACGGGTTTGGATAGCTTGCTCAGGTCCCCGTGCAAGGCTCATGTAGCCAAAAGATCCAGACAGGCCTTGACTCATTAATGAGCTTTCAAGGTGCTTTGCAGATGCAAGACCCTGTAGGACCTGTTGAGGCTCTTCCTCAACATGCTGCATCAAGCCCACAGGTAGTGGGGAGTGGGGTTTTCCCTGGGTTACCCACAGTGCCACCACTTCTGATGGCAAGGTCAGCACAACATTTTTCTTCTACTCAAACCCATTTTTGATTAGGGGATAAAAAAACCCAAACCCCACACCCAGCAACAAGATTTCATATTCCACCCGTGTCGCACTAACAACCAAAGGCGACAGCAACTCAACAGCAAGACGACTGCGTAGGCACCGGGGCACTGCACAGAGGAGACAGATCTGGGGCTCCCGTGCTGGCTGGCAGGCACAGAGCCCCAGGGCAGGCATGGGGCAGGAGGATTTAGGGGGTGATAGAAATAGGGGGTGCCCGGCACAGAGTCTACTGGGAAACGTCAACCGGGGCACCCACAGCTTAAGGCGTGCAACTCCTGTTGGTGGAAGCAACCAGCAAGTTCCCCAGCCCACCCCCCACCCCTGCAACGTATACATCCTATATATACACATACATATTGTGTGTGATATATACCCCCCCGCGGGGCGTGGGCGGTGGAAATGCACGCTCTCACCACTGGATGTCACTCCCCGCCACGGCCACGCTGCTGGGGACACCCCGGGCCAGGCTGGGGGTCCCTGGGGGCAGGGGGAATGGGGGACCGTGAGCCCCAGGAGGGAACAGGCTGGGTGCCTCTGTCCCAAGGGACCTCCCGGGGATGGCGGTGGTCTGCAGCAAATGCTGCCCCTTAGTCTGGGCCGAGTGGGGGGGGATAGGGCTGGAACCCCCTTATTGCAGGGAATGAAGAGGGATGCTCCGGTCACCAAATCTGTAGGGACTGGAGGCCACACAGCCCCTGAGGGGGGTGCAGTGGAAGGCATGGGGAGGTCAAACCCTCTCGCTGAAAGCTAAGGGCATGGGGCTGGCAGTCTGGCCAAGCCCCCTCCCTCCATCCCTCCTGCAAGAGCCACTCTGAGGCAGAGCGGGTGGGAACAGCCACCCTTGCTCACGGCCACGGGGCTGGAATGAGTTAGGGAGACCCCCTGGCAGCCCCACATCCATGTGTCCGATTAAAAGCAGGCGTGGGTCTCGCCAAAGCAGCCACCGCCCCGCTGACACCCACCCCCACCCCCTTCAGATATATATTTGTATACACACAGCTTGTTCCCGTGAGGATGGTGATGGAGGTGACAGCAATGGTGCAGAACATGTATACGTATACAATACAAGTATATGCTTTGGTATTGACGGTTAAAGAGTTTTAAGCCTAGAATGAAAAAATTCAGACCTTTGCTTCCTATCATACCCATGCAGCCGGCTTATCAGGGGCTCATCCAAATCCACCTTAAACAGTAGGAAGTGGGTTCTTACTAGAGACAGCTCATCAAACTCGGGGGCCGGGGGCGGCTCCCCCATGACCGGGGCGGTGGGTTTGGGGGAGGGGGCAGGCGAGGTGTAGGCATGGTTGAGCGTATCCCCCTCTTCCATAGTTCGGAAGGCAGCCAGGCCCATGTCATCTCCCTGTATATCATCCAATGTCTCGGTGAGGGCTGCCAGCAGCGCTTCGTTCTCGCTGTCTATTATCTGGAAGGAGCAGGTAGAGAAGAGAGGGGGGATTAGGCTGGGCAGAGGGATGGGGTTGGGGGGTACTCAGAGTGGCAAAAAGGGGCTGGCAGTGTCCCACCAGCACCCACACTTCCCAGTGACACTGCAGAGGACCTGGGAGAGCTTCTCCCCAGCAGAGCGAGGTGAGATTGGGGGATAGACACGATTGGAAAAGGAGCATCAGTGTGTCCCTGCACCCTCTGAGGGGCTGGGGAGGCTCCACGGACAGTTATTCACTGCTCTCCTGATGGGGAAGGCAGGGCAATGGGCAGAGTCGAGGTGCATGGACCCCCAGGAGGACATGGGAGAAGCAGAGCCTGGGCTGCACTTCTGATGTATTTTTCTCACTGAACAGCATGATCTGGGGATGCTGATGGAAGATTTGTGAGTGCCTGGGCTGTGCCTGGGCTGTGCTGGGCCAGGCAGGGCCACAGCCTGCTCCTGCCTCCTCTCTGCCCACCACCCCAAGCTGCTCCCTCGGACCCCTCTCTGCATTGGGGCTACACCTCCAGTCCTCTCAGCACCACCCCAGTCCCATGCGGCCCCACAAGTCCCCTTCCAGACTGGTGCACAAGCTCAGAAGGGGATGCAGAAGCTGAGGGATGGCAGCAGTGGGCCAGGAGTTCCTTCTTTCTGGTCCTCCTCCATCATACTCTGAATGTAAATCATGTCCAAGAAGAAGCAGGCCACCATCAGCTATAAAATTAGCACAGGGGTAAATTCAGGCTTGCAAGGAGGGCTGTTGACTGCACACAGCCTCCAGTGTTCCTCTTGTCTTGTTTGAAAATTAAATATCTTTTTGTTCCATGCCCTAACCTTGCTTGCAGTTACTAGAGCAGGCTCCAGGGAAAGGCAGCAGGATGCTCCATTTTTTGGCTCCATTTCTTTTCCTCCTGTTATTGGCACGAGACCGCTGTGCATACAAGTTCAGTGGGATACATTTCATCATACTCTGCTGCTCCTAATGGGCCTGTCTTTTGCATTTCTTTTCTGTTTATCTTTTCCCCAGGAAGTTCAGCGGAAAATATGCATCTCATGATGAAGGTCCCTCAGCTGGACTGGACCATTTTCAAGCACAGCATCAGCATAGCATAAAAGCCAGAGGGTTGTTATTATGGCTAGGTTAGAAAATATTGGGTGTTTTTTCTTTTTTTTTTTTTCCTTGTTTAAATACAAATTCTCCTCCCTCCCAGAATGTAACCCAGAGTTGGTGACTAGCAGGAACCAGTGGGTCACAATCTCCTTGTCCCAGGAGGTAATGGCCAGGGTGCTGCTCAGGAGGACATGGCATCCCCAGCCCCCAAGGACAGGCCACGTCCAGAGATTTGGGAAAGGTAAGCAGAGTGTCCTGCCTGCTCTGCACCAGTCCCTGGGCAGCCTCTGCAGCTCCCCGCCTCCAACCTGCCCGTACTGTGCTCCCAGTCCTGCCCTGGTCTCACAGCTCTGAGATGCACAGATCTTCTGCAGGGAGAGGCAAAACAGTGCTGAGGGATGAGGACCAGCACTGCCAGTGCCCAGGAGCATCTTCTGCCCCAGCACCACTGTGTACCTCACAGTCCCAAGTGCTGGCACAGCGAGGAGGCACAAAGGTGAGGAGGGATAACAGCCACCCTCTGCCTGAGGGACCCCAGCCCCAAACACATGGAGGATGCCAGAGCAGAAGAGACAGGGGAAGGAGCTTTCTGCTCCTGGGAAATGAAAATACCTGTCCCAGGCCACAGCCCTGAGACCCCCACAAAGCTGCCCTGGCACACCCTGCCACCCTGGGAATCAAACAGGACGTGCTGTGCACCAGTTGAAAGTCCCTTTTAATAATATATCACAGGAGAGCTGGCTCAGCAACCCCCCCCCTCTGCTCATCCACCTCCTCCTCAGCCTTACTCTGCCTGCTCCAGTTAGAGCCAGCACACAAATTAATGGGAGTGCTAATCAGCTGGGGAGGAGCTATTAATAGTTGTGTGGGTTCCCTCTTTCTCCCCCTCTCCTGCCTCCATCCTCAGGTTCCCTGTGCCAGGAGGGTGGGGGTACCTGGAGGAGCTCGGACTCGTCGGTGCTGTACTGGCTGGAGTCGGTCTCCGAGTGCTGCCCGCACCACTGCAGCTCACCGAAGCAGCCGGCTGAGTCAAAGTCGCTGGCATCCAGCTGAGACAGATCGATCTCGGGGAAGTCAGAGTAGAGGTGCTCCTCGCCAGACACCTCGTACTGTGGAGAAAAGAAAGGGGGTGAGCCTGCCGCCACACCGGAGGGGCAGGTAGCAATGGGCAGCAGCAGCCCCCCGCAGACGGCGGGTGTCCATGCGTGCCATCCCCTCTGCCTGATGTCACTGCTCAGACTCTCACGCGAATCAGCTTTGGTGAGTGGCACCAGGAGCAGCTACACAGCGGTGGGGAGCACAGACAGCACCTCCTCACTGCACGTCTTGCCTGGCACCGGCACTGCTGGTTACTGGACGCCACCCCGCAACTGCCACCAACCGCTCTCTTGTCCCACACTGTGACAGGCATCAAAACAACATGGGAAGGACCCGGCAAGCACAGCACAGCTGTCTGGACTGCAGTAGAGCAGCTGCCAGTGCTCTCGGGAATGCTGAAGCCATTCCTGCCTTCGGTGCCCCAAAAGGGTGACGTCCAGGATAACCCAGCTGCCTTGGGAATTGGCGATAATGGAGCGAGGCAGGAGCCTTGGGCGCACACGGGACAGCCACGCACGAGGCCAGGCTCCAGTGGTGGCTGCTCACCCTGCCAGCGTGACTGCTCCGTCCCTGTCCCTCCCCACAGCCCTGAGCTGCTTGGGGACAGTCTCTCGTACACCTCCAAGGCAGTACAGACCCTGGTCCCCATGTCACACATGCAGATGAGAAACAGCATGGAAACGAATCAATGTCCCAGTGAACATGGGGTGATGTGAGCTCCAGGAACCGAGCTAAAAAACTCCATTTAATCACAGAAAGCAGAAACCTGCCCCGCTTCTGCCTGGCTGCCAGCCACTGCCTGGCCACAGAGCCCTGCGGCTGCACCCAGCACCCACTGGAGCGAGGGCTGGCACCAGCATGGCCCTGCCCTCACTGCCTGCACTGCTGCCTGCAACAAGCCCTCAGGTCATGCTTGGTTTTGCCCCTGCCATCCAGGTCCAAACACAGAGGGGGGAAAGGTCTGGTGTGACTCCTCCTGGTATTGGCTGCCCAGGGGGAGTTTACTGGCGATGAGGGAAACAAGTTTATTTACAGAGCAAATGGATTTTGGAGCAGGTAAACATGTGAGCACGTGAGAGAGGCTGTTGGGGCGAGAAAGCGTGGGCCTCTCCTCCTGAAGTGCCCTGGAAGGGTCTCCTGTGACACTCGACGGGAAGGAAAAGAGATTTCAAACTGAACTGCAGGAATGGAAAAGACAGTGCTCCTCTTTTTTCCTTTTTCTTTTTCTATTTTTTTTTTTAATTGGGATAGTCCAGGATTACTGACTGTGTTCCCACAGTCTGAGGAACCTGCTTGCCAGTGCTCCCCACCGGGTTTAGAATGCCCTGTGCCACACCAGAGGACACTCCTGGGCACCACCCCTTCCCCCACCCCCATTTGGCATTTCTCACCTGCTTTCTGCCCCATCCCCTCCCAGGGGTGGCAAGGACAGGGTGAGCACTTTAGAGGATGTGGCAAGGGCAGGAGGGAGCAGCTGCACAGCCCAACAGTGAGCTAGTGCCGTGTCCCATCTCGGCTGTCCCCATGGCTGCAGCAGGGTTGGGGGCTGTGGGGAGCTGCTGATGCTGCCCCAGCCCTGCTCATGTGGGCAAACCCCACAGCAGACAGGGAGATGCCCACACACAGGTAGGATGCTCTCCCAGTGTCCTTTGGCCAACCTGCCCCTAGGAAGAGGTGATTCAGGGAGACATCCACAAGCACGGAGCCACCGAGTACGTAACATCTGTGCAACCCCCAAACAGCTCTGGGATATGGATACTCCTTGTGAGCCCCCCAAGGCTGGGGCTCTTCTAACCTGCTCTGCAAAAACCTTCAGAGCTCATGCAGCTGGTGGAAGGTCCCCATCCTCATCACTGCCAGCTCTGGGGGACACAGATGTTACCTCTGTGCAATCCTGTCCTCTCTGCTCAGGGGTGTACTGGGGTCCTCTGGGATCAAACATCCTTTGGCCTTCAGATGTGTCCCTAACCTGCTGGGGCTTGTCCCTGCTTTCCTGCCACTGCTCTTGAGCTTGCTCCAGAAAAAAAAAGTCTTGCAACAACTCTGGCTCCCCCCTTCTTCCCAAATATTCCCATGGGAACACAGGCAAAGATTTTTATTTTTAGAAAAGTCATACATACATATATATATGTGTGTGTGTGTGTGTGTGCGTTCAATTAAAAATAGCAAAGCAGTCAAATTCTCCTGTTCCTTTTGATATGCCACAAGGGAAAAGATCCTGGTGCTGAGATCACAAGGAGCAGCTGACACCAGTGCTCGGGACATCTTTTGATCAACTCCACAGATGTGACATGTCCCCATTGGCAACAGGGCTGGGTAAAAATAAACTCCTGCAATCTAACGCTGCTGAGCTGCCCTCCCCAGGTGCCCCGGAGACAGGAGTGTTTGGCACTGCCACGCTGCGGGCAGCCGTCCCGGGGCAGTGGTTGGCAGCAGATGCTCCCAGGTTCCTGGCTAGCACTGGTCACGAGTGCCCAAAAGCTCTGCCCACCTCGGTCCCTCTCCTCCCTGGAAAAAACAGGGACACCCTTTTCCCAGTGCTGCCACCCACGTGGGCATCCCACAGAGCATCCCGGCATGATGCTGTAGCTCCAGTCAGCCCCCTCTGCTAGCAAGGGTCATACAAGCTTGGGGTGGGCCCAGCCCCTGCCCGGGTAGGGGTGGCAGTGATAGGGACGCTGCCCATGGGCACTGGACCTCATCTGCTTTGACTTTCCCTTTTCCCACCCTTTGCACTTCCTGCTGCCTTGGGAGAGGAGTGAACTTTTGTTCTAATTTTACTCGGGAGTTTGTAGGAAGATCAGCAATGGGTTCTTGGTGTGCAGCCAGCAAACACCCATGGAGACATGCTCAAAAATTCAGAGGCATCCTCAAGCCCAGACACCTGGCCCATGCACGCTGCAGCGTGGCCGCAAGCAGAAAGCTGCTGGCAGCTTGTTGCAACTTGTCATTCGAATCCCTGTTCCAGGGAAGACAGTTGCCCAGGCAGCTATGTGGGAGCCCCATGCTACAGACCTACATCCTCAGGGGAGCCAGAGCCCCCATCCCCTCCCTCATCAAGAGCACCTGCAGCAGCACCACGCAGGCAGCTGCGCCCAAAGCTAAAAGGTGGAGGGTGTTTGGGGAAGAACCTCCATTCAGAGATGTCCTCCTCATCTTTCTGTAAAGCATGAACCAACTCTGACCTCAGCCCTAGCAGAACCGCAATCACAGTTGCAGGATGAAGAGGCAGCTGACGCTTGCTTGAGTGTCGCAAGATGTTTCGCCTCTGCTCACGGGGTGGGGGGGGACCCAGCATTAGCTGTTTTATCCATTTCCTGCTGAGCTCGGGCAGCTCTTCCCCACCACGAGTTTATCATGAACATTGTGGGAAAGAGGCTGGCAGGGACCCTTCTGCTGAGGGTCTGTGCTCATTTCGTGCCCCTGGTGAGGCTGGCTGGACCCAGCAGCAGCCATGCTGCGTGTGCCCAGGGACAGCCTGGAGAGCAGGAGGGCTCTACGCCTGCGGCTGCACCCTCCCGGCTGCCAGGCCCACTGTCCACGTCCACCACGGTGGAGCTGGCAACAGCGAGAAAGCACGAGGGACAGTCTCCAAAACAGGAGTCAAGGACGTCCAGAGGTCACCCCGCTGACTCTCCTGTCCCAGGGAACTTCAGCCGCACCTAAACCTTTCCGGACAAACACCAGCAGGGCCTGTCCCCGAGCACTGTGAGTGAGGAGGGGCCAGCTCCCCCCAAGCCTGCACTATGCCTTCTCCTGGAAACCCCATGCCAGCAAATCAGTCTGAGAGCTTCTGGTGGCTCCTTGGCCGGCATCCCTCCTCCTCTGAGAACTGTGAATGGAAAAACTCCTTGGGCTTTGGGGACTGAACNNNNTTTGTCTCTCTTGGGGCAGTGGCAAGGTGGAACAGGATGAGGACCTGGCATGGGGATTATCTCCATCTACCTGCCCAACAGTGAGGGTGGGCGACGCAGGTGGCTGTCTCTAGTGTCTCCAGCAGCTTTGGCACATGTCCTGGGCTGGACCTGCAGCAGGGTGAGGGCAGCCACTGGCTGGAGCCACATCCAATGATGGCCATGTAGCACAGCTCAGTGCTGGCTCCCAATGCCGTGGGGACAGCAGGTTGGACATTTCCCCTTCAGGTCTTTCCCCTGCTTTAGAGCAGTATTAACTCTGGCACAGGAGCATGTGAGGTCTTACCTCTGCAGAGACAGGAGGTTACTCCCCAAGCCCAACTCCACTTCAAATACTGGGTTAAGGAGACAGGAAATGTTTTCCTCTTTTACGGTGTCAACTTGGGCTCCTCAGACTAAACCCTCCACTCAGCAGGGCTGGAGAGGCTGCCTGGGGACAGGTTGCTGGATCCTGGGGGTAGCCATACCCAGCAAGCCCACCAGAGCAGACATCAGCTCCACATGGTGCTGCCAGCTTGCCCAGGGAGCAGGCAGCGCACAGCTCTCCTGCCAGACTGAGAACAGGGTCCTTCCTCCAGGAGTTCTGCAGCCTTCAGGCAAATGCTGGTGCTCAGGGCTTTGCTGTCCCTGCAGTGAGCCTGGGAAAGAACCTGGGAAGAAGCTGGGAGGCGATGCAGCCTCTGGACACCATCTTGGAGGAACCTGGAGACCCTTTCCCTCTGCCACCAGGTCCTACCTGTTTGCATTAGACACATAACTTTAGTTTTAATGCCAATAAAGAATAAGAAACTTGGATGGTCCAGTGTGGAGTCAGGAGTTGGACTAGATGATCCTCATGAGTCCTTTCCAATTCAGGATACTCTATGAAACCACAGCCCACCACCAGGCAATAGCAACCTCACCCAGGGCAAGCAAGAGAGCTTGTCTGCCCACAGCCTGCAGTGCTTAACTGCCAGAGGGGCTGGGGAAGGCACAGTGACCGTGACAAAGAGACCTGCAGGTCCTCTCCTCTGTCACACACCTGAAAACAACAGCACTGGTAGAAATCTCCCTTATCTGCAAGAGCCCCTTGAAGTCTCAGCCAAGTGTTGGGCTCCGGGCGCCGGCGGACGGCACACGCACTGTACCGGTGCTGAGGGAGCCTGCAAGGGCTCCGGCTTCGGCAGCGGGCGGCTCGGAAGCGCTGCCGGACGGGGCCTTCGCCGCAACTTAATCCTCTTTAATCCTGGGAGGCCAGATTCGCACTGCCGCCTGCATATACGGCCCCAGGATGCTCTGCAATTGCCTTGTCACTCACAGGCCACTTCGCTGTCTGGACAGAAGGAAGGAAAGTTGCAGTTCCTTAGAGGGGCTGAAGGAACCGGCCAGGAACAAGAAGCCTGAGGAGCAGAAGTGGCTCAGCCCCACACGGAGCCTCCTCCCCCCGCACAGCGAGTGCCTACCCGAAGTATTAAGGGATAAATATACATCCTCATCCACACACGCTGGAGACAGAGCCCCAAATTAGCCAGTGGCGTTTAGGCTGGGACCCAAACCAGCAGAAGGTGAGAAATACCGAGAACATCAAGCGCTGAGTCCTGCCAGCCCGCCCTTGGCAGCACAGGCAGCTCCTGCTCCCAGTGCCTGCATTTGCAGACGGCCACGGAGTTTCCCCCTCCTCACCCTCACCCCAGGCTTGTCTCTAGAAAGGAGAGAAAATCCTTGGACGGGGGTTTTGGAGAGAGCCAATCACGGGGTTCAGGGACATCCATAATTACAGGCTGCTTGAAACAGGCACTACAGCCACGCAGGGAGACGGGCACCGTGCAGCTGTGCCACTGGGATGAACTCTCCCTGGGGAAGGCAGCATCCTCAAGGCCACACCAGCTCCTTCCCAGCCCTCCCAACCAGAATGTGGGGTATGGGGCAGGCAGCCCCCCTCCAGTACCAGGGAGGAGGGCAGAGGTGGGGATGGAGGAGAGAGCTATAAATAAGTGTAAACACAGCAAGAAGGCACCTGGCCAGAGCTGTGAAGGTCACTCGAGTGTGTGCCAGCAGATAAGCAACCCCCCTCCCCACTGGCATTTGACAAAATGTCACTGTGAATGAGGGAGAGGCAGTGTCAGGTTGTGCCTTGGCCTGGCTGCCCCCCCAATATTTATAGCCCAAGAGCCCCAAAGCAGAGGGTGAGCAGTCCCTCCTCCAGAGACAGTGAAGGCAGAGGGAACCCTGCCTGCAAACACAGTAATGTGACCATGCAGAGGGAGCCTGGAGGGGTGCAGGGGTGGGGGAGGGAGCTGTGCAGCAGCGGGGTCTCTCATCCAGCTACCCGGTTTTGGGGACAGGGACCTCCCAAGCTCCTGGGTCTGCACAGAGGCGTACAACCCCTCGCTGCCCTGCTAGGAGTAGGGCATTTCACTCTGTTGATGTAGTTTTGTTGTTTTAGTTTCTACTAATCTGTTTTAACAGTTCAGCCCAGTCAGAAAAGAGGAAAAACCAGCACTAGCTTTTAAAGCCTGGGCAAAATAAATAGCAGGTTGATCCTTTCTTCCACTCGAGCTGCTCAAACACAACTGCTGCTTGTCCGTGCTGCCATGGCACGTGAGAGCTACCATGGCAGTGCCAGGACCCATGCTGACCACCCTGCACCAGCACATGGGGAGCAGCCATGCCCCCCGCCCCAGCCCATGGGGTGCAGGGTGGGCAGGGGGGTGCAGGCAGCGCCAGGCACCCAGCTCAGTAGCACCAGAAGCATGAGGGGTGCTCAGTGCCAGGCTCTGAGCCACAGCCTGAGTGTCAACATGGTCTCACTCACTGACTTTTGTCTTACATTAGAAGGGTGCAATTAAGATCAACCATGAGATGCCAGTAATAGGAAATATTAAACATTAACTGCAAACAATAAACATGAACTTGCCAGGATATCTTTGATATGGAGGATAGATGGAAGAAATTGCACTAAACTATCCCTGAGTCACAGGATAGAAAAAAGGAGACTGAGATACTGGTAATAATGACCTGAATAAACAGCACTCTGCTGGAACACTTTAAACAAAGGTGTGTCGGGTTTAGGAAGAAGGGCAACAGCAAAGTATATCACAGGTTATAGAGCTGCATGTTCATGCTATGCTCAACAACCGTTTATTTGGGCTCCAAATTACAAAGTCCACTTTATTTCTTCCTGAGCTCCAGGTCCGACCACCCCAGGGCTGCAGGACCCACCGGTGTCACCACAAAGAGCCAGGGAGACCCCGCAGCCCCAGCTGCTCCACACAGAGACCAAAGCACCTCAGAGTGAGGACGCCCTCTGGCACCGTCGCCGCTGGGACAGCACCGCCGAACGCCTGACAAGGGCAGGAAAGGAGAAGGGAAGGTTGTTGTGCCCCGTGCAAGGAGAGGGGGCAGCAGGTAGATGCAGCAGGGAATAGGCCGTTCCCAAAGTGGGACGCTCCTCTCTCAACACCGGGTAATGGAAACAGCACCAGCCAACTGCCGCTGCTGCCAAGTGCCGTGCCATGCCGGCTGCCACTGCTGCCATGTCCCCGGGACACACACTGCCAGGCAGAGGGTTGTCCGCGCGGTGCCAGCACACTTGGGCACACACAGCATGGGCACACCCGTGTCTCATGCCACAAGAGAAGCGATGGCATTGTCCTACATCCCCGAGGCAAACTGTGGCACTTCATGCCAGCCCCACCGTGGCCAGCCCAGCAAACACCACCCACCACCCACTGATCCCAGCGCAGCAGAGAACAGCACCCTCAAAAATGCACATGCAAACGGTTGCTGCTGCCACTGCCCCGGTCACATCGCAGAGCTGGCACTGCTCCATCGTGGCAGGCAGGGCACGGGCCTGGTCCTGAACCCTCGTGGTGTTTTCTAAGAAACTCCTTGTTATCTGCCCCAAGCCCAAAGGCAGGACCAACAGCCAGTAACCAGCATGTGCTGAGCTGGGCACAAACCACAGTGGGAACTGAAAATGTCCCATCAGCTCAGGAGGCCTCCAGCTCAGACATGTGATGCCCTGGCCGTGGGCAGAGAGGTGCAGGCAGGTGTGGCACTCCAGCCCACCTCCTCACCACAGCATTTCTCCAGTGAGGCAGCACAGCCTGCCCGGGACAAGAAGGATGGAGCGAGAGGTGGCACAAGCTCAGAAAACCCAAGGGGTTCTGCACAGAGGATGCCCATCAGGACCAGGAGCAGCAGGGGTTGCGTCCAAGGCCAGTAGGGCATCGAGACCCTGAAACTCTCAGGGCTGTTTCTCCAGACAGACCTGGAGGCAGGAACCACTATGGCCCTGTAAGACAGGCTGGAGAACCCCAGGAGTAGGGGTGTCCCCAAGCTGCGGCCTGGCTGGAGGCACAGGGAGGCAAGGCTGCACCATGGGAGGGGGCAAGTCCCTGACTCATTGGGGAGCTGACTATTAGCCAGCTCTGTTGGTCACAAAAATTCCCCACAACTGCAACTCCCTCCTTTTGAAAGGAAGACATGAGAAGGCGATTATTTTCAGACCTTCCTCTTCTGCTGTCCTGGCAGCCAGCAGGCACATGACAGTGGTGGGCAGAGGGACGCCAAGCGAGGCAGCTCCCCTGGGGTCCGGTGGCTGTAGGGACTGGAGGAGGAGCAGTCTTGCCTCTGTCCCGCTCTGGAGGTTTGGCCACCATCCCGCAGGCTGATGGAGCTCCAGGAGACCCTTTCTGTCCCAAGGGTATCACAGACTTCATCCTGTGATGCAGCCCTTCCCAGCTAACACCAGTTCAGCTCCACAGGCAGTTTGCCCAGGCATGGGCACCATAACCACAGGCCCTTATTTATACCCACATCCCAATGGGCTGCAAGAGCAAATAAATCCCTTCCTGGAGGCAGTGAGCAACTGTCCCTCCAGCTCCCTTGATACGAGTGAGGCTGAACCCTTGTAGCACTCAGAGGGACACAGAACCACTGCCCACAGGCAGCACAGTGGGCATCACTACATTGTGCCACATCAGGTTCCTGCTCCAGCTCCAAAGCTGCCCAGGCAAGCCACAGCCTCGGGACCTTATGCGGTGGTGCGCTTGTAAACCTCCCTGTGGCTTTGCCAGGAGCCACAGCTGCAGCCTGTGGTCCCAGGAATCCCTCAACTTCTCGCAGGGGCTGGGAAAGACAACATGGGGAAGCCAGGAAGCTCTCAGGGACAAAGCGTGCTGGGTGGGCAGGCTCTCAGTTGCACCGGGACCACTGGCCCCACAGTGCCCAGAGAATCCTGGGGTTGCTGCCTTGAGGATGTGAAATGACTGGGCATCTTGGGGTGAACAGTCATTACTGAAATACCCTTCTCCCCTGACTCAGGACACGGAGCAGAGGGCTTCCTGGGTGGCAGCTAGCGGGGGACAGCGTCTGGGCAGGCAGCCTGGCTGTGCCATGCTCAGCGCGGGGGAAGCTGTAATTCCCAACGCATTCTGGCACCCGGTGTCAGCAGATCCACAGCTGTGAAAGGGCAGCTGAGGTTAAAGCCAGCCCAAATCCTGTCCCTTGACACACACACGTGAAGAGTGCGCACAGTGAACCTGCTGACTGCCAGCCACCACAGCCCAGTGTTACTGCCAGGTCTGTGGACAACATCTGCAGGATGCTCTTCACCTCCCCGAGCCACAGGCACCTTTTTGGACCTTGCTCTCACTTCTGTGAAGAGAGGGAACTGTGCAGGCAACCTGTCCCCTGCCAGGAGCACTCCCAGCCCTGTATGCCAGGGAGGTAGTAGGCAGGGGAGTGAGGAAAGCATCTCTCCTTGCCTACCTGCCTGCCTGCAGGTTTCATACTCATTTAAACAAGCATTGCCCCCCCCCCCATGGTTTCCCCGCACCACTCAGTGCTGCCTGTGCTGCTGGCAGCAGAGCACCATCTTAGCGCTAATCAGGACGAGGTGGGAGACGGGGAAGGTTCAAGCTGGGGTTAAGAAGGCGCAAGGAGGATCTTCCCGCATTAGCCTGAGCTCCCAGCAGGTCCAGCCAGGACGCTCTGCTGCCACAGGCACGCTCCAATGCTGAGGGTCAGGGCACCATCACCAAACCCAACCCACTGTGACCCTCAACGGACCCTTTCCCCTGCCAGACACCGTCTGTGACAGCCCCCCTGCTAAGGGGTGCTTTGCAGGTCCCCCTTCCCACTGTGTCTAGATCTCACATGAAAAATCAACTTTCTAGCCACAGGCATGAGGCCTCAAAGGATGAAAACCACTGTGGAAAAAGCAAAACCACCAGAATCTGTCCATACTCCCCTGCCAGGTCTGTCCATGCATGCCCAGGCCCATTTCCCGGCGGGGGTGGAAGCACCAGCCCTGCCCAGCCCTCCCAGACAGGCAGCTACCCCTCACTGCATACCCTGCTGCAGTGAACAGGCAGCGCTGCCCACAGCAGCTCCTGCCTGCTGCCCTGTACGAGGCCCTGGCACACCATTGTGTGGACGTGCTGCCTGCACCTCACCTCCATCACCAGGGTCCCCTGTCAGAGAGAGCAAGGAGAGGGATCCCCCCTTCCTTTCTCCTGAATCAGGGGTTCCTTCCTCTCCCCCTCCAACCAGGCCCATTGCTGGACATCGCATCTCTCCCTGATTAAATTGTTGCCTGTTTTCTGCATGGCGGCTGGAAGTGTCCTGGCTGGAGATGCATCACCACCTGGCATGGCCACCACTTGGCTCTGCTCTGGCACAACTCTGCTCGCCAGGAAAGCCAGCACAGGGAAAGTGGGGGTGCTTGAGCACCAGTGGGCAAGAACAGCACAGTGCTGCTGCATCTTGGGCTCTCCCAGGCAAAGCTGTGCCAGTCCCAGCATCCCCGAACTGCAGCCAGCCAGCACAGCCACATCAACCCTTTGGTGAGACAAACCACCCAAGAAAAGTGGTGGGGAAAGGGGATGCCAAATAGCTGGGTGCTACGTGCCAGGAAGCCAGAGGCCTTAACCAACAGTACCGATACTATTCTAGTGGGGAAACTGAGGCACGGGAAGGTGAAACAGTGGGTTAGGGCAGGTCCCATGACCGCGGGCTATGTACATGGCTCAGAGTGGATGGCAGAGGTGTGACCCCGAGCAGCACCTCCATGCAGGGCTTGCCGCGCCTCCACCAGCACAACCTGTTTGGGCTGGGGATTTCCCGGTGCCTCCCCGGGACACGGCTCTGCTCCGCCTGGGTCGGTGTCCCGGGGGGCAGCGGCCGGCCCACCCGCCCCGGGGACGCCGGGCTGGGGCTCTGTCCCTGCTTTTTGGAGCGTTCCGGGTGGCTTTCCCCGGGGTGCTCCTGCCTCTCCCCTCCCGCCCTGCTGACAACCGATGCACACCCCGAAAAGAAACGGCTCCGAGATGTGCCGATAGAGAACCCCCTCCGAGGACAAAGCGTTCCTTCGGGGGCACCCCCGCCCCCCCCCACCACCCACCCACGCACCCGGGCGATCACCCACACGCACAAGGTTCCGTGCTACTGCAAATCGCCCGTGAGGCACCACACCTCCCCCTGCAAAGACGGGGACCCCCCAAACAGGGTCCATTAGCTCCGCGCTGCAGCTGGGGGACCCCTCTCCCCCACCTCCCCAAACATGAAGTCTTGCGCCTAAATCAGACCCTTTTACCCGCTCCCTGCCCGGAGCTTGCCTGCTGTGCTCCCCACTCATTTCTGCCCCCACCCCCGTGCCCCGGCAGCACCGCGTCCCGCCCGGGCTCGCAGGGGTTAAGGCGCGGCTGCGAGTGCCACCTCCGCGCACCGCGTGGTCCCGGCGCCGGGCAGCGGCTCCCGGCTCATGTGAGCGGCTCCAGCTCCCGGCCCCGCCAGCGCCTGGCTTTTACCCCGACCGGCCCCCAACATCCCGCTCCGCGCCGACCGGCCGCCTCTCTCCGCGCCGGGGGCTGCCGGGTGGGACGGCAGCCAGGTGGCCCTGGGCAGAGCCCCAGTGTCACCTTGGAGGGGCACGCTGCCACTCCAGATGGGCAGCGGCAGGAGGCTGGAGACAAGGAGGCAGGAGGGAGGGAGGTTGGAGGCAGGGATGCTGGAGGCAGGGAGCCCCGTGGTCGTGCTCAGCCTGGCTCCCCCAGGGGAACCCTGCCTGCCCCACACACGCTCTGAGCCCAGGGGCTCAGCTGCAAGCAAACCCCTTGGCCCCATCCAGCGTTCTGCGAGTGCGGTGGCCAACCGTGGGCGACCGGGTGGGGCTGCGCGTCCCCAGCTCCAGCCGAGCTCTGCTTGGTTATGCAAACCGCAATAGGAGCTGTTTCAACTAGTTGGACTGCTGCCTGGCAGTCAGGTGCCTTCCTCCTCCTCCTCCTGCAACGGCTGCCAGTCCCCTATGGGCAACTGCCCAGGCTCCTACAAGTGCCTCTGTCCCCACGTTGAACACACCATGCCTGCTGTGAAGAAGGGTCTCTCCCTCCCTGGGATGCCCCAGGAGGTGGGGGCAGGTGTGGGGGCTCGCTGTCCCCCAGTATGATGCACTTATCCCCAGCACAGCTGTGAACCAGCCCCGTCAGCAGGTTTCACAGTCCTTGAGGTGTCCTCAAGTGTCCCGGTACTGCCGACGCAGAGCGTGCACCACAGGCCATCAGAGCAAATGTCCATGTGTAGCTTGCACCCATGGTGCAAGCTACACATGGACATGGTGCACCCACCATGGTGGGTGCACCATGCTTGGCCAGGAGCAGGGAGCCGGGGCCATGCAAGCCCCAGGGTGCAGCAGAGGTGTGGAAGGGGCTGTCTGTCCCACTGCGGGTGACTTTTGCCCAGTAATGTGGCCATGTTGGCACTTCCCACCCTGTCTGCATCCTTGGTGGGATTCAGGAACCCAAGCAAACTGCTCCCTGTGAGCACAATTTGGAAGAGTGCAGGAAAAAACCAAGGTGCTGTGAGCCACAAAGGAGGCCTCTGGCAGAGCTGGCCACCATGTCAATCACCAGCTGGCTCTGCCACACTCATGTCTCATGGCAATAGCTCAGTGTTTGGCTTTGCCTGGAGAAACTCTCCTGAGGCTGGGAGGGGAGAGGAGAAAGCATGTGGAGAGCATCTGCTCCAAGCAGCCTCTGACATGTTGCAAAACAGGGGAAAAACCCCAGATCTGAGCACCAGACATCTTCATGCAAATCCTGTCCTTCCCAAACCGGTACCGATCTCACACTGCAGGAAACCTGCAGCTCGTCTCTGCACAGGGCTCTGCATCCTTTGCACAACACTTCAGCCTCTCCTTAAATTTCAACATGGACTGCTGGGAACTTCATCTCCCACCAACTGAGTCAGCAGAGACCCAGCAGTGCTGGTTCCAGCACAGCAATGCTCCCTAACCACCCTCGGGCTGCTCCAGCACTACAGCCAGGCTGCTGCCAGGGGCTTAGTTACCATATGGACTAACAGCTCCATAGGGCAATAGCTGACATCGTGCTGAAATGCAGAATGAAGTGGGATGAAGCCACCCACCCACCTGCACCAGGGCTGAGGGGCTTCTGCCATGGATGGTGTCCATCCTACGTAGCTTGGGCAGGGATGCGGAGGGGGAGAAGAGCTGCAGAGCCAGCCTTTGGAAAAGGAAGAGGAATCAGCCAGCCCAGCGCACAGAGAGACGCCAGCAGCAGTGCCCAGAGAGGAAGCTGACACCAGGCTGGAGTGGCACAAGAGATGGCTCCATCCCTGCAACATGTTTCTTTACTACAAACTTCTGCGCAACAAAATAAGGCCTTTGCCAAACTAAACAGGCCTTGAGCCAGCTTCTTCCAAGGCTCCCTGCGATGCTCCACTCTACCCATCCCTCGGTGGGTGCCAAGATCTTGTCACAGGTGTCAGTTTTTCTGTTTGGGGTGTTCTTCCAGCTGATGCTGGATGCCCTTGATGAGATTATCCTCAAAAGTGGCATCAAACTGGAGCAGTAGGGAAACCACCCTGCGCCTAATAGGAAAACCCGCTGGCAACACTGTGACACTTCACCAGACACTGCATCTAAATATAGACTCCTGATTTATTACCCTGTCGGCTGCTGGATTTGGTGCAAGAGGAGCCAGAGGTCTCCAATGAGACTCGCCACCACCCATGGGCAGGGACCACCTAGGGACACCCAGAGCAGAAGCTCCCTCTGGCTTAATCAGGGTTCAAAGTATTAAATAAACCATGAATCTCCTCTGCAGATGTCTCCAGAGAAATGGGGTTGGTTTGCTGGTGAAATGCTGTGGTTCTGAATCCCCCCACTCTGCATCTCAGAGGGGTTTAGAGATGTGCTGGTGTGAGCAGGTCCTGCCTGGGTGGGAAGGGACTGCCCCTGCTCCTGGGGAGAGCAGCAGCGGTACCCAGGCCTCCTGGTGCAGGATGCACGACCCTCCTGCCGCGTCCCTGATGACGAAAGGCAGGCACACTTCCTCACCCAAACCTGCCATGGATGTCAGCACTTGACCCAGCTGCACTTACTGTCTCCCTGGGACTATGGGCCAGAGGCTTCTGCCAAACACTTGCGTCACACCAAGATTTGTTCCTCTGCTGCACATCTCTGAGGGACTGGCTCCCCCAGGGCAGGGAAGGTTGCTCAGGGAAGCACAAAATCTTTCCAGGCTCAGCTCTGGGCAACTGAAGGCAGCTGCCACGGGGCAGAGGCACCAGGACTCATCAAGAGGGGTAAAGCCCAGGGTGTTATAAAACTGTTGGCTGCTGCCCACACTCACAGGCAGCTGCAAATTGCTGCACCACAGCACCACTTCTCTAGCTGGTCCCAAGCTGCCCCACACAGCCATCCCACCCTAAGCCAAGCTCAGGCTCCTTTGCCTGAGCTCCTGCGGGGGGGCATTTAAGGGGTGGGACCCCAAAGGTGCTCCCACTAAAACCCCAGAACTGATCACAGCCCACAGCCCCATCAGAGCCATCCCAGGAGATGCAGGACTGGCATGAGTTGCTCTCCAGCCTCCTGCCCAGGCAGAGCAAGCTCCTGGGACCTTCCCTTCTGGGGACATGAGAGAGGGGCCCTTTGCAAGAGGCAGATGGGGCAGGGAGCCATGTTTCTGTGGGTGCCATCAAGCCCCAGGCTGTGTGCTTGCTGCCTCCATCACCTCATCTGTGACAAATAGGTAAAAATGGGGATGCACTTCAGGCCAGCCCCTATTTCCATCCCCCTTCCTTGGCTGGGAAGCCAGTCCAGGCCAAGGCCCCGCTGGCTGCTCGCATCAGCCGTCCCCCCAGCTCTTGGCGCTGAGTCCCATTGAGACGGGGCCAAGCAGGACGGGAACTCCAGGCATCCTGCCTCCTGCTGCTGGCACTCCAGGCAGGCTGGTTCATGCTGGGACACCTGGTCTGGGTGGCCAGGGCACCCCGCTGACAGCACTGCCAGCCTCGGCCATGGCTCCTGCCCCCTGACCACAGTCAGGAAACAGCCCTCTGGTTCCCCAGCCCACCCGGACTTTCCCCACCACCACCCCACTTGGCCAAGTAGGCAGCTGGAAGCGGCAGGAGGGAAGGGGTTAAGGCATTAATCATCCTTGCTGGAAAGTGGCTGGACCAGGGACTGTGACACCTCCAGCAGTGCCAGTCCTGCGCCCCATACACCTCGGTACTGGGACCACACAAGTGGCAATGGTCTGCTGGGGGCTTCCTTGTCCCACCAGCAGCCACGGTAGCATATTGGGTGAGTAGAGTTATTCCTCTGGGTGAGTAGGGTCACATGGCGATAGCAGAAAAGCAGCCATGGCACCCACAGAGGCTGTGCTACTGCTCACGTGGGGACTGGGAAGCTGCCAGGCTTGCACAGCACTCCTGCACAACCACCCATCACACACCCTCCCGCTGCATAATCACCCACTGCACATGCTCCTGCCATGCTCCTGACCATCGCTGGTGTGGGGAGGGTGCGGTGCAGGCACCCCGAGTATCCCATGGGCAGAGGCACCCTGCTCCTGAGCATCACCCTGCTCCTCGGCACAGCCTGAGGCCCCCGGACAGCTCGCACCCTGGGCTGCTGTCCCCATATGGGGACAGGCAGGACAAGGTGTGGGGCTCATGCAAGGTAGCTGAAAAAGCCACACTCCAACTGATGGGTCTTCAGCCCCTATGGAGTGTCCCCACTGCTGTGGGAGCTGCAGCCAGACTGATGCTGCCAGTGGTCCACAGGGACCTACAGCAGCACAGCAGGGAGGGAGTTGGGGCTCTGCAAGCCCACAGAGGTCCCGTGACCACAAACATCCCTCATCCCAACCCTGGACACAGTGGAATACTCCAGTCTTGAAGTTTCTATTCAGTCCCTCCTTGGAGACCAGAGATGGGGGACGTTTTGACCCTTTCCCCCCAAATCTCTTATGTTCAAACCAACCTTCATGTTTCTGGAGTGTGTGGAAGCCTGAAGCAGCCCGATTCTCGCTGCTCAGGGTGAGCTGGCCAGTCCCATGCTATGTTCCTCATGCAGTCCTTACAACCCTTCTTCTGGGGGAATGTCTGGGCTCACAAGGCAAGGAGCACATCAGAGACCACCCCATGCCTTTGGGGGCTACTCCATCTTCTCCCACTGTTCTCTGCTCAGGGACCATCCTATGCACAAAGAGTTACAGCAATCAAAAATACCCTGAACATGATCCCTGGATGACCTCCCCCTCCCTGTGCTGACATCTGCTGAAGCAGCAAAGAGGGGGTACACAGATGCTTCTGCCTCCTCTTCAGCCCCAGAGGCCTTTCCCCTGCTTTCCCCAGGCTCACAGGGGGGCATAAACCCTTGGGCAGCAGTTGGTATTTGGGTGACAGGCTACAGAGTGCTGGGGATGCAGAGCCAGGAGCACGTGCTGCTCTTGACGGACAGCAGCAGCACACGCTCCAGCGACTCTCCCACGGCCGCCAACAAACACCCCCGGGACCCCCCAGTCCGGATGTGTGGGGTGGCAGATGAGGGAAGAGCTCAGAGGGGAGCAGGGCCAGCCTGCCTGCAGCTCTCTGGGCTGGGGTCGGGGGGGGTAGACTCCTGCAGCATCACCACTCTGTCCCCCCAGGACCACTCTGGATGGTGGCACATGCCGGGTGAGGCTTTGCCTCTGTCCTGTTGGAAAGAGCCCTGTCCCTGTGCCCGACGGGGTGCTCTGCAGCAGGCTCCCCGAACACCTCCTGTCCTTGGCCTTCCACCCTCGGTGACCCTCTCCCACCTTTCCCTGCAGGAGGATTTTGCTAACACCTGCCAAGGGGGTTGCAGGTATACAGGGCTCGCTAAGGGCTGTCCGTGCCCGGGAGCCGGCTGGCATCTATCCTGGCAGACACCCAGCGCTGTCCTGGAGAAACCTCTGCAAAAATCGCACCCTGTGCCTGCCCCCTCCGCAGCCTCGTGTAGCCCCTCGCGCCAGCCATCGCCCCTCGCCGGGGGCACAGGTCCCACGGGAGGCTGGCAGTGCCTGGGCAGCCAGCGCAGGGGACATCCAAAGAAGGAAAGAGTCGAACGGGTGGAGGAGCCGGCCGGGCTCCCTGGGCAGCCGGCTGGGCCATACTGTAAAAGGAGTGGGAACAGGGACTGCACAGCTCCGGCTCCATCGGNAGGAGGAGGAGGAGGAGGAGATGATTAACCCTCCCAGTGCCGCACTGTGGCTGGGGTCCCTGTGGTGAGGATGAGTGACAGGTTTCTTGAGGCTCCGCTTAAGAGCAGATGGACTGAGGTCCCCTGACTCCCACTTGATCAAATGTAGCCAGTGATGCTTCAAGGCTTGGCATCACCCATCCAGGCCGTGGGAAAGAGGAGGAGGAATGGAGGCAGGGGGAGGGAGTTGAGGGAGGAAGAGGCATGCAGCAAATGCCTGCGGGAGGAAGGTGACCCTCCATGGGTGCACTCACCAGGGTCTCAATGACCCCTTGAACATGGGCCCCTGGGAAGGTGCCCTCCCCTTCATGCTGCCCCCAGGATAGCACTCCACCATGGACTCAGCAGCACCAGAGTGGGAGGAAAAGGGGCACCCATGGGTGCCAGCCTGAAAGCACTGCCACCCCTTGCCAGCTCCTAGGTGGGGAGCGGCAGGGCTGGGCAACTGCTCAGCTTCCCTCCTGTTTTCCCTCCGGACACGCACATGAATAATCACCTTTTTACTGCTTAATGTTTTCCTTTAAAAACATTGGGCTTGGCCTCCCCCACGCTCTTCTGTGGGATTCATCAGAACTGCAGGAACCCAGGCACAGAGACTGCAGGACCAAAGGTACCGGGCACTCAACAGCAACTTCCCTTCTCCGAAATGTTTATTGGTCATTGACGTCAAGTAATTATTGAAAATTATTAATTAAGAAAGCATTTAAGTGTGTTGCTTTTGTTGAGCTTTTGTCATTACAATGAGTTTATCGGCCAACAGGAGAACCATCAGCTTCTGCGGTTGCTCGGAGTGCAGCACAGCGCCTATAATTCATTTCCCTTTCCGCAGCAAGTGTTTTGCCTTGACCTACCTTGGGGATTTGCCTTTCTCCAGGTGTGCCAACCACAACAGCTCTGGAAACACCCAGCCAAAGGGACCTCAAGAGGCTGCTGGATGGGAACACCATGTACCCTCTAGCCTGTCAGAGGCAACTACATATGGACAGCGGCTCATTTTGGGAAAGCACACAAGCCAGGCGCCCCAAGCCTGGGGAGGGAGCTGCAGGGTTAAAGGGTTTGAGTACCATGGTGTCTCCAAAACCACCCAGCCATGCTCCCATGCCACCTGCTGCCACATCCACTGTGGATGAGAGCTCAGGCATGCTGTCATCTGCAGCCTCACGTGACGGTGCAATTCAGAGCCAAATCCTGTCCTCACACATGGGCACCCCATGATGCTCTGCCCAGAGGAATGTGGGGCAGGCAGATGAGCAGTAGGCTGCAGGACAGACAGCTCTGTGGAGTCATCTGAGGCAGCTCAGGTAACTGTAGCCTCCCAGCCCCTCTCCTACCACAGCCCACCTGGCTTACCCTCCTTCCATAGGTGCAGCAGAATGAACCCACCCACAGCACGAGCAGGTGGCCATGCACCCCATCTCCATCCCAAGAAACTGGACGATGTCTGTGCGGGTGCAGACTTCGGAGCACCAACATCTCCCTCCCACCCTCACCCTGGTGACCTGCACAGCATAGCTATCACACAGCAAGGCAGCCCACCAGCTACACTTGGAAACAGATTTCCTTTCCATCACTGCTTTGGCAGCCCAGTGCTTCCCAAGGGCTCCCCAAAGCCCCTCGTACACTGGCAGCACCCACTGCAGGCAGCAGCAGGCATCTGGAGGGGTGAGCTGGGGCTGGGGGTGCCTGGTGATGGGGACAGCCCCACCAGCACCAAACAAGAGTGAAGACTCAAGATTTGTGCTCAGATTTGTCTGGGACATGAATCTTAGTGGAGTTTTGCTCCCTTATTTCCTGGGTCCTTGGGCCCGAGGGAATCCAGGGCTGCACCCTCACCTCTCACACCTCATTCTCCTCTTACCACCTACTCTGCTCAGCCCTGTCCTTGTACCCAGCTGCCCATGGGCACACAAGCCTGGGAAGCCACCACGCTGCATCAAGCTGCACCTTTGTGACAACGTGATCCCCAGGGAGCAACACAGCTCCTCAGCAACAGGGCCCAGAGGCAGGGTACCCATGCCACTGCCACCCCATCCCACCCACCTCAGTGCTCCTGTCTGTCTGCCGGCCCAGAGACCTGTCCCAGAGCAGGCAGGGCAGGACAGGCAGCAGCCCCGCGCATGCAGCAGCCCCGGCGCAGGGCATGCTTGGCTGCACGCTTGGCTCTTCACACACGGAGCACGTGTTGGGAGCGGGCCCCAGCAGGCAGCACGGACACCGTGTGCTGCAGCTCCTGCCTCCCTGGTGCATGCACACGCATGCCCTAATGCACGCCCGCCCACACAGACCTGCGGCTAGCAGCAACGTGGCTGCTCCAGCACACAAACCCGCAGCACCCACTCAGCACCCAACCCCCACGGGGGCTGGCTGGAGGGGAGCGGGGCAGGAGGCAGGCTGACCCACAGGAGGCTGAGCTGCCTCTTGGGATAGAGTACTACCCTGGGCTGGGATCCTGCCTAAGCCTGGGCAGGCCTTGGGGTGGTCCTTCCAGTGCTCATTCCTGCCTGCTCCTGTCTCTGCTGGGGCTATGGTGGTTCTTCCTTCCCTGGGAGAGCCAGCGTGCCAGTGGGTGTGTGAGGCTGGGAGGGGTGCTGGGGAAGCAGCCAAGCTACAAAGCCTGCAGCCCCTGAATGTTAGGCAGCAGTTGCAGGCCCTTCCATAGAGCAGGCAGCAGGTGACCGCAGCCCAGGACCTGCAGCCCTATGCTCCCAGGCCGATGCTGGTGCAGCCCCTTGCAGCCCCAGTGCAAGCACGCAGCCCCAAGGGCAGCTCCAGGAGGGGCCGGCAGCCCCCGCTCAGGAAGTGGGTCAGCTATATATAATGCAGGTTATACCAGCAGTGCTGGAACCAGGCACTTTCCTGCCTTGCATCATCGCCACCCTAAAAACCATGGCCTGGAGACAGGGGCTGGCACAGCCATAGCTGTGGCAGCCGTGATGCCAGCAGTGCTGAATCTGCTCCTTGCGTAGCCATCTCCCCAAGGGCTCCCAGCCCTGCAGCCTGCTTGGCCAGGGTAGTCACCACAGAGGCAGGAAGACCAGGTGGGACCAACATCTGCAAAACGGACAATCTCAGGAGGCCATAGCTGCAAGCTCTGTGTGTGCTCCTCCACACAGAACAGGCCCCCAGGAGGGAGATTCCCACTTCCACTTATCGAAACCAGCCACCCCAGCTCCCAAGCACCAAGGCAACAAGCTCAAACCCCCTCATTAAGGCTGGGCAGACACCTCCTGGGCCCCAGGCACACGGGCATGCCTGCTCAGCAGTGCACGCATGCGTTTGGCTCACGGTGATGCTCAGCAGCCCCAGTGCAGCACATCACCAGGTAAAGATGCAGCCATGACATTTAGTCCCAATACCACCAGTTTGCTGCATCCCAAGGGCAGATACCTGCCCCAAAGCAACCTGCCCCACTCTGCTGCACTGCTGCAGTTTGTGGGTCCAGTAGATGAGGTGCTGGAACCCAGGAGAGGGTTGGTTTGGGGTACCTTGGGCTGCAGCTCCCTTCCCAGCCTCGCTGGCAGCATGCAGGACAAGAGCACTGGTGTTCATCCTGCACCCCACAAGTAGCTGGAAAAGCCCTTTGCAGCCTGCAGGTCTCCAGCTGTCTTCAGCTGAACATCACCAGCCTCTCACTAAAGTGTTAGGGAAAAACACTTTAATGAGGCAGCTTGTTAAAGGCAAGAGCAGATTAGCCCAGGAACCCAAGGAACTCTGTGACCGCTGAGTTCAAGCATAGGAGAAATAGGCATTTCACTGGCAGTGGTAGGAGATGCTGCCTCAAAGCGGTGGGCTGAACCCATGAATCCTCAAAGCCCTTTCAAAGCCCTATACTCTCCTGGAAGTCTGTGTGAGCTCTGAAGACAGAAGATGCTGGGAAGAGAGGACTGTAGCTTGAAACCTATGAAAACACCCACTGAAATACCAGTGGAAAATACTCCATCCCTGATAGTCAAGTTCAGGCACTGCCTCCTCCACTGATCAAGCAAAATCCCAGCACCAGTGTGGACTTCCAGCAGGGATGCTCCAGGGAGAAAGCCTTTGGCACGACATGGCCCCACTGGAGAGGAGCGACGTGGGAGGAGAGGCAAAGGCGAGCAGAGTTCAGAGTTACAGTCACCAGAGAAAAATTAACCCTGGAAAAAAAGTCCCACTGCATTTCCCACTGCAGGGAAGGGACTGCAGACCATCTCTTTCCACAGCCAAACGCAACACTGGTGAGCAGTGGAGCACGGAGCGAGTGGGGCACGCCAGGAGGTGTGCCCCACTTTGAGGTTACATCAAAGCCACTTGGGCACCAGGGAGAAGAATCAGGCCCATGAGATGGCTGTTATGAATGAAGGTGGGAACAGCAGTGCTAAAGATAGCTCCAAGAACAGGTACTATTAATAGCAATACTATAGGGGTTTTTTGTGTGTGCTTGCTGCAAGGCTTTCTCTGGGATTGGTGGATGCAAATGGACTGGGCCCTGCTACAGCCCATCGCCAGGGAAGCGACCGTGCGTGTGCATCGCTGGAGCCCCGCAGCACACTGGTGCCCTCGAGGAATAAGGACCAGCAGCAAGTGGCCGACACAGCCACCACCGCAGCACATCAGCGCCGGCCCGGTGCTCCGACCGAGGATCCCACGCAGGAGCTGCTGGCGAGGCTGCCGCCGTGCCGGTTTCCATGACGACTTCAGCACTTGGCGCGAGATGGAGATGACGGGATCAGCCAGGAAAGTAACTGAGTGGAGCTGGCATCCTCCGTCTGCCACGGCCGGCGGCACGGCCCTGACAGCGCTGTGCGGCCGGCTGGCACAGGGTGAAGCCCCGGGAGCCTCCGGGCATCTGGGTCCCCCTCGCTTTACAGGGCATGCGCTGGCAGCCAGTCTGTCCCCTGAAGTGGAGCCTGCCCATCACATCTGTCCCTCCCGACACATCTGTCCCTCCCCGACACCACCATGGACGTGTGGTCCACATCCCAACTCCCAGCCCTGTGCTAAACAGGCACACACCCAGCACCGAAGCACTCAGCTAGGTTCATGCCCCTGGCTCTTGCCCTGGCACTGCACTTCCAGTCCTGGTGGAGCTGTCTCCCCAGCAGCACCACCTCTGAGCACACAGATATCCCTTCATGTCCCAGCTGTGGTGTCATAAACACCCAGCACATTGGGCAGCCTGGCTGGGTGGTACCCAGCTTCGCTCCGCAGCTCAAGGAGATGCTTCAGGCTGGGACCAAGCTGCCATATACTGCCAGCAAACCTGACAGTACCAGCCTGCATCAGGACAGCCCTGGTCCTCACTGGCCTTTGGCCCCCACGGAGGCTTTCCCTGGCTTCCAGGTAATCTAAGATGAAGCGCTCCAGCCAGATGTGTCCAGTCAGATGCCCAAGGACACCATGACACAGTGGGGAACCAAACACCTGCAACATATGACTCCCCAGCTGGCACAGTGCCCCCAGCCCCAAAAGCCACCTGAGGAGGGCTTCCCAGGGACATCACCCCTTGCAAAGCCACCACACGTGGCTGCTACCTTCCTGGCTGCTGGCGGGGAGCACGCAGGGCTGGAGTGGCGCGGCGGGTGGCTGGGACCCCCGGTACCCCCTCCTGCCTGCACACAGGATCCTGCCGTGTGCCCTTTTATTCCAGCAGTGCAATTAGCCTTGCTGACCCCTGAAATCCTCAGCCTCTCTAAGCAGCCATGCATTAAATCCCGGATCCAAGAGTGGAAATAGACTTCGTAAAAGGCTTATGGCCCTATTTATTACATTTTACGCATGACGGAGTCCGACAGCACGGCAACGGCGCTGTGGTCGGTGCTGGCTCTGCCTCCACGCCGAGGCAGGCAGACAGACAGACGAACAGGCAGGGTCTGGAGTGGGCAGCAGAGCCTCGGCGGGTGTCTCCTCCTGGCCGGGCTTGGGTTGCCAGCTGAGTGCTCGCTCAGACGCAGACAGGCAGGGATATCGATCTAGATGAAAGCTAACACCGCTCTCGGGGCTGGGTAACCGTATCTGCCGCACATTTGTATTCCTTAGAGCTGGGCAGGAGGGCTGCAGCCATCTGCCGGGGTGGCTCGGGGATCCTGGGGACGCTGCGAGCCCTCGGCTGGATCTCCTCCACGCTGCCTCCTCCCATTTCAATGTGCAGCTTTTTCCTTCTCTGTTTCACCTCCCTCCACCTTGCTAGGGCCAAATAACACAGTCCTGAGAGGGCATCACCGAAACGGCAGGGTCCTGCCTTCAGAGCCAGACCAGCTCCCCACAGCAGGGACCTGTGGGGCTGCCACAGGCAGCACCAAACCTGCCTGGTCCCTGCCTGTGCGATGAGAGACAAGGGGGCATCGCACCGTGGTCTGCAAGGTTGTACAAGGGCACCGTGCGAAGCCCGTGTGCACGTGTTTGCCGACGCCTGCCGGGATCCCGCTGTTTAGCCAGGTGGCTCCTGCCCCAGCGGGATGGCAGGGCTGGCACAGGACCTGGCACACCGGGATAAGCGCTGGCACGAGGGGCTGCACAGCTCTGAGCTAGGCAGAGGGCACAGCGAGGGGCAGAGATGGGCAGCAGGGAGATGTGAAGGCATGCGGGGAGACAGAGCCACTGCGCGCAGAGGAAGCAACAAGAAAAGCGTGGAGATGAAGGCTCAGACAGCTGAGGGACGATCTGCTTTCCCACAGAAGCATCAGGCGGCTCCTGCACATCCACCAGGGCCTGAATCACAAGACAGATCAGGGAGCCCCTGCAGCACCACCGGGCCAGGGAGCCAGGCTCTCACTGTCGGCGCTGCAGAGCTGTGGTGCCCCCTCCATGCACTTCTAAACAGACAGCTGCAGACTCAAACAGCATGTGTCCATACCCCAACTCCTGGGACACTGGCACAAACACCTGTTCCTGCTTCCTTGGGAGGGACCCATTGCACCCTCGCTGCAGGGCAGTCAGAGGTGTCAAGAGACAAGTACCACCTTGTCCACCTCTGAGAAACTCCATCCACACCTGGTGCAGTGTGCAAGCCCTGCTGATCCCCAGGCCCACCAGGCCTGTGGGCAAGCTAGTGGGGTGCTCAGCCCACGCAGGCAGACCCATCTCTTGTGAGAGGTCTGGTGTGCATGAAGCAGCAGAAGTGGGTCCATGCGATGTGCACAGTGGATCTGCTGCTGCCACCTCGGACTTGGACAAGAGCACGGGGTCCCAGTGCCCACGAGGGTGGGGAGCATACATCCCTGGCAAGGGGAAGTAGAACCCATGGGGCATCCCTCAGCTCAGCATTTCAAAGGCTCCATCCTGAATGTTTCACTAAAGGAGCTCAAAGGACTTTGATGCCTCTGGTGCCCTGTACACCTAAGGACAGAAGGACCTTTGCCCTTCCTTGCCATTCCACCCAACTCCATGTGCCTCTGCTCCAGCAGCCCTGAATGATCACCCCAAGGTGCTGCAGCCCCATGGGTCCCTTTGATGGGGCAGGATGTGGAAGTTTCACTCCATATCTCAGCTCCTTCTATCCCAGCTATCTTCTGTGCTCCTGCCTCTGGAGGCGATGGCACATTAGCAAACAGCATGTTTGGGCATAGATGGGCTCTGGCCTCAAAAGGCATCAAGACATTTAGAAAAACCCCTGCAGTCCACCCCCCTGCAGGTTCCTGCTTCTCTGCCAGGCTGGGCAGCCTGATCACTGCTGCAAACTCCCTGCTGCCCTGGGATGGCTGCAAGCCTGACTGAATGAGTTTAACTCCCCCTAACACCCATCCACAAAGGTCCCATACCCATCAGGCACTCGCAGGCTGATCCTCCCTCCAGAGCAGCTGCTATATTTAGGTATCTAAATGAGACAGGGTGGTTCCTTCCAAAAGAGAGTTTGTTTAGGTTACATAAATACAGAGAAAAACTTGAAAGCTATGTTTCCAGGTCCTTGCACTGCTACAATTGAGCAGCAGACATGGAACCAGCATCCTTCCGATAATCTGCCTTTCTCTTGACTCAGCTGGATGTGTGGATGGGTTTCCAGCTCCTCTGGGCAGATGGGCAGCAGGCGAGTAGTGAAAGCTGAGATGAGGGAGCCTGGGAGAGCTGACCCTCATGAGCAGCCTCCAGTCACCGCAGGGAGGGAGGGGTCTGGGGGCTGCCAGTGCACTGCATCCTGGGTGCACTAACACAGGAATGGAGATGTCACTGCAGGCAGGCCAGGCAGCGTGAACAAGAACACAGGCAGGACAAAGTAAGTAAAGCAAGTGGCTCAAGCCCTCACGATCCGTGTCTCGTCTAACAGCCCCCCGCAACAACCCTCCCCACAAAGCTGATGACTTCATTCCTCCAGCCCACATTCCACACCCCAAAGCCTCAGGTCCCATGAGGAGAGGAGACACACGTGCATGAGCGTGTCTTGCACACCTACTGCTGTTCACCCCAAGCCCCGGGGCTGCAGGGCAGAGGGTGCCCCTGCTCCCCAACTCAGTTGCCAGCACAAGCGGCTGGGGAAGGCTGGTTACCGGTCATCGACAAAGCAGCATCCCCACCAGGGTGACAACGTGCCCCAGGAGGGTTTCTGGGGACATGTACCACGTGCTTTCATTTTCAAAATATATATAAATAGACATACTTATTCCCTTCTAAAAGGACATGACCACAAGAAAAAAAATAGCAGCTCATATACCATCCAACCTTTCAGCCTGAGAAAACCGCACATAGGCTTGAGTTCTGCTACCTGGAAAACGGGTCTTGGCACCAGTCTCCTGGCAGGGCCCACACAGAAACAGAAACTTCCTTTTTAAGAAAAACATTTGCAATCTTTTCTTTTCATTATTAGCACGGTTAGGTCGTGACTATCTGTGTGCAAGCTTGCCTGCAAGGAGAAATGATGCTGGTTGGTTTAAATCTCCAGCTCCAGCTATGCAGAGCTCTGGGGTTTATGCTGTTCAAGGGAAGGCTTTTAAAAATCCTCCCATAATTAAGATGCTGGAAGGTGGCTCTGAGCCACACACACCTCACACAGGCAGGGCTGCAGGCCCCGGAGCAGAGGGGAATGGGAAGCAGTTAAGCAGCCGCGGTTTAAAGAGAGCCGACGGGAATGCAAAGTTTAATTATAGTGAAGCCAAGGGCCATGGAAGTTGCAAACATTTGCACCAAGGCTGTGCAAGTCCCGGGAAATCAGAAGAGGGACTTGAGCTGGAACAAAGTTCAGCCCCGCCATGCTGGGTGCCAGGTGAACAACCTCCATGCGGCAGGAGAGGGTGCCGCGGGCTCGCCTGGCACAAACCACGCTCAGCCCCCTCCCCGTGTCCTGCCCTGCCCTGCGCCTGAGCTGACTGCCAGCAGACAGAGCCCCAATCTGTCCAGCACACAGGGAGCAGCTCTACCCCTGCTCCCAGCCCAGGGAGCTCGTGCTCTGCCTGGGCAATGTGCAAGGAGCCAAAGGACAGTGGCCACCCCAGCCCTGTGCCCACCAGCGTTGGCACACCATGTTACAGAGGGGCTGGTCGCAAGGGAGAGAGAAGCCAGAACTTGCCCCTGCTTCGGCCTTCGAGGTGGCAGCCGTGTAGGTGTGATGTTTTACACCTCCGCTCCTCACTGGCGTGCACACCCATCACCCCGGCTGCAATCAGTGCTGCTCTTTGCTCTAACCCAGCCCGGCTGCTGCGGGGCAGGCTGGAGCTCAGCCCATCGGTCTCGTGTCACATGCAGAGGGTTGTGGCACTGCTCTGCTGGGACGTTTCCTGAAACACCCCACGGCTACACTTGCACTTTCTTCATTAAAAAAATAAGTGCATGTATATATATATATGCACTTATATATATATATATATATA
>VXBZ01008399.1:160975-180255 GCA_013399135.1 Heliornis fulica | reverse complement strand
TCTCCCCCTCCGCCTCCTCCCCCTCCTCCTCCTCCATTTGTGACACGAGGCTCTGTGCTGCTTGGTATTTCACAACGAGTGAGCCCCTGGACATGCACCACTGGGCAATGTACCCCCTCATTTCCCAGGAGCCTGGGTGGAAACACCTCCTCTGCTCTCCTCAGTCCAACGTCCTCTTTGCCACCGGGCCTCTTGAACTAGAGGGGACCTGGGAAACCAGAGTGACTTCAGAGGTCAAGCAAGTTCTGGCTGGGCTCCTGGCTCTGACCTCCAGCTTGCCCAGGGAGCAGGGCTGTGTCTGTGCTCGTTCAGAGGCTGCCATTCCCACTCCAGCATCCCCAGGCATCATCAAGGAGCAATGGTGCACCGTGATGGCACAGCCCCTCGTGCAGGCACACGCAGGCACCATGGCACTGTGCCATGGCAGACACCCCCAGTCCCTTCTCCAGAGGGCAGAGGGGCCCTCCCCATCCCATGCCACCAAACACGGCTTACTGCAGCAATGTGTCCCTGGAGCAGACAAGCACGTGGGCTGCTCCAGCTCCAGCAGAGGAGCCGGTGGCCAGCACTGAGGGCTGGGGGGGGATGCACACACACAGGGTGATGTTTTACAGGGCTTCAGCCTGCCTGATTCTGCAGCCTGCTCCCCTCCAAAACCACAGCCTTGCACATGCTGTGGAGCTAAAGTCATGCAGGTATCGCAGGGGAAGCCTGTGAAGGGAGAACAGTGGTGGCAAAGGAGTAAGAAGGGGGTTGTGGATGAGCTATTGAAACAGATGGGAATTTCCTGGAGCAAGCAGCAGAGGCCCGGCAGCACAGTGGAGTGTAGGGAAGGCTCCTGCGTGATGCCTCATGCTGCCACCAGCCGTGTGGGCTGAGCAAGGAGACCAGGATGCCCGTTGACTCCTTATGGCGTTTTGAGTGATTCATTTGTCCGCGGGAAGCAGCACACCCGCAGCAGCTGAAGCAGCCTGTCCCCTCCCCAGGCTGCTCTGGTACAGCGGGCTCAGCTGTTCCCTTCTGCCCAGGGACAAGAGCCTGGCAGAAACCTGGGGCATTTGGCTCAGTCTGTACCTCACTTATGTGGGGGAAGAAACCCTCTGTCAGAGACCCTGCCCTGCTCTCGGCACTGCCTGACATCCTGCTGTGGAGACCCAAGCCTTTCCCTCACTGTTTCACTGGCAGCATCCCCATGTGCCACCCCAGAGGCAGCCCAGAGCAGGCACCAGCCAGCCATCGGTGTGCAGGGACCACTGGGAGCTGCACCATCTCTCAGGCTTACTCTGGCTGAATTCAGCTTCCCCACCACACCATGCCACCGGCAGGTCTCATGCTACACTGATGGTGTGTGTCATAGCCCACCGATGTCACCTCGCTGTCCCCTCACCAACCTGCCTGCCTTGTCCTTGCCTGTCAAGCACCCCTGGACCTGGTGGTGCTGCTGGGCCTCCCCGCCCTGCCCACCCCTGCCCCGAAGGACAGCGCCGGGAGTTGTGGTCTCCTCCATTCCCATCACCCTGATGCCATCCACTTGCCTGCTCTGCTCCCCAGGAGAAACAAGGGGCAGAGGGGAGGCTGGCCAAGACTCAGACTGGCCTTATCCACCTCTGCTGACCCTGGCCCCAATCAGTACAGCTCCTTCTTCCTCTCCCTGGGGGATGGATGCTCAGAGTCTGGGTGCTGCCATCACTGTTTTCTCTTCCTCTTTCTGTTTAACTGCCTCTTCCCGAAGACGCGCCATGATCACATGAGCAGGTCTGAATCGCCCTGCACCATTAGAGATGGCCAAGGATGTGAGCAGTGAAGGCAGCTGCCTTGGATCCTCAGCACTGCCGAGTGAGGACTTGCTGTTCCCCGAGAAGCCACTGCTGGCAGGGATGCCTATAGGCATCTCCATGCCTTGTGGCTCCCAGCCCAGGGCACCCTCCATCCAGGCTGCCACCATGGGTCCCCATCCCCCATCCCGCAGCACCCCCACACAGCCCCCACCCTCCTCACCAACTCTCCTTTCAGCATCCCCCATGGCAACTGGCCACCACTGTCCCCAGCTACTGCACCCCCTGCCCAGGCACCAGTGGCGGGAAGGGGCTGGTTGCCAGACCTCGGCTACCACTAACCACAGGCGCTGGGGTTAGAACAGGACCTTCTCTGCCATCCCCTCCTGCTCCCCTTGCCAGCCTGGCGAGTGGAGCTGCCCGCAGCACTTCAGGAAGCGGCAGGGACGGGGCCGAGGGCTCGGTGTGGCTGGGGTCCAGGGTGCCAGAGCAGCAGGGACTGGCACATCTCCCATCCCCGTGGAGACCATGCTCTGCTGTTCCTCAGCACCTCAGCACTGTGTCCCTGGGCTGGAGACACTTCAGCTCCAGCCAGCGCTATAAATAAAACCGCGCTCTTTTATCCACCAAATAGATTCTCATTGATTTTACCTATTCCTCCTCCTCCCTCCTGCATCCTTTTGATATGTGAAGCCAGCTGTGGAGGAGCTTGGGGAGCCCCCAGCCCGGCGGGGGAAATGCCACCTCCCCCAGCCCTTCTCCCCCGGCAATAGCCGCTCTCCCCTGGTTTGCGCTCTCTGAACAGGCAGCACCACTGGAGGAGAAGAAACAAAGCTCCCTGGTGGAAGTTTGCCGGCTAATTATTTATTAATCTCCTCCTGACAGTGCAATCACCAGCAGTGAGGCAGCCCCTGAGCACCCGCCGTGGGGAGGAGGAGGAGGAGGATGGAGAGCTCTGCGGTGGGGCCTTCTTGCCGTGGCCGAGGAGCTCGGGGTGAGCTGACACATCGCTTCCTTCTCTGTCTGCTTCGGTTACTGGTGGCTGAGATAAGGGGGCCTGTCTCAGAGGTCCTGGGTCTTAGGACAAGTCCCAGCGTGGCCCCTGGCCCCTTGCAGGTGATGTCAGTCGGGGGGCTCAGCCCCCCCACCCCAGAGCAGGCGTTGCATGAACGCCTGCTTGCTGCAAGCAGTTACTCTGCACACTCGGCTCCTGTGCCGAGATGGATAGCAACAGAAACCATGCAGCAGAGTCACAGCTCACACAGCCTTCCTGGCACTTGGAAGCATCTTAGAAAGCGGCAAGATGCTCTCCCTGCCACCCGTTCCCTGCTACCCTACTGCCTGTGCTAGGATGGGCCCNCGCACCGTGCAGCGGGAGGCAGGCAGGCCGCGTGCTGCCCGCCGGAGCGGGGCTGCGGGTGACTCATCGCCATGCAGTATGCAATTACCAAGGCAAGTGCAGGGCCCCGCTGTTTTGCACAGGTATCTGTGTCAGCCAGGTCTATTTCCAGCTCTATCCCTCTCCCGGCTCCTCGGAGAGGTAAGGAGTACAGCCACCTAGCTCCCCTGCCTGCCTCAGGGACAGGCACGGCGCTCCCATGAGCAAAGAGCCAGGGGGTTGGATATTGCATCCTGAATGGCACAACTGGGGGAGGAGGGAGGCGTGTGCCCACGCATCTGATGTATTTAAGGGCACACACACAGCCACAGACCAAACAGGGAGGCGCAGCGAGGCTGCACAGCGCCCATCGCCGCCGCAAGCGCCAGGCCAGGACAATCCAGCGCCGTTACCGTTAGCGATGCTGGTAGCGCTAGGCAGCAAGCTTCAGGGATGGCAAAGAGCAGGAAAATGCTTTGGCCTGGAAAGGCAGGGGAGGGACCAGGATAAATGGAGCAAAGACACGTGCGGCAGTGCCTTCTCCCTGTCCTGGTAACCGCAACTCCGCGGGGCAGCGTCTCCATCTCTCGTTCTGCACATTGAGTGCACACCATCCCCCGTCAAGCTGTTAAGCCAAACCACACTCGGAGAGTGAGATTGTTTGATTCCCAAAATGTTTGCCTAAGACTTTTCTCATCACTTTTACCTCTGGCCGCTGTGCACAGGAGCACGGGGGAAAGCTTAGGAGCTGAGTGCTTCTTGGGCAAGCTCCAAGCAAGGGCTGTAGCCCTCCAGCCATGTGCATCGTTCACTACAGGGGTTTTTCTACTGGGGCTGTCACAACAGGTGATGAGCTGCAGCCCAGTCCCTATGGCCATAGGCAGAGGCAGGTGTATCATTGCACCAGTGCTCTGCACAGCAAAATGCTCCTGTGCTGGCCTGGTTGGGGTGTACCCTCCTGGGAAGCCCCAACAGGCTGAGTCTGCCCTTGGGAGTTTTCCTTTGAGGCACTGGAGGGGCTCAGCTTCACCTGAAGGCTCTGGCATGGGGGAAGCCTCCATAGGCAATACAGATGTGCCCGGGAGGGGTCTCCTGGAGGCATTCAGGGGGATATTGGCCACAGGAGGGATGGATACAGAGCTAGAACCTGTGAAGGGGCTGGAAGGTCTCCATGCCTCAACCTCGTACCTTTGTCTGGCATGTGCCCACCAAATCTGGCTTGGGAAGAGACCGGGAACCTCTCATGAGCCTGGGCTGGGTCCCGTGTGGACAATCCCCAGGCTGCAGGCAGCACCGAGTGCCTTTGTCCTTCCCACACCGCCCAGCACAGCCCTCAACATAGGAGGAGATTATTTCTTTTTGCTGGAAAAATCACATTAATCATCCTCAGCGCCGCCTCCTTGGCCTTTGTCACAGTTTGGTGCCCCAGTGCCAGCTTTGCTTTAAAAGCATTATTTATTTTTAATAAAAGCTGATCTAAACAGCAACATTGTCGGGATGATAAAAATAGAAATGCAGTGGTTGTCACAACTGTCAGCATCCCTGGGAATGGGGGCCTGGCAGTGCCCGTGTGGCTGCCTTCCCCTCCAGCCTGCGCTGCCACACGGGCAGAGGGGGAAACATCTGTGCCAGGAGAAGCAGCGCCTGTTTCTTTTCTAATACACAGGTGCACTTCTTCCGTTTACTTGTTATTTTCTAAGTGCTTAGTAACTTTAATTTCATTTATTGCATGAATGAATGAGCAAATATGACATATAGAAATGTTGGAAAGTAAATTATTTTGCTAATCACCTTCATTAAAAAGAACTATGCATTATTAACATATCTGTGTGGCAATGCACCGGTATCACATTAGCAACAGTAATAGAAAAGCTGTTTATCCATATGAAACTAGATTTTTAGGGCATGGATCGAGTCAGTGTGTGGCCAAGACCATCAACCCTGACAGCTGGTGGTATCTCCCTCTGCCCAGCACACCATGGTGGGTCACGAGGCAGCCTTCCACGGCCTGGGCTAGTGGCCAAGCACCCCAAGGCTGTCCCTGGAGAAGTCTGGCTTTGCTTCCCAGCCCCAGCCCCACAGCAGTGTTCCACCACACAGGGTGAGTGGGAAGCAAGCAGGAAGCGAACAGGAAGCACATATCAACTGCTTCCTGATCATCTCTTTTCCTTCTATTGCTTTTCCTTCTGGCAGGCAGGAATAAAGCTTTACCAGAGCTGGGGGAGAGCCCAGACTGGTTCCTGCACACCCCTGCCAGCGTCTCTGCCCTCTCCACTGGTTTCTCCCGCATGGCCGTGGCTTTGGCAGGACCAGGCAGGGGCAGGATGCTGTGCCAGGGATCCTCTCAAGCTCAGCTTCTCCCTGGGTTTTCCAAACCAGCTTTATGTGTGGGCGTGAGCCCCATGAGTGACTGCATTTAAATTCTGCCTGTCCGGAGCGGAGTGCAGCCACGACTGGGACAAACAAAACCAGCATTCACGGGTGGTCATTTAAATTCCCTGCAGCTGTTCCCTCCCAGCACACTCATGCCCGCCCTCCCTTCCTGTCCACAGGCCCATTTGGGGGCTTTTTCGCTGGGCAGTAGGGGAGTGGGTCTTCTGGGAAGCTCTCCAGCAACCAGCATCTCTCCTCCTACTGCCTGATAAAAATAAGCTCAGAGGGGATGGTAGCAGGGGGCTGCTCCTCACTCAGGGGTCTGCAGGCTTCAACCACTCATGATGCATCCTCGCTGCACTGGGGCAGTGGGATGTTCGTGGCCAGCTGGGTGCTCCTGGGCACCCCAGTTCTTTCTCATTTCCTTGTGATGGTGCATCAACCCCCCTCACTTTGGGGGGGCACTTTGCAGCACCCAAGCAGGAGCTGAGCGGTGCCTTTTGGCCCCCAGCACGCTGACGGCAGACAGAAATGACTCTCCCGTGTCTCGGTCGGGTCGGGGGGAACGCCAGCCCCGCTGCACGCCAGCCCGGCAGGGAGCAGGCAGCAGCACGCCAGGCACCGGCAGCAGGAGCGAGCACGCCGCGGTGTTCCAGCTGGAGGCAGGCAGCTGCTGCGAAGAGCTGGTGGTGAAACGCTGCCTGCAATCCCATTACGGCTGCGAGCACGGATGAGTTTAGTGGCCTCAATTTAATTCCCATTTGTACTTGGGGAAAAAAAAAAAAGAAAAAAGAAAAAGAGGAAGAAAAGCGAAATCACGGATTGGCACGGATGGGATGGGGATGCATGAGCTGCAGACAGATGGCAGGAGATACCGGGGATGTGCCCAGCCCCGGGGAAGAGGGTGCTGTGCTGGTAGCAGCGATGGGTGCTGCAGGAGGAGGAGAGGGACGTGTCACTCCCGCCAGATATGCCCATCACCCTGGAGTCTGGGCTCTGAGAGCCACTGTGGTTTCATGTAGCTGGAACCTGTCAGCAAGGGAGTGCACTGGGCAAGGACCCCTCCGTCCCAGCTGCAGAGCCATATTGATGGCTGCTGTGGGCCAAGTCAAGCCCCGTGGGGTGGGTGCCCGTGTCTCCCTCCTCTCCTTGCGCCCTCGCCATGAGTGGGGCTAGGATGGACTGGGCTGTGGGAAGGCTGAAAGAAGAAAGATGCTGCTTCAAGTCCCGAGGAGCAGGGACTCTAATTTCAAAAAATAAAGTGAGGATTTTCATCCATATTTGCTTAGTGAGTTAATGACTTTATTTCTGATCTGATGCTCTTACCTTTGATGACTCAGGCATGAAAAGGGAGAACAGATAAAGCAAAGAGGCCCGTCTGGAAGGATGCTGGTGGCTGCTCAGTGCCCGGCGTCCCCCAGCCTGGATCCCTTCCAGGAGATTCCAGAAATGCTGCTAGCACTGGGAGAGGGGCTACAGGCACAGCAGCTCGGGGAGGTGAAAGCGAACCCTGATAAGGGATGGGATCTGCCCTGTTATGGATGTGGCAATCGCACTAATGAGAGCACGAGGCATTTTATACTTGGCATAACCCATCCAGATTACGCTGTTCCCCGGCCCTCTGAGCACGTCCTCTTCTGGAAGGAATAAACCTCTGTGATGGGGATGAGAGGAGCACTTCTTCTTCCCCTGGTATCTCCAGCTGTACATGAGACCTGGCTGTCCATCCCTCGTCCCTGGGTGATTGCAGTGGGGAATGACCCCAGCGTGGGGGAAGTCATCAGTGCCAGAGCAAGCCAGCCCCTCACGGCTGTGTCTCTCCATCACCAGAAGCAAACAGATGAATTTGACCTGAATTAGCTGCTTTAGATTGGTAGGGCAATCCCAATCTCACCCAGTTTCCTCCCCAGCCTGAACAAGAAGATGGGCAGAATGCACATTTTCTTTGATGAGGGGGTGGTTTCTCCTCTCCCCCATCATTTGCTTCCAAGTTCATCAAGCCCTGCAGAGATTCAAGCAGAGCTCTCTGCAGCTGGAGGGCTAACATCTCAGCTCTTCCAAATAAATAGAAAATGACCCAGTTTCTTTATTTTTCTTTTCCCAAAGTCCAAGCACCCAAAAAATGAGGCAGTAAGTGGAAGCCACAAATAGATTTCTCATATCCTGACAGAGCCATGAGATGAAAGCAGGGGAAGTGGCTCCTGCCTCCCCTGCCCAAACCTGGGTAGAGTGGCAGCACATCGTCCCTGGGGTTAGCTTTCCTGGGTCAAAGAAGCAGGAGAGGCTTTGGGGCTGCCCCTAGCTCAAGTCCCATGCTGTCTATGAACTGCCTGGGACAGCCATTGTCCCCTGTCCAACCCCAGAGTTCCAGTGCTCTTTGCGACCAGGCATGGGGGAAGCTGGACCAGACGAGCTCCAGTCTGGCACAGGCGGGATGCTGGCTGCTGGCCTGGTGCTCCAGGGAACATCTCACCATTGCGGTTCAGCTTCACAGCCCCAGGCTCTGCCAGCACCACAGCTGGATGCACCTCTGCTTCCACTTGGGAATGGCTTGGGGAGCAGGAATCCCTCTTTCCTTAGGATTTAGTCTTCAGTTTAATGACGCCAAGAGGGCTCGTGTGGTTCCCACAGCTGAGGGGGACCAGGCTCTTCCAAGGCAGGGTGGGAGCTTCCCCAGGGCTGCTCCTGCAAGCTTTGCTCCAAATATTCAGGTGAGCAGCAGAACATGCCCAGCCTTCAACTATTCCTATCACGTCCCATCTGGAGACAGAAATCTGCCTGCTGGCTTTACAATTAAAATTGAAATGATTTGATTATGGGGTTTCATTAGTAAAAACAAACACCAGGCAGCCTCCCTCCCTCTCCCCCACGCCCCCATCGCTGTTCCTGGCTGTTCCTCCCCAGGGCTGTTTTAGGTAAATCCCAGCCAGGATGTGGGCTGGGCGCACAAAGGGGGTTCATGTCTGCAGCTTGTAGCTACAGTCGGGTGCAGCCCAAAGGAGGCAAATTTTAGACCCACAAGTCACCCCCCTCAGGTAGAGACGCAGTAACGGCCTCGGACTGATGGACTGCTGCCCAACAGCGGGAGTAGCGATGGCTTTAGCAGCAGCAGGATGCTTCACAGCCCTGAACAGCCTGCAGACCTTACTGTGGGGTTCCTAAAGCCCTGGAGGAGTCTGATGTATACTCTGACTCCACTCCCTTCCTTCTGTGAGTCTTTGCAATGGGGCCATTCGCACCTTCACACCAACCTCGATTTGCCTTTGCTGTGGCCAGGTGTGGTTTTCTTCCCTGCAGCTGGCTCATCCTGCAGGGAAAGGGGGGAGCAGGAGGAAGTTCTGGGCCCCTCAGTTCCAGAAGGACATAGAACTCTTGGAAAGAGTCCAGAGCAGGGCCACTAAGACGATTAAGGGAGGGGAACACCTTCCTTATGAGGACAGGGTGAGGGAGCTGGGTCTCTTCAGCTTGGAGAAGAGGAGACCGAGGAGTGACCTCATTAATGTTTATAAATATGTAAAGGGTGAGTGTCAGGAGGACATAGCCAGGGTCTTCTTGGTGTTGGCCAGTGATAGGACAAGGGGCAATGGGTCCAAGCTGGAGCAGAGGAAGTTCCATCTGAATATAAGGAGGAACTTTTCACCTTGAGGGTGACGGATCACTGGGACAGGCTGCCCAGAGAGGTTGTGGAGTCTCCTTCTCTGGAGACATTCAAGACCAATCTGGACACGTTCCTGTGTGATCTAATCCAGGTGATCCTGCTCGGGCAGGGGGGTTGTACTGGATGATCTTTCAAGGTCCCTTCCAAGTCCTGACATTCTGGGATTCTGTGAAGGGGTGAGCCAGCAGGGTGCAGGCTGGCCTCAGCACATGCAGATGCAGAGTCCCCAAAGCTGCAGCAGTTCTGAGGGAAGTAATTCAATTAACACTGGGGTGTTGGGAACAGGCTGTGCAGGCTGGGAGAGGAGGAATGCTGATGAAAGAGGGCTTGGGAATGCTGCTGGGCTAGAGGGCTGCTCCCAGCCTCTGGTTTTCTCCAACAGATGGGATGGCTCCAGGCATTAGGCGGGTGAGGTGGGAATTAGGTGGCTTTTCTGCCCCTGGTGTCTGATGGAGGAGAAGGCTTTGAAATGGTTCTGGATGCTTAATTGGTGGCCCATTTGACAGGGCCTGTGGCAGAAGAGGTATGTGCTGTTCCCTGGGGGTACACTGGCAGGCATGCCATGCCTGCAGAAGGCAGGATGACCCCTCTGGCCTCTCCCTGCTTGTGGGCAGGGACACTTCCCTTTGGTGCTCACCTGAGACTCTCCATCCCACCCCACACCAGCACTGTCTGCATTCACTCCAGCAAATGGTGCCTTTGAGGAGTTCCCCCAGCACCACAGCATACACACTAGTGGGGCCGTGCCTCTGTGCACCAGTGGGGCCAAGCCTCTGTGCACTGGTGGTGGGGACATGCCTCCAGCCAGCAGCCCATTGAGCCAATAAGTGGCCAAGAATCCTAACCCATAATGCCTGCCAACCAGAGGTCCAGCTACCTGGGACTCAGCAGCCCTTCCAGCCATCACTGTATCAGGGAAACCCAGGCACAGAGCTGCAGCACAGAGGGCTCTGGCTGTGGAGGAAGACCCTTGCTGAAGGTGGTGTCTGGTGCACACAGGGTTCACAGCTGCTCCAGTAAACCCAGCTGGGTGGAGAGGGGAGCAGAGATAGGTTTGGGAGTCTCTGTGCCCAAGACAGCTCAAAGCCATTGCAGCCAAGAGGCCACCAGTTCCCCAAGGTCAGACTGAAGGATGTGTTTGAGATGCATTTGTGGTCCCAGGTACCCACAACAGCCGTGTGCAGCCACCCTGAGGATGTAGGCACTGGGCTGCAGGAGAGCTGCAGTGGTGGGGGGTCTGTCCCCTTTGCCAGCTTGTGCAGCAGTGAAGGGCAACTGTTACAGGAGCCAGCAGGAAGGCGGGAGGGTGCTCTGCACCTTCTCCCTGCCACTCACTCCTGTGGCCTCTGGAAAGCCCCAAGGCGCTCTCCAGCCAGCTGAGTGACCTTGGGGACAGGACAAGACCACAGGGACCAGGCAGACGAAGCCCTTCATGTTACAGGGCCAAGGAAGCTCCAAGGCTTCACCCTGGGACCACCAGCTTGGGGGATTCCCTGCTTGGGGTCCCTGGGGACCCCCGGTGGCATGGTGGAGCAGAGGTTTGCAGCGCAGGGGCGGGCATGCTGGCTGAGCTATTTGTGGTGGGTAACACTGCCGCACGCTCCAGCTGACTCATGTCACGTCAGGGCCAGGCTGGCTTCCCAGGGGCATGAAGCCTCCCCAAAGCTGGTGGCACTGGGCCAAACTGCATCCCGAGAGGGCAGTGGGGGTGTGCAGGTTGTAAGGTTACACCAAAGAAAGAGCAGCTCCCTGCGGGCGGGATGCTCCCCTCCACGGCTGCGTGCCATCCTTCCGCCTGGCCTCTGCTTGGCACCTTGGGATGCTCCAGCTCCATCCCCATGGGGTGCCTGGCTGCCAGAGATGGCAGGATCCAGCTGCAGGGATGTGCTCTGACAGTGGGGCTTGGCTGGGGGGGAGGGGTGCAGCAAATTTAGTCCCCTCAGTCTGGAGAAGTGTCACCAAGTCAAGCAGTGCTAACAGCATTGTTCTCCAGGCCTGCCTTGTGGGCTAAATCTTTAACCAGATCAAGGGTTTAACTTTATCAGTGGCCAGAAAAATGTGGCACTGTTTCCCTGGGGCAAAGTATCCCTGCAGAAATCCCAGATGCAGCTCCTTTTCCTGGGCCCCACTTGGCAGTTCCCCAGCACTCGTGTCTGGTCTTTGGCACTGGGACACGCTGGACCCTCCAGCACAGGGAGCATCCCCCCACCCCGTGCATGGCCTGGGCTCCCAACTGGCCCCATGTCCCCTCCACAGTCACGGCTTGCACACACCCGGGCACATTGGCACAGTGACAGCACTGAGCTGGCCCTTCCCCTTGCAGGGTGTACCTGGGCACAGATTGCCATCCCAGTGGGCATCACGTGAGGAGAGTCACCATTGGAGCAGAGACCTTTGTGTCCCCTCAAGGGGAGCACACCCCCCTTCCAGGCACCACAGTCCCCTCCCCAACCCTGTTGGCTCCCCAGCCCTAGCAAACCTTCCACAACCTTTGCCTTGAGCAGGAGCAGGATGATTGATTATTGTTATTAAAGCTGGAGAACAGTTTCTGTGCACATCCAGGTGGCTCAGGAGCCATTCGTCACCCACCAGCAAGGCAGGGACTCGGCTGCCCCCTGTCCCTGCCGAGGTGGGAGCCTCCTGCTGCCCAGGTGAGGGTCTGAGGTGGCTCCTGGCACTCATGGTGCAGCCGAAGGGAGCCTTGTCTCCTTGTGGGCTGTATCTGATGGGCACACTCCCTGCCAGCCTTTCCTGGGAAAGGGCAGGGCTTTGGCAGCAGCACAGCCCCAGGGCAGGGCTCGGACCTGAGCTGACCCCTGCACCCTCAAGGCGTCTGATGTGGGGAGTGGGGAGGAGGAAGAGCCCCCAGCCCCACGGTAGAGATATATCCTCATGCAGGGTGATGCCCCCACAACAGCTCGTGCTTTTACACAGGAGGGCTGAGGCAGAGGGAGGGGTGCTCACCCCGGGGCAGTGGGTACCACCCAGCAATCCGAACGGTGGTCCCGGAGGCTGTGCCAGGCACAGCTCCAGCCAGGGGCTCAGCTGGCAGCGCCGTGACAGCGGGGATATCGGCAGTAGCCAGCTGCCAGTTGGGAAGGGGGGGGGCTGTAATGACGGTCCATCTCAGCAAAGGTAGCAGAGCATGAAAGCAATTTCACACTTTATTAGACAATTCAGGTGCCGGCTGTGCAAGCCTGGAGCGAGCGCTGCTGCTCACACCTCCCCTCCTGTCTCGCAGCTCCAGGGCCACTCTCCGTGGGGCTCAGCCCTCCCCAGTTCACGGAGCACCATGCTGGTGGCACGCTGTCAGGGCCAGGGAACCAGGGCTGCAGGCACACTGCAGCCACAGGCTGGCTCTGCTTGGGGCCAGCTCAGCCTGGCAGTGCCGGTGACCACAAGCACCATGCCTGCAAGCCCAGCTCTGCTATGGCTGTGCCCTTCAGCCCCGGGCAGCTGCCTGCTCCTGATGGGTTCCCCCTGCTCCCCACCAACCCTGTGCACTGCAGCCCTGCTGCACCCCTACTCCTCTTGGGGCACCATGAGGTGAGGGGTCAGGCCTGGGTTTGGGAGCCAGTGGGCACATTGACACGAGAGCTCTCAGCCATCCCCACTGTGACCCAGATCTCTCCATCTGGAGATGTGCTTTCTGGCTCCCCACACTACATGCAGCCACTGCTGTGTCCCCAGAGACTGGCATGCCCTGCAAAGCAGGGGAGAACAGAGACCGAGCCTCCACCGTCCTGACCTCCAGCAGGTGCCCTGCACCCCAGGGACATGGCCATGTGCTGTCACACTCCACAGGTGGACACTATCCAAACGTCTGCATGCCCAGGGTATGAGTTAGCCCAGACAGGAGTGCAGCAGCCGCTCCTGGGTAACCCGAGCTGCCCAGCAGACCACACAGCCTGTCTGCCAGACTCTGGCAGACAGGCTGTGTCGGCACCAAACCTCTTGCAGGTTGCAGCCAGCAGCACCTGTCTGGCTCTGCTGCCACCTTGCAGATCAGCCCCCTGGCACGGCAAGACCAGGGCCTGGCATGCATTCCCCTCCCCCTTGCATAGCTCTGTTCCTATGATGCCAAGCCACGGTACAGCAGCACCCAGCCAGGCGATACCTAACCTTGACCTGACCTCCTGGCAAGGAGCCGTCCCTGCCCGGCTGTCCCTCTGTGCCCCCAGCCACGAGCATGTTCCACCAGGCCAGCCAGAGCATTCCTCCTGGGAGAGCCTGTCCTCTCAGGGCTATTTAAAGGCACACTTGTGCCCTTTATTCCCCCTTGTCTTCAAGCTGGAAGAGCCTCATGCCCCTGGTGACTCCAAGGCGGCAACAACGAGTTTGGGTGAAAGCACAGGAGCAGTGAGAGGCATTCGGTGACCCCTGTTCTGCAGACAACAACTATGTCTGAGAAGACCCCATGGAGAAGGTCCCATGACCATCGAGGTTGGAAGCAGGGCTGGCAGGTACTGCAGAGCCCAGACCCCTTTGGGTCCAGAAACTGAAGGAGCCACATGAGCTAACCTCTTCTCAGCAAGGACATTCATAGTGTGCTCCAGCCACTGACAGGACCTTGGGGTGGGCAGAGCACCAGTGCTGCTGCTGCTGGGCAGGTACTGGCTGGCTCCTCCTGTATGGAGGAGCCTCTTGGTGCCTCTACTGCACCCAGCTTGGAGCACAAATGTGTTCCCTGGCAGAGGGCAGGCATCTGGTACCTGACACAAGCAGTGTTGCCACCTCCTGCAGATCACCAGTGTGTGGCTCACGTTCATCTCCTGGTGAGATGTGCACAGGCCATTTCCACCCTGTCCAACACGCCTGTCAGCCCTGGCAAGCACTGGAGATGGACAATGGTGTAGAGCAGAGACCCAGGAGAGGCCGCGGGGGTCTCAGACATGCCACAACAGCCTGCACCCCCTGTGCCAGCTGCGGGCAGGGCAAAGGGCCCCTCAGGGCAGGCATTGATCCCAGGTAGCGCTGGCAGTGGCTGGAGGGAGGGAAAGGGAAGCCGTTGCTTCAGAGCACATGAAATCCAGAGTCCTGATGAGTGGGACGGAGAAAGTCCAACCGGTTTTATAAGCTGCCTATCAAGTCCTGCCCACCCCAGGTCTCCTTCCAGCGGGCAGATCAGAGCAGAGACGGCAGCAGCAGTTTCTCGGTGCAACTTGTCCTGCTGTCACCTTTCACCCTCCGAAGGGTTCCGGGTACCCGCAGGCTGTGGGACAGGACCTGACTCCCGCCCGTGGCCTGCACCGGCACGGGGCTGATTGCATCTGCGTCCGCCGAGCTGGCGGGAAGGTGACTTGGGAGGGAAATCCGACCCGATGTGATTTGATTAGGAAAAATCTGGAGGAGCCATCAGCAACGAGCTGGAGGTGTGAGCCCTGCTGCTGTGGGGCAGGCTGGGCAGCAGGGCTCACAAACACAGCCCCTGTGGTCGTCATCCCCCCAGCCTGCCCGCTTTGCCATCCCGAGGAGCCCACTGGCCTTTTCCCAGGCTGGGAGCACCCCCGGGCAATGTCCCCAGCTCCAGCACTGCCATCCCCTCCCAAGGCTCCCACGGGGTAGCATTTGCTTGGTCCTTTCAATGGCACCTTGGTGGAGGTAGCAAGCCCCCCCACTTTCCCACAGATAAAACCCCAAGACCCTGCAGGTGAAAAGGAGGGTGAGCCCCACAGGCCCCTCTGCCCCAGTCTAGGCCCCTGGACTCATAGGTGGGCCACACAGAAAAAGCAGAGCCATGTGTGGGGCCTGTGCCCCTCTGCCTAGCACCCACCCCTTCCCCCACATGGTGCAAGCTTGGGTGAGGACATGCAGGCTCTGCCCCCTGCCCAGCCTGCAGCCATGGCCACAGGGCAGCACTGTGGGAACCTGCACCCAGCCACCACGCTGCCAAAGCGTGTCCTGTGGGGAGCCCGTGGGCGGCCGAGCGTGCTGGCTGCCTGCTGGGTAGGGCACAGGAGCTGGCATGCCGGTGCTCGCCAGCCGGGCCATCACACCTCTGATGCAGAAACCAGCGGGTGCCCAGGGCAGCCGGGGCGACGCCAGGCTGCTGCACCGGCAGGTGCCTCGGTGCCCTGCTGCCCACTGCGGGTGAGGGCTGGGCCGCTTGGCACCGTGGGCTGAGCTTTCTTGTGGAGGGAGTGCAGTGCCAACTCCTGGGAGCTGCAGCTGGGAGCTCCTGAATTCCCCTCTGGCAGTGTCAGCACTCCTGTGGGCACAACTCTGTGCCCTGAGCCCCATCAGTATCACCTAACAGCACAGCATCAGAGCAGACCACGGGGAAACTGAGGCACAGAGCTGTGATGCCGCAGGCAATGGTGGGAGGGCATGCTGTCTCATCCCCAGTCCAAGCCCAAGGTCAGGGATCGACAGACATAGGTTGGTTTTCCCAAAAACTTGTTCCATGGGGCTTGTGCTTCTAGAAAGCACATGTGTCACACTGCTGGAGGTCTGTGTGGGTCAGCAAGGGGGAGAGGGTGTCCTGAGAGCTGCTCCCCACTCCCAGCCCTGAGCAGCCCAGCCTGGGGGGGCAGCAGTGCTCAGCATGCCTTCACCTGCCCCCGGGCTCACTCACCAGTCCTGCCACCTCAGGCTGTGCCCATGCCTGCCAAGGCCACACACACTGTCCCACAGCAGCCAAACCCCTTGACAGCCCCAAACCAGTACTCCCAGTGTCCCAGACAAGGCTGGTGGCAGCTGTGGTACCACCACTGTCCTGGACACTGCAGAGTCTCACACATGTCCCCATGGGGGCATGGAGATGGCATGATGCACTCTAACATCACAGTGAGTCCCATGGCTGAGCACCCATGGTGTACAGAGCACACTGTGGCACCAGCCTGCAGGGCACCTCCAAGGGGTCAGCAGCACCACTCCCACTGTGCTGGGGGGAAACTGAGGCCAGGAGTGGTGCTGGGTGGCCAGGAGGGCTGGGGAGGGCCACACACATGGCACTTGGCTCGGCACCCTCCCATTGCTGACAGTGCAGCCAGGTGCAGGTTGGCACTGACGTGCCCTTCAGCAGGACATGAAGGCTGTCTTACCAAAGGGACCCACAAGGGCACACCGGGGCAGGCACCCAGGCGGGCATAAGGAGTAGAGAGCCATGTCTCCAGGGGTGCTCCACATCTGTCTCTGCACTTAAACCAGAGATTCCCCTGAGAACCTCTTCCCGAGTGCCCCAGATGCTCTGTGCCAGGCTGAAGACCCACTGTGCAACACTGCACCCTTTGCAGCTCAGTCCTGATCTCATTGGGGACAACACCATCTCGTCACCCCTAAGGACACTTTGTCACTGTCATGGATTTCAGCAAAGCCCTAGAACACAGCAGCCACCTGCCCTCACTCCCTCATGCTCCTCTCCTTTGTGCAAACATGTCTAGGAAATGGCACCCTCACGCCTACCCATCAAAACGTGCCTCCCAACTGCCATGCCTTGCACCCGTATCCCTCGGCACGTGTCCTGCCAGGTGCTTCCCACTGCCTACCCAGCCTGGGGCCACCTGTGGCCCCCCTCTGGCATCTTTCATGATGAGTCCTCGGGTGCCAAGCGGACAGCTCTCATCCAGTGAATCTCGTTCCCATGGGTGCCGGGCTGCCTGTGCTCACACAGGCAAGTTCCATCCTACGGGCTCCTGCACAGGGACGGTCACCAGGTAGCTGGAGGGCACATAACCCCTCTGGCCGTTCACATCCACCAGGCTCCACTCCTTGCTCCCCTTCTTGTCGTGCGGCTCCAGCACCACCACGGGCTGCCCTGCCTTGAGGCTCACCTCCTGCGGGCTCCTGGCTGCAAAGGAGAAGCCAGCGACCACCTGCAAGAGGCAGGGGAGAGGAGGGAGGGAGCCCCTGCCAGACACAGAGTCAAAGGGGAAAAGGACACACGTGGCAGGGCAGGACCTAGAGGGGACATGGAGGTTGCTTCCAAGTGGGGAGGGCAGTACTGCCACTGATGGAGGGACACTGCAGGCCCCATCCAGCACAGTTCTCTTGCTCTGTCCACCCCAGGTCCCTGCAAGGCAGACACCAGCCTCGTGGGGCTCTCGGCCAGGGGCTGTGACACTCTCCTGCCAGGCACATGGCCGCCCATGTGTGATGACAGGTGTGCTGGGAAAGCAGGCTCACCCCCCCACCCGCACGCTGAACACACAGGGACTCGCAAGGAGCTGGTGTGGTTGCCAGGAATGGCCCTGCAGGGTGTCCCCCACTCTCACCTGGAAAGCTGGGGTGAAGGTGGCCACCTGTGGCCTGGGAGCTTCAGGTGACACACATGAATGTCGCCTTCTGTCCGTGCCGCTCTCCAGGGCTGGCATCTGCATCCTGGGCTGCTGGCTCTCTACTGGGCAATAGGGCTGGAGTTTTCCTGCAGGCACAAACCCTCGGGGACCTGGAGGACATGCACACACTCAGGTCATGGGGCCTCGCTGCCAGGCACATGTAGGACTGTTTGGAGGAGACTGGTTGGAAGGGGTTTGGAGACATTTCTGTGTGCACAGGAGTCTCCTTTCCCAGCCACGACGAGCCACGAGTGCTCCCTCATGGGCAAAGAGGAGCTTTGCAGCTCATAGCTACGGGTGCAGCTGGCCACGCAGAGCCGGGCTTGGGCTGAGCAAACCCTGGGAGGGAGGACCTGGGAGGCAGGACCTGGGAGGCAGTGGCCTGCTCTTTCATCCCAGATGAGGAAGCGGCTCGGGTTTGGTTTCTGACCCCGGTGCCGAGGCGGGAAGAGGCTCCCCACAGCGCTCACAGTACCTCCAGCATCCACCAGCCATCTGCTCGTGTTGCCCTTAGTATCCATGCTTTGCAGCAGAGCTACAATCTGTCCCTTCTGCAAGGTCAGGTCCAAGTCTTTGCCGCCACTGATGTTGCTTGTCACTTGGTAAAGTTTGTCTGGGCCGTGCTTGCTCACGAGAGAAAGGACCTTCCGCTCCTCAGCAGGGTTCAGAGGCTGGTGGGGAGCAAGAGACACAGAAGCACTTGAGACAAGCAGGAGTCTGAGGCCATCCATGTTCTTGTGCTCTCCTTCTACAAGACCACGTCCCAGTGAGAGGCTAGAGGAGAAACTCCTTCACACTAACTGCTCTACCTCATGGTTTGGAGACAAATGTCAAGAACCAGGTAAGTCCAGACTCTTCTGATTATTCCCAGCCAGCTGCTGTCAGGGACTTGGAGGAAATACTGTAGCTGTGGCAACCCCACGTACCACTTTCTGAGCCAACCTCCCCCCACAAGGTGATGTTTTGCACTGGGAAGCCATCTCTTGATCCAGCTGGCCTGAGATACCCCCTTCCCAGCTCCTACCTGTGCCACAGGGCTTGGTGTGACGGTCTCAAACGTCTGGCAGAAGGTACGGAGCTGAGCACCAGACTGCTGCAAGGTGTCTTCCACCATCTTCCAGAAACTGGGCAGAGGCATGTGGCCATGGGGCATCTGTGAAGACAGACCCCAAGATCAGAGAGGGCTCTGGGGAGGGGAAGAGTTGTGGGTAGGGACAAAAACAAACAAACAAAAAAAGAAGCAGGAAGAAAAGTGGTGAGAAAGCAAGAGAACAGCCCTTGTCACTAAAGATGCACCTTGCATCTAGGATGCACCTAGATGCATCTAGGTGCATCTAGGATGCACCTAGCTCTCCTTACCAGAGCAAGCAGATCTTGCTCTGGTAAGGAGAGCTGCTGCTTTCTAGCTCTAGGCCACCTAGCTTGGGCAGGGTGGTCACACAAGGGCCTCTTCGGCCGTACCTAGTCCTGCTGTCCTGCCCCAGGCCCACAGTCTGTCCCACTTGATTAAAAAGGAAGACAGGAGGATGTAGCTCCAGGGCAGATGTCTGCAGCGTAAGCACCCCAGGCTGTGCAGGGGGAATCCACCCTCCTGGAGAGGTACCTGTTAGCCGTGCCTGATGGGTACCTCCACATGGCTGCAACTTGTTCTCATCTGGGTCATGGCTCAGGCCAGGGTCGTGTTTTACCCTGGGTCTCTGGACTGGTGTGACCCACCACGTTTGCAAATGTCAAGCTCTGTGAGTGCTGTGCTGTGAGGAGTCCTGTGAGGGATCTCCCAGGGGATGGAGGTCTGAGAGATGCTTGTTCCTCAGGCCAGG